>VZRN01005936.1:250261-326102 GCA_013397935.1 Dasyornis broadbenti | reverse complement strand
AGCTCGGGGCGAGCTCTGTGAGGGGGTCGTGTCAGGAGCCTGGAGATCCGACAGGAGAGAGAGCCGCCTCTTGTTGCGGCTCCCTGTCTCTCCCCTCCAGCTCTTGCTAAGCACTAAGTCATTCTCACTGACCCATCCTCTCCAGCTGAAGACAGAGATTGGAGATTCCCAGATACCCCCATGCATTGTGGTGTGAACATGCCCAGTGGGTCAGTCTCAGGTATGAGCTATAAATACGTCTAACCTGTAAAAAGAGTTGGGGCTGAACAATCAGTGTTGACAAAAACAAAAAAGCAAACGGGTTGTTAAAAGTGCGTAACATGGTTTGAGTGTACATGTTTTCTGGAGCAGTTGTAACTGTCTGGGAGTGAGACTTGATTTTCATCTTGGGCATGTCAACATGAACTCCTGCACGTTCCAAATGAAAAATTGTGAGATAAGGGAGTGGGGATGGGGGGTGGGGTAGAAATACAGACATTTCTTGATATGACAATTTTTTTTACATAAATCAGTATTTTCTTACAGAGTATTGTATTTGGTTCTTACTGTTTCTATTGGAAAGAAAGGATATTTCCTTTTTTTAATAAAAATCTGAACCTGTAATTATTTGGGTTTTATTTACTCCCCCCCCAAAGTTTACTTTAACTAACACTTTGGGAAGGAGTATGGAAAACATATAGTCAACACGAACAAAACCTCTTGGTTTTGCACTGGCAAAAGTACTAAGTAGATAAAACAAAAGGGAATGCACATATTTTAGTAAGATGATTAAGGTTATGAGTTTAGAAAAGACTCAAGAAATGTTTTGACATCTCTTGCCAGCATGCAAGCAAGTATTGAAAGGATCTTCATATAAAATTTTTTCTGTAAACTGTGTCCAGGCTTCATTTATAGATCCTTTCAAATAAGTGCTTGCTGGTGGATCTCTTGATTCTTCCTGGCGGTTATACACAAATAACACAGTGGATTACAGATACATCTTTATTGCAGTATAATAATTTTTGTGACACATTTCTTGAGTCTTAGCTTTTTTTTTCCCTGTTACATTATTTTGCTCTTATCTTTCCTTATAGTAAAAGAAATAAATTAAAGATATTGCCCTGTTTTTCATCTTCTGTATTGTTTCCTAGCTAAATGTCCATTTTATTGTTAGAGTGAAAGGTTTTTCTTAAGTGCCAGTTTAAGTCTCTTATTGGAATTTTCACTGTAACTGTTAACCAGAACCTGCTTTTCTGAGATCAGATGACACTAGTGTTAAAGTGAATCCAGGCTTATCCTAAGGGAAGTAACTAATCAAATGTGTATTGTACAATTAGAGTGTTCCTTTCATGTACCTCTGTAATAATAGTTTTCATTGTGTTAATTAAGCTTTCTATTATTTGTAATTATTAAAATATTAATTATGATGTATGTAGCTTGAACTTTCTACCATGGCTGTTTATACATTGTACATACATGAGCAAGGTATGCTTAAAAATTATTCCACCCTGGTTCTGTGCAGGGGGCTGAAGGCTGTTTTGTGGGGGTTCAGCAGATGGGCAACAGAGGATGGATGTGGGAATTCTCATCTTTGCCTAGTTTTCATTTGAGCACTTGGCAAGCTTCTTCCTGTTGGAAGCTTTTAGCCAGTGGGAAGCTCTTTTGGTTGTATGTCTGATGACTCCTGTAGTTCCACCATTGTCCCTTCCTGACAGCTCAATTTGAGCCAGAGTTGACATGCCCTTCAGAATAAATTGTTAGTATTATTAGCAGAAATATTATGAGCTATTCATGTTAATATTTTAGTACCTGCAACTATTGTCCTTTTAATCTGGATGGGGAAATGGCCTAATGACAAGATTGTGATCCTTAAGCTTCTTGTAGTCAAAATTTAGCTTTTAATTTATCATTTATTGCTGCAATATCTTTCTCATTTCTCATTTTCTTAGCCTTTTCATATGCTTCACACGATAACACTGTTGAAAATGATGTCTTGTTTTTATGCTGTGCGTATGATTTCAGTGTTCTCTGTTCTAAGCCTTTTTCTTTTAAATAGAATTCTTTTTACTAATAGATTCTAAGTCTTATCTACTACTTATTTAACTTTGTAGTTCTTTTTCTTCAGAAAATTTGACTTTTCGTAACTCTCTATTGAGGTTTATTTTGTAGCTATTTTGAATGGTCTCTCCACCAAATATGGCTTCCTTTTTAAAATGAATCTGAATAAATACATATGCATTAACAATTTAATTTGCAAATTAAACTTGTATTTTAGTATCCCATTCTCTTTTATTTTACATGTAATGTATTTTTTTCACCTTTGACATAGCTCTTCTCCCCTTTTGTCTATAGCAGTAGACAAGTATGATTTAGAAATTAAAAACCAGATAGTTCTTTGCAGTTCTTCTCTTTCTGTACTTTAGTTCAATGGCTCATTCATCCACAAGGTATTTATGCAAGAAGTTGCAGATACCAAAACCTGATTTATTCCTTTAATAAATTCTTTGTTTCAGATACTTCGATAATGCGTTCATTCTAGAGATTCACTCTTTCATTTTTAAGATTTAAGAGCGAATATGGACCACTGGTTTTTAATTTCTTTTTTATTCTGTAGTTTTCACAGATACACAGATACAATATTTCTTCGAAGGTTTCTTTGATAAGCAATTCCTATTTAAACTTAAATGAACTATTAATCTTTTGAATTTTTGGTTTGGGGCACTGGAATACAATTCCTGGTGTTTTTTCTCTTGTGCTTAAACACGTTCTTTTACCACGTGAAACAATTTCACCCTTAGTCTGCACAGACAGGCAACTTCTCTACTGGTGTGACTGTGATTTTTATTCAGTTACTACACCAAAGTCCTTTTTATTTTGGTTTCTATAAATGAATATTTACTGTCTTCTTGTATGTTTCCTCCCTTTTTAGGATAAAGCCTATCTGGGGAACATACTTTTAGAGTAAAGAAAAGTTTAATACCCAAAGAAATACTGTACTTGTTAATTTGAATGCAGTGTCTTTGTCAAGCTCTGGACACGAAGTATAAAATGTGGAAATCTTTGGTAAAGTTTGCAGCTGATGACTGGACCAGGAGGACAGTGGTTGGAATGATAGGTTAACTGCTCAGCAGTGTGAAACAGTTCATGAAATAGTCGGAAGCAGATCATAAGATCAGCTTCACTAGATCAGGTCAAAGGTGTGTCTGTCCGACTTCACCAATATCCTGTATGTCACTGTCTGTTTGGAGGCACGAAACAAGTAGTGCAAGTACTCCTTTGGTATATTTATATGCCTTCACTGGTTTGCAGCTTAAAGACTTTCCCAGCCAGAGACATAGTCTGTATTTGACATATCTTGAATTTCTTGTCAGTTGATTTATCCAATTTCTGTCTTAAATCCATGTAAATTTTTAGTAACTTTCTACTTGTAACTCAGTTCCAGGACTTGTATGTCTATTTTGTGAAAAGTAAATTGGATCCTTCTTTAGCTTGTTATTTGTAAAGTTAAGTTGCTACTTCCAGTTTCTTGCAGTTAATCATTAAAGTGATCATCCCTCTTCATCTTTTTGTACCATTTGTATCCCCTGTTAACCATTTTCAAATGTGAGTGTATTATAATGTAGGTAAATGCAGAGCAGTGAGTTTGGAAAGGGATGAGTAAGTTGTTCACTGTTGGGAGGGGATGGTGGTCATGTCCTACAGGCAGGGATTTGAGGATTTAGGGACTGGCATAGCTGTATAGCAAGACTGCTGATATATAACATGAACCGAGTAAGGAGTGTTGAGCAAGTGTGGATGTCAGAAGTTATCCTGTGATTGTAAATCGTATTCTAGTGTTTGTTTTCATGCTAAAAATTTTAGGCTGAAGATTTTTTTCAAAACTATGCTTCAGACCATTTTCTGGAAGAGTTCTTTGCGCGTGAATGTTTTTGTGTTTTTCCAATACTGAACTTCGGGCATACGGACAACACTGATCCCTACTTACTCTGCTGTAGTAGAATTGTGTTGCAGTGGCAGGGATCTTGACAGTATGTTTTATGTTTTTTGAATGATTTGTTTCGTTTTTCAGCTCTTGACCTCATTGATTTTGTGCCATTTTAGGGCCTGTAGATAATAGGAAGTAGGTGAAACTAAGGTGAATTATTGGATGCTTTCAGGTTATGTGTGTCAGTATCTTTTGATTAGTTATACTGTGTATTGAAAAACCTAACAACTTGAATCTGAGATTAAATGATCCCATGGTCAATCTTAATTTCTGCAAGACCGAGTTTGTTTTTTTGACTACGCTTTTGCTGGTGTGCATCTTTATGTATACAGTCTTGAGGGTATTGTACTGGATTAGGTGGCAGATCATTCAGAAACACCAGTAAGGAACATTAGATGCTTTTATTAGAAGCCTCAGCCATTTCTTTCTGCAGTAACTCTTTGCAGTTTAAATTGCTGATGGAGGCTACCTGATTAATATTTTGAAAATTATTTTTTGTGCTTTGATTTTTGAATCTTTACTGTATGTTTAGAATATGAAAAAGTCCTATGTTCAAAGGGGTTTTTTTCCCCCCCAGAAGTATTATCTTTAATTTTTTAGAAAGTACCTGTCATAATTAGAATTAAAAAAAAAAATCAGCAGTAGGTCTTTATTTGTTGGAGTCTCTATTCAGCCATGCTAAGAATATCTGTGTAAAAGTGATACAGCAAGCTTAATATCATTTTCAGAATTCTCATTTACACATACAAGAAAGTAAGTTACAGTGACTTGGTGCTACCAAGAACCTGGATATGGTTTATATACTTATTTTCAGCACTACAGTTATTTTCATGAAATGATATGCACAGAGAGTTACTGTCTTTCTTTAAATAGGACAATTTCTGGTGACTTCAAGAGAGCTAATTGTCCTGGAAAAGTCAGTGGTTTACATGTGGAAATACTGAAATGTATAAAACACTCTCTCTTGTCAGAGTAAACAAGTGCTTGGTTTTATATTTATCCTTCCTGTGTTCATTGTGTATTCCTTCTCTGTGTTACTACTTCTGTGAGTCTTGACTCATCAGGTTTTCTTTGTATTACCCAAAAGTTAGTGTTGGTTGGTACTGGGAAGCAGTTCTGGTCTCCAGAATGCCAGTGAAGTGCAGATTGGGTACATTACAGGAAGACAGTGGATAATACTCATTGTGCAGATCTGCAGCATTGTTTTAGTGCTTTGAATTTGAGTGATTATGTACCCAGAATTTTTACACAGACCTTCCAGTGCTGAGGAAGAATTTGGTTCTTTTGCCAGACTTCATTACAAGACAGTGAGATGTCATGAAGTGACATCAGTTCAGCTCTGAAATACTGGCATCTTAGCACAGTTAGTGAGCTGCAGCTAAGTGCTGATTTGGGTGGATTTTTGTTTGTGCTAGATGGCAGAAAATTCTTTCGTTTGGCTGTAGCCTATATACAGAGCCTGCACTGCAGCACGACAGCTTGCATCCTTGACCCAGGGTCTCTCAATGTGAGTGAAGGTTTCTTGGGGCATTGGATAGACCAAATGCCTGTGAGCTCTTTGTATTATTAGAGGATTGGAGGTGGTCTTAATTCTCTACAAACTTCTGACGTATTCTACATCAGGTGTCTCCATGTTGATTCCAGCTGATGGAACAATAATCCCGAGTTACCTGCTACTGGAAAAAATTATGGACTTGATTACAGTCAGGAGGTGCTCAGATGATGACAAAGACAGATGGCTTCTCTAAGCACAGTGTCAAAATTCGTTTACAACTAACTGTCAATTTTGTATTTTGTTTGTAAGCACCGTGGCAAAGAGTAAACCTTTTACTTAAGAATTTAAACTAGATTACTTAATAGACTTCTCACTTGCTTTCTTTATAAACATTTTTCTGCTCTTTTTTTAGACATGGACCGTGATTATGGGCATGGAGGCTATGGTGGCCCACGATCCATGGACTCTTACCTTAACCAATCCTATGGGATGGAGAGTCATGGAGGTGGAGGCGGAGGAGGTGGTGGTGGTGGTAACAGGTAAAATAATCCTTCAGTTGTCCCAAGAATTGATCAAATCCAATTTAAGTCTGAATCATTCTTCTAATTTAAGTGTTCCTAAGGCATGTTGTTATGATTTTATATGAACACTTTCATTCTGAATCTTCATGTTTTATAAATACTGGCAAATACTAAACTGTAAGTGCTTGATTCTTGTAATAATGAGCATTTTTGTGGAAAAGTTTGACAGTGAAACTGTGTGTCTGAATGAAAACAGCAAAAGTTTTGTTTTTCAGTAGTGTCTAGCAATTTGTAGCTGATTGGCCTGACATACCATTTCTGACACAGCAGACTAGACCTAATTGGTTTGGTGTCTGAGACTGAATCTATCAACATCCCATTTTCAAGGAACATTTAGGGTATGTGTTCTTTGGTTTTGAATGTGCAGTGCTCAGATGAACTTGGTATTGAATCTGAAAGTCATGTCCAGATTATTTCATTGGAAGGTACTGATTATGCTTGAAATTGTGTGCATGTTCTGGGCTGCTTTGCAAGATGGAATAGTCTAAAACTAAAAATTCTGATGCAGTGGTCTTAAAGTTGTGTATTTAATGCTAGGATACTATTACTTTGGTCTTTCAGATAAAAACAATAGGGAGCAGCTGATTTGATTAGGTCTTAATATTGTATTCAAAGAAGCATGCTTTTCAGAGTAGTGATTCTATCTTGGAGGAGATAAAATGTGAAGAAAACTTGGATAATCTGATGGTTTTCTTGTATGCGCCCTTGAATTTTTGTCTGGCTGTAGCCAGATTACTGTATAGTTCCTGTCTGTAGTCACTGCGGTGCCACTGGGGAAGGACAGTACTAAACAGGGAGGCTGGAGAAGTGTTGCGTTTTGCTGCTTGGTTCTCTTAAGCATTTTAGTTACGTATAACTTGTTTAATAATGAACATTAATATTGATTTAAAAGTCTGAGCAGAGATTCAGGAATGACCTGTACCTACCATATGGTAATCTGCATATGATGGGGGTTGAATGACTACTTGAACACTAAAATGTCTCTTGCTATGTAACGTTAATATAATGCATGGGTTTTTTCTAGTGTCATTTTCTGTGTATCCTTGAATCTTCTAAGATGAACACATTTTAAAATGAAGGCATTCAGTTTACTGTAGATACAGTTAGTAAGCTGAGTCTCTTCTAGGTTATATTGTATCAGTTAAGGGATTGTCTTTCCCAGCTTCTCAATCACCGTATTACCATCCTGCAGGGACACTAATGTGTTTCCTTTCCGAGTAGTTACAAATGTTGATTTCTAGTCTGACACTGCCCCCACCCCAGGCAAAGCAAACTCCTGGTAAATACCTAAAGATTTTAGCTACTTGTTACTTTACTCTGAAATTCCAAGGACTGTTTTTGTGTCCATTGTGCAAGCACTGGGGAGACTTCCAAAATCTTGAGTTGCTAGACCTAATGGTCTGCAAGTGAAAGCTGGATACACTGAAGACCATGACGTCTTTTGCTTGATTGAATTTTACAGGGAGGAAAATCTCCAGAAAGTACAAATGTGGATGGAAGAGCGTGTGTCTTTTTCTTTTAAAATGAGAACTGTGGGGTACTTAAAACTCACAACTGTGCCATTAAAAAAACCAAAAGATATTTTTTTTCTCAGTTCAGAGCTAAGCCGCCTCTTAACTGCTGTTTAACTGTTAGACTGTGAGGGTATGATTTTGAAGAAAGTGGAGTTTGACTAGGCTTTGAATGTCTGCAGGTGATTATTTTTGTGAGACTAGGGCTGGGCTCTGATAATGTTTTAGTAAATAAACGTTTCTGAAAATTTTAAGTAAACAAAGTTCAGGTATACTGAACTTTAGAATTGTTTGTAGCAAAAATGGCTCAGATAGCTTTCTATCTGGTCATAGTGTGAATTGCCCAGCCCTAATCAAGATTAAACAATAACACAACTGTACGGACCAGTATAGTAATAAATTGATTTTAGTTGATAAATGTCAACTGATAACTTGTCTTTTGAAATGTATAACATTAGTAAGCTTACTTTTTTTTCTCCTCACTGTGCAACTTTTCCAGGTTTGGACCTTATGAGTCTTACGACTCCGGGTCTTCTCTGGGTGGGCGAGATCTGTACAGATCTGGCTATGGTTATAATGAACCCGAACAAAGCCGCTTCGGAGGTAGTTATGGTGGTCGATTTGACAACTCCTACCGGAATAGCCTTGACTCTTTCGGAGGTAGAAACCAGGGCGGGTCTAGCTGGGAAGCACCTTACTCCCGTTCAAAATTGAGGCCTGGGTTTATGGAGGACAGAGGAAGAGAGAGTTACTCTTCCTACAGCAGTTTTTCTTCACCCCATATGAAGCCTGCACCTGTAGGCTCTCGGGGGAGAGGAACGCCTGCTTATCCTGAAAGTGGATTTGGAAGCAGAAACTATGATGCTTTTGGAGGACCATCAACAGGCAGAGGCCGAGGCCGAGGAGTAAGTACAGAATCTTTTCAGATTCTTTTCACTAGACACTCTTTTAAACCCTTTCAAGACCACTTATTTAAAATGAATGCACTGTTCAGTACAGTGTGGGGGTTTTGTCCAGGCAAACTATCATGGTTGACAATGTTGTTTTTCCCCTTGAAGCTGTCTTCAAGTAGAACCCAGTCCCTCTTTCTTCTGAAAGTAATGAGTAATAGACTAGTTGATAAGGTTTGTTATATCTCTCCTTTTGTTTGAAAGGTGAAGATAAAAGTAGTAGGTTTGGTCTAAAAGGGATTAAAAGGACTTCCATTTTTCCTTGTAAACACTAGCATCTCTGCTGCTGGTGGGGAAATTTTTGAATATTGTAAAAGTTGAATTCAAAGTTTTGAGTAGGTTAAAGGTGCAATGTATAAGCAAAAAATAAAACCCAGGTTGTGAATAGTAGAGTAGTTTTTGTTTTCTGTGAGGGGAAAAGTTTAGCTAACTCTTTAATAATGTTGAATACATGTTTTATCAAACATCACGTCTTCTTTTAAACTTAATTCTGACTATGACTTGTTTACTGGAGGGGTGATGGGGAGGAAATGGCAAAGGTGAGTGACTAGCAGTTACAGTGATTCTTTCTCAGAATTAAAACATGGTTAAAGGGGCATCATCAACTTGAAAACAGGTCCTTTCACAGAATTGGAATTAATTTCCACATAGTAACAGGACTAGGCATAGTGTGCCTAGTCGTGTTACTTGTGTTCAATTGTTTTGAAGACTTAAGTTCTAAGTGCTTTTCAGTGGATTCCTTTCCAGTATAGGATGTAAAAACTCTATGTGCAAGAAACAGCATGATTAACTGTATGCAAAATAGTGGATTGCAGTTTGAGGAAGTAATGCTTCATTTTATGTGAGCTAGGGGAAAAAAATACAGCAGAAGAGAATTAAAAAAAACCCCTAAACCTGACAGAAGTAGTAAGTTTAAGTTGATGGTGTTCTTTTGTCTTGGTTTTATAATGCCAATTTTGACTTTTTTTGAGCATGAAGAGTTCAGTGAACACCTCTCTGCCTGTGCCTCTAGGTGTAACTTATCTTTTAAAATTCCTAAGCGTGCTGTATTTCTTCGGGAAGTGATTCTTTAATTTTAAACTGTACAGCTTGTTGTAGCTTGAAGTGTAGAGGAAAATTATTTTTTACTAGGTCTTTTATATGCTTAACTTGTGTGGTGGTTTTGTTCCAGAAAGTCTACTTTGCAGCATTCTTGAGTATTGTAGTTGCCATATTCAACTTTTAGGTCAGGTTTGCACATGGCTGTTAGCTAGCATGTAGCATGGTATGAGAAAAAGATTCTAATCTTCGTTTCTCTGAAACGAAGCTGAAAATGTTACATTCTTAAGCCTTTATGTCATCCTTTCAGAACGCATTTAGATCTGAAAGCTTTGTGTAGTTACAACTGAGTTATTTTTTACTTTGCTTTTGAAATTTATCCTTTTAATTCTTTTATGTAATAAAGGAGAATGTAAAGGTTAGACTACTTACCATATGTAAAATGCATTGCACCTTTAATAGGTAGATTGTCTATTAAAAAAAAAAACTTGAAATTATTGAAGTGTGTACTTCATGTCAAATTTATATGTGTCTGATGTAAATGTACATGCTAGGCAGTCTGTAGGTATCTCAACTAAATAAATTAACATGGAGATCTTGTGCATGGACTTCTGATTATGGAAAGTGCCTGTTCTGGTACATTCTGTCTGTCATTTAAAATCTGCTTTTAAAAAGTAATACTTTTCACAAGTATTTTAAGGTTATTTTTATGTTCTTTTGATTTTGACAGTGTAATAGTAATTCTCTTCTCATGGAAATATATATATTTCTGCTTATCCAAGTCACTCATCCAGTCTCTGGGCTCTCTTCTGCCCTTTGTTAATCAAGTAATTAAGTTAATATTAAGAAGTATGTTAGCACTCGTGAAAATACTGCAGCTACCTAAATTTCCCTCTTCAGATTACTCATTTATTCCATGTCTTCAGAGAGGTAACTTTCATATACAAGTATCCATAAAGAGCTGTACATAGTTTTAGAAATAGTGGAAAGGCTTAGTCTTCCAATGTAATTTTCAGTCCTACTGTTGCATTGTTTTTTTGTCACACTCTTCAGGCCCAACTTAAAATTTCTGATTTTATAGAATTCAGTGGAAAGATAAGTAAAAGAAAGAATGAGCTTCCTTCAATTAATCACTGTTCCACACTGGGCAACCTTCTTTATCTGGTTTTCAAATCACTACTGTATCATTTTGCATAAGATGCAAAGAAAGGAAGCTTCTTTTTTTTTTATGTAGGCTTTTTTTTTCTTTATTTTTTTGCATTGAAAACTGAGTTGTTTAGCTCTGTTTTTTTCCCGGAGGGAGGTGGCATTCATCATCTAGAGAATCTGAAGAGAGGAGCCAGGATGTTAGGCTGAGATATGGTAGATACATTCACTACCTGGACAATGGTTCTGAATAAGCAGAAACACAGTTTATAAATAAGTATTCGTTCTACTAGACAAACATCCACAAAGCCATTGCACAACAGAAGGTCAGACCAGGAGCTTAAATTTCTCCTGCATTTTGCTCTAGAATACAGATTTTAGTTAAGTTCACAGTTGTATTGTACCAAGTAGTTGTTTTATTTGCATTGATTTCATTTACTAATACCTTCCTCTTGATTTCACAAATTTGCAGCATATGGGAGACTTTGGCGGAATGCACAGACCTGGAATTGTCGTTGACTATCATAACAAACCCAGTCCTGCAGCAGTTGCTGCAAGAGGAATAAAAAGAAAAATGGTACCGCAGCCGTATAACAAACCTGGTGGGACATTTATCAAGAAACCCAAAATGACGAAACCTATTTTGAAGCTGAGCCAGAAAAAATCACCCAGTAAGTAGCAAGTGTCAAAATTTTTAAGTTAGTCATTTTTTTATTCATTAGAAATTAGTTTTAATATTCAGAAAGAGGGCTGTATGTGCTGTTTTGTAATTCTTCATTTGCCACATCTGAAGTAGTCCACAATGGATTGTATGAATTTACACGTCTAACTTTTCTACTGCAAAGATAATTTACTAAATGAGATTGAGTATTTTAATGTATTCAAATATGTACCATTGAAGACTATCTCACTGAAACTTTATGAAGATACTTCCTGGAGACAAATTTTCACCACTGAAAATAACATCAGAGTTCAGGTTTTCTGAAGTGACAGTGCCTGACAAATATTAAAATGTACTCTTGCATTAGCCTGGGCCCTGCTATCCACATTCTCTGGATATAAAAAGTAGTGCATCATCTGCAATGCAGTTAAAATAAAGATAAAAGGCGTGGGTGAAGACGAAGGGGAAAAGGAGGCAAACTGCACAAATGGCAAAAGCTGTTACAGAATAATTTGAGAGTCAGAAAGAAATTGCTCTCACTTGTAAATGAAATGCTGTAATGACAAGAAGAACTGTAAATGTAATAGGTAAACTATAAATACAAACTGCAAATTGTATTAATGATGCTTGGTTTCTTCAACTTCCATAAAGATACTCTACTATTCTAATAATTTTTATATTGCAGTCAAAGTTGGAGAAAAAAGTCGCTAGTGAGGTTTGAATAAATTACTTGCTTTGAAGGAGTGTAAGCTCAAGTATTATGTATTATGAACAGTTTGTACAGCAATCAGATTTGAGTTTTTTTATGCTGGTAATTTAATAGTAAATTTGATCTGCAGTGTTTTATGTAGTTTGGTTTCAGATCACACCTGAAAATTGGTTAAAGTTGCTATAGCTCACAGCTTGCAAGGTAAATGCATAGACCTGGCAGAAACTTCGACATAAATAATGTTTCTGATTTTGTTATTCTGGTTACATTACTGTGTGTTACACAACTGTTCTCTTAACTGTAACGTCAAGAGTACTGTTCACATTCCAGGAACTGGGTGTATAGAACACACTCCTCTGCCTTCTGTATGGGGAACTGTATCAGTGGTCTCACCAGCTTTGTTGTGATGAAAAGGGTTTGTAAAACATACATTGAAGTTCTTTCAGTACTTTTGTATATTCTCCTTTCTAAACTGCGTTAAGGCAGAACACTTCTAATTTGTTATCTGATCCCCCTCACTGATTTCCACAATCCAAAGACCAATGTGCTATGTGATACTGATGTTACTTTAGTAAGTGCATAGTGCCTATTAGAATGCAGCCTGTCTGGTGGCTCTGAGATTAAGGGGAAGAAAATGTTGAGTTTTTTAACAGTTTCTTAAACTTGAACTGGAAAACCTAAGCAGTATCATGTAGTTGAAAACTAAAAAGCGGGTGACAACTAACAGAAACTTTGATGCAGTTGGTATATATTGTATTTATGAAAATATATCTCAAAATTATATTGTCCTTTCAACCTTGAAATTCTTGTTTTGAAGTTAGATACAGGTGATCGCATCTAAAAGTGTTTAGTTTATATTTCTAAGGATAACTGATTTTGCATTAGTAGTATTACTGAACTGTGATAAATTGTAAATGTAGATGATCTTCCCTGCATAACAAGCTCATTTTTTTCCCCCTAAATATCGTATTGTCTTAAAATGAATTGTCAGTGACAGCGTTTTTGCATTGTTTCTCATTTTATGTTAATAGACATGAAGACATCTTACCAGGATTCTACTATAGAGGTAAAGATTCCCAGAACTGGAAAATGTTTTGATTCTTTGAGAAGTTCACATAGTATACATTGAGACAAATAATTCTTAAGCTAAAGTTATGAAATTGAACATTAAACTACCTATGTTTTTCTAAACATGGTTTTGGGTTTTCTTCAATTTATCTAAAACTGTCTAGTTTTGGTCACAGTTGATTTTCAGTGAAAGATGTGGTTTTGCAGGTTGCCTGGAAAATGAATTTTAAAGTGTATTTCACACTCTACCTGTTCTTGTAATGCACAAGAGAGCTCTCATACGAACACTTTGCATGTTGCCACAGGTAGACAGCTTGAACTCATGCATCTGTGACCTGCTTGGGTGGGTTGAGAAATTAAGTACAAAGGAGATTACTAAACAGAAGTGAGGAGGAATGGATAAGACATAAGACACATCAAGGAGAGAGGGTAAATAAAAAAAGAAAGTGTTAAAAGGTGTTCTCTGATAGGGTAGGAAGATTAGTCCCTTCCTTCTGACAGATTAGTTGCAACACTATGTAAGAATGTTACCAGTAAGCTAAGCATGTGTGTATATATACCCTGGTTTAATGTTGCAAGACTGGAATGGCATTTCCCTCCTTTTTGAGCAGCCGTGTTAACACCTTCTCAACTAAGTAAACGTCTAGATTGGAAGTCAGAATATTTATATAGAAAACAATTTTAATTGTGAAAATAATTTGTTAAGGCTTCAAGGCATTAAGGAGAAATACAGAACTGGAAGTGTTTGTACGCTGAGTTCAACAGATTATTGGAAATTATGTAAGTTATGCGCTGCCTTTTTGGATTTAGAGTGGCTTTTTTTTTTTTTAATTTATGGATTTGACTTTATTAGGAAATTGAAGTTGATACAAGTGGTGCAGTTGTTATATATGAAGACTTTACAAGAGATGCTTATGATCTTGGATATCAGACTTTTGGAGGTGAGTTTGCTTTGTCAGGTAAGGTATTGTAGGTATTCTATTTGTGAGACTTTGAGAGAATAGATTTAGTAAGCCTGTATGAGTGATCTCTAGTAGTTATTTGGTAGCATGACTAGTTTTCAGTTTTTTTTAAAGAATCTAAAAATTCAGGCTGTGGAAAAATGGTTGTTTGTAACATCCATCTGTCACTTGCTTTGTTTCTTCATAGTTACTGTGTCTCTGCTCACTGATCATTTCAGTAGGTTGTTGTTTGCCTTTTTTTTTTAATTTTTGTGAAAAAAAAATTTGTGGTCTTCAATCCTTACTACCATTCCATTGCTTGAATGTTGTTAATCCCACTGGTTCCTCACCCATATCCTGTTATTTATCCCACTAGCTGATCAACCTCACCCTTAAACCCTAGGTGAGTCATTTTTATAGAAGTGGATGTAGTTATCTTGGAGAGCTGCTGTCAGGAATGTGGGGTCTCTTTCATATACAGTCTTAATGAAACAAGTATATTATTAGCTTACATAAAATCAGTTAAAGTGTGTAGTAACTGTAGTGTTTTCAGACACACAGATGGAAATCCAGTGTTAAGGCTGAAACTATTTTAGTCCCCTTTTCCTTGTGTGCTGCTCTATTGCATAATACATAGTTGCATTTGATGGCAAGGTGGTTTGGAAATTTGCAGCCAGCTGAGTGTTTCTTTTCTTGAAGTAATAATAAATATTTTAAGTTTGTTTTAAAATTGTGTGTGTTTGTTTTTGTTTTAAAAGTTTGCATAAGTGCACTGAAGGAAAGAGGGAGATTTTAGTTTCTATATATATTCAGGTCTCCGTTCCCCAGCTTCTAACAGATTCCCCAGGATGGGCACTTCAATTTTTGAGCTTGAGGGTCAAAATAGAGGCCATTTCAATCCACAGAATATCATACCAGATGATTTTTACAGCCGTAAAACAAGTGATCCTTTGCGTATTTCCAGGGTTGGTGGTAATGCACTTAATGAAATTTAAATCCTCAGATTTAAATTATTGCCTCTGTGGGTAGGTAGGTGGTTTTTTGTTTTCAATTTGATTTTAAAAAAATAACAGTCTTATGGACAGGAGTTCTTTTCCTCTCTGGATCACAGTAAATTTTGAAACTCTTTGCTACAAAATGGTAAACCTTGGGATTATCAGGAGCTGTTGGTTGTGGAGATGTTTTCAGTACTTAGTGACACTTTTAGAGTCACAGTGTTTTGCAAGTTTTGTTGTTTGTGCATGATACTGTTGTATATTCCTTTCTGTTACTGTTTGGATGGAGGTAGATTTCCTGGAGGCTGACCTCTCTTCTAAGGTTGAGCTACAAATGAAAACTAAGAGATCCTCTTTTTCCTGCTCTAAAACTACCCACTGAATAATATTCTAATTGATTCCCTTTGTTCATAGACTGCTAAAGCAGACATAGGAAAGACAAACATTAAGTGCACTTATGCAAAAAGTCAGTGTCCTTGGAAGTCTTAAATGTTGTAGAACTAAATTCTATTCATTTATTCATTCACACTTTTTACTTACATGCCAGGTGGTAATTTAATCAAGTTCCTCTCTGAAAGTTTGATTGGGTTTTTTGTTGTGTGGTGAATCTTACCTGTCCTTGTCTACCCCCAGCCTCATTAACTGGTTTATTTCTTTGGCTGAAAATCTTTAGAATATTCTTCTGTGAAATCAAGTGAAGTTTAGTGGGGAAAAGTAATAAACTTGCTGAAGTTCATTTTGGGTACCATATCTTGAAGCAACACTGTCATGTGTCCTTTATGAGAACTTTTGGGTTTGGTTTTGGAGACGGCCTCCTCAGTAGAAGAGATGGCCTTTAGACAGTTTCTTTTTATGTAAGGGGGTTGTAGCAATGGTGCTCCAAAAACATGGGAGACTTTTAAACAGTGTGTTTTCCCCCATGCATTTCCAGTTACCCCTTTTTAGTCAATTACTTGAAGTTGTCTTTAATAATTAGGCACAACAGGGAAGGGTTTGCTTTAACTCTTAATTTCTTTTATGACTGTAAACTAGAATATAAACCCTTAGCTACTAAGTTGAAAGTAGTGTTTAAATTGGTTGTCTTTAGAGGAGGAAAACAAAGCAAAACTTTCAGGACATTTAGGAAAGTCATTGAACCATATTGGTACAGGGTCTTTGTGCATTTTGAAGTTTTTGGGGAGGAGACAGGGAAGACAGGTACTTTGGCTGTTTGCTCGTTTGCTTGTTTTGGATTTGATTTTTAATCCTTCAATTATATGTTAAGATGGCAAAGGAGAAGCTAAAAGTGAGGAAGAAGAAAAGCGGCGGATTGAGGCCAGAAGAGAGAAGCAAAGGCGTAGAAGGGAAAAAAACAGTGAAAAATACGGCGATGGATACAGGTTTGTGCTGGAACTTCCGTGTTATGTGCAGTGTTTTTCTTGCCCTTTGTGCCTCTCTAAGAACACATCTTTTTTCCTGAAATCCTCTTTAGACTGATTTTAGGAAAACAAAATGCAACAAAGAAATGAGAGAAAAATCCCATCTCCTTCCATACCCCTCAACTTCCCCCACTCCCTGACAAACCCAAAAAGTAACCCAAATAGAGAGAAAATACTCAAGCCAAAACCTGGCCCCCAAATTCAGTGGCTTAGAAGACTGGGTGTTTCATTGGACCACTGTTGTATCAGAAAATGCACAATTTACTAACCCCTTCTCCCCCACAAGTGCATTAGTGGACACTTGAGAAGCAGCTTAGAATGGTATTCCTTTTGACGTATATGTTCATGTTAACTTAAAAAGCTGTTAGAAATTGATTTTAATCTGGCTTTATATATGTGTGTTTGTGTGTATGTATGTATATATATATATATATATACACACATACGTGTGTATGTGGTCAACTGTTTTGTAGCAAAAATAAGTACATAGGTTTGTAACTTTCTTAGTCTTGCCCAGTGGCTACACTGTACAAAACTGTTCCTCCTTAGTGCACTATATGATCCTAGCATTAGTGACTTTTCCTCATTGTACAGAGGAGGTTATATTTCCTTATAGAGATTATATTGTTTTTGTATAGAAAATGAGCTTTAAATGAATTCTTCTGATTACTTACAATTAGGAATTCATGGCCTGTCTAGACTATGTTTCTGTGCCTATGAGAAGTACTACAAAAAGTGATAGGAAGTAGAGAGCTGCAGTAGATGGACTCACAGAATAATGTGGCTTTTAAATGCCCAGCTTCTGATTTCAGCAGTTTTTGTCTCCTGCATAGATAATTCATTACTCTGACACTGGCCTGATTTATATTTGATTAATGTAGCACTTATCCTTTTTTTTTTAAATTTATTTTTCACTTACGCTTCTTTCAAGAATGCATTTCCTGTTCCTTTTCTAATTGGGTTTGTCAAGTGTCATAGTTTTGAGGAGTTTTAATAGTAATATTTAATGTATTTCTCTTGATAGAATGGCATTTACTTGCTCATTTTGCAAGTTTCGAACGTTTGAAGAAAAAGAAATTGAGTCACATCTGGAGAGTGCAGCTCACCAGGAGACATTGGATCATATCCAGAAGCAGACCAAATTTGACAAAGTGGTGATGGAATTTCTTCATGTAAGACAGCTGGTTTTGATGTGTATAATTCTTTAACATGAGAATATAGTTACAGTTTA
This sequence comes from Dasyornis broadbenti, assembly GCA_013397935.1. Classification (NCBI taxonomy): domain Eukaryota; kingdom Metazoa; phylum Chordata; class Aves; order Passeriformes; family Dasyornithidae; genus Dasyornis; species Dasyornis broadbenti. The sequence continues at coordinate 308,394 of VZRN01005936.1, read as the reverse complement.
CCATTTATTTTCAAAATATGCTTGACTTACCATTACTCCTTTTGCAGATGACTTTTGCTGCAGCATGTACTACTAAAAGTTGAAGCACATTTAAAGCCTATAAAATACTGTTACTTTTCCAGTTGAAAGTAGTGCCTTAAGAAATCATAACAATTATTTGCTGTTTATTATAGAACTAAACTGAATTTTTAAAGTCTGGGTTAATATTGGAATATAAACAATTGTACATCATGGGTATTTCCAATTCTTTTTCTTCTGTAGGAGTGTATGGTGAATAAATTCAAAAAGACAGCGATGCGTAAGCAGCAGACAAGTAATCAAACGGAAAATTCCCAAGCTGCTGAAAAAGACATAATGGAAGGTGAGTAATGTGGAGCTCTCCTGATCTTTTTCTTCTTTCATTCTTCCTTGAATTTGATAAAGTGGATTAAAACAGTTTCACATCTTTTCTGTACCTGGTTGGGATTCCTTGCTTCGTTTCTGATACAATGTGGAATGTAGGCACAGTGGGAGACGGCAAACCTTGTTTTTTGTTTGCTATCCAGGTAGCCCTGTCAGAAGCTGAGAAAACATGGTGCTGGGTATTTGACAAACAATTATGTGGCCTTTGCCACATTCAGTATAAGACATGAGGAGTGACAACAGGTGGATGCAGCAGATTGAAAGAGAGTGTAATAAAGCAGTAAGGTGATAGTGGTCAAATGGCAAGGATTTGGCAAAATGTAGATAAAAGAGTTGCAGTGTGACAAAAGGAGGAGTTTGAGCACGTTCTTCATTACCCAAAGATGCATCTTGGCCTGAATTTTTTTTCCCCTTGGTTGCCCTACAGGCAGTTTTCTAGAGCATTTCATGTGTCCCTGCCTTACTGTGCCAAAGCCTCCCATTCTTTGCTTGAGGGATTTCAGAATATAGGCTACAGCCAGAGGAGACATCTTTGAGTACCTTTATTTTAGGCAATAGCTCTGTTTCAGTATTACCTTAATTTGAACTTAAATACAAAAGGCTACTTAAAAGTGAATATAGGCAACATATTAAGAGTCTCACAAATTCTTCTTTTGTCATTTCCTTAAGTATTGGAGAGCTTGTTTTCCTTTGTGATGAGAATGTTCTGTTACAAAGCTAATATTTCAAATTGCAAGAAGAATTTGATTTATGTGCTTCTTCCTGATGGTCAGGGAGGGTAAGGAAATAAATTAGTTTTTATAAGGGGTAAAGTAAGTGCAATTACTTTGGTCAGGCTTTGTTTGCTGTATCAAAATGTGCATTTTTAAGGATATTAGTTACTGTTGATTTGAAATAAATGCCATTTTTGTAAATTACCCGAGTCTTGTGTCGTTTGTGGAGAGGTGCAGTTGGGGTATTGAAGTGAAAAACGAAGTGAAAACTCTTTCAATATTGCCCTCTGAGAGCCTAATTTTGATGCCTGAATTTAGGTGAATATTTCTCAGTGGTTCAGTTTGACGTGTTTAACAACTGAGAGCTCTTTATTTTTGGGTAGAAAACAACCAAGCTGCTTTTCCAGTTGCCTAAAGTAATACAGTTTGCGTTAATGATTTTTTTGTGTCTTCTTTGGCAGGGGTTACGGCTGATGACCATATGATGAAAGTTGAGACTGTGCACTGCAGTGCTTGCAGTGTCTATGTTCCTGCATTGCACAGTTCGGTTCAGCAGCACTTAAAATCTCCTGATCACACAAAAGGAAAACAAGTAAGATTTGAAATATTATTTAAAAAGGGGCAAATGTTATCTAATAGTAGGTGAAAAGTGTTACAGTTCTTGGTGCAAGTAATTTCTAAGGTCTTGTTGATGTGACTTACTGTCTAGAAAGCTGTAATGTCATTATTACACTTTGTAAGTTTAACACCTCGTAAAGGAGCCAGCACTTAAGCACACTCAGCTAATGAAATGTAGGTGTGCTTAATAGCTGCCATTAGAAAGTCATTAGAAAGTTACTAGGAATTCCTTTTTTATTTTATGAGAATTTGTTTTACTGAGTTTAAGTGTTGGAAAAATTTTGTTATTCAGATTGAAAAACAAAACGCACGCATTTCTAGCAAGATAAACATGTCTCTTTTTTCTTGGCTATTATCTTTTTAATTTGAAGACAACTGAGAGCAGTTTAGAATCAGCAGTAGTGTGGTATTTGTCCCTGTTAAAATTTATAATGATATACTTCAAGTCTGGTAGAAGGGTTGAAAGAGTAACATGTGCGTGATAGTAAACAAGATGGCCAAAGTAATATTTTGCTTATATATCTGAGCTTCTGTGATTGTGGAGTATCATAGAATGTTTTGATTTGGAAGGGACCTTGAAAATGAGCAGAATCATCTTCAACAATATGTTAGGCTGTGATGGAAAAGCCTGCATGTTGTCTGTAGACAAGAATAAATAACTGGTTGTTGTTCATTATATAAAATACATCTTTTGATCAAGCTAAAGCAATGAGCTATAAAAACTACGAAACATAATTGAACTTATGTGGTTTGCACTTAAGTACTAGGAACAAACAGTTCATGCTGTAATATGTTCATTTTTTTATTTATAGAAACCGACCATGAATTCAAATTTGTGTGACAGTTGTCAAATTTGTTTCCTAGGCCTACAGAGAACAAATCAAAAGGGAGAGTGTTCTCACTGCCACCAGCATCTTGAATAATCCTATAGTCAAGGCACGATATGAGCTGTATGTGAAGGTAAGATGCAAATGGAAAGAAAATTTGTTACCTTTGCTGTGCCACCATTTTCTCCATGTTGATAGAGTTTAACCTCAGTGCGCTGTCTTTTAAATAGGTCACCGATTGAATATACTTTTAATGTATTCTGCTAGTGAAAAATCTTGGATAAATTAGTTTGCAGCAAAAATTACCACCTTCAGATTTGCCAGCATTTGGTTGTCATTTATGACTTAATCTAGTCAATTTTTAGTTGGATGCTCTTATTAAAAAAGAAAAACCAAACTTTTGGAAAGTATCAGCAGCGTCTTTATATGTGATTTTAACTGCAGAACACACTTTACAAATGTCTCCATCTTTACATTTAGAAGCAAAAGCTCCAGCCTGTGGGTTTGTCCTGAAGTATAGTGTGCACACTACTGTGAGCTACTTTTTATTCCATTGAATTTTTAGGGTTCATGACAAAAACAAAAGCTTACAGCAGTAGTTGATGAGACAGAGAATTTAAAAGGCATGGCAGCCTCTGCTGTAGGCATGTGGCCCAAGAAACAGGTGAATTCATTTTAGCAAAATGGAGGGGTTTTTTCTGCTGGGCCACTTACTTTGCTAAGTGACTCTGTAATACTGTTGTTAGCTACTTCTGGTATTACTTTTAATTGATTTATGATTTTGCCTGTGCACTAGCAGTAGACTCTTTCAGAAGAACAATACTGTCTTTTGTAAGTACGGCAAGGTATGAGCCAGTGCCCAAATTAATTGTGATTTAAAATGGCAAATTAGTTTTGTCCTGAAAAATTATGTGTGGATAGGTGTGTGAATCAGTTTCAGACAACTGTTCTATATCTTCTAAGGAAAAGTTGCAAATGCCCAGATGGCAGAGCCTGGAATATCTGCCTGTATTTCCAGACACCTTCTTGGTGTTCCTTATGCCTGCTATGCGTTGTCCAATGAGGCCCCCTAGCGGGAGACTAGTAAAAGAGAGAATGGAAAACTTCCGTACTGAGGAAAGGAAAACTTGCAAGATTGTCTTCACAAGCAGACTGCTGATGTTTTCAGAATGACTAGCACTGGTGTTTTCTGGGGTTGACTGAACTTAATACACTTTCACCAGGACCTGCTCAGTAACATGTATTTGGCTTCTGGTTATGCAAATCTCCTTCATCCTTATCCAAATGTATAATTTGGACTGCAGACTGAAGTAGTCCAGTTTTCTTATAGAGTATGTAATGGAGCAGAGCACACATGCATTTGGGGCCTGCAGTCTTCCAGGCAAATAGGAAGTCTTTGTTATGGATGGAAATAGCTTGCTTTAAGATGTAGAGCAGACTGGCTGGAGGAAACACTTTTCCCTACCCTCCAACCCGAAAAAGCTCAAAACCCAAACAAAAATCCCCAAACTCAGCATTCTTTTGCAAAGTGTTGTATGTCCTGCGTATGCAGTGTGAAAGGAAATTCAGAGCAGGAAAGATCTGCAAGGCTGCAGTTTTGTACCAAGTGGCAAAAGTGGGTCATCAGCATCACAAATGCCTTTGACAAAAGAAGAACAAAATTGCAGGTCAGCAACTCCTGATGTTTATGTGTCCCTATTGATACATTTTAACATAAGCAGAAAAGATAAGATTTTTTTTTTTCTATTATGCAGCTCAGTTTCTCTGTGCATATTGGGAAATTTGTTTTTTAAATATGTGGCCTGGAAGTGGTTCATATCCTGAATAAAGTTACTTAGGGAAGGCTCATTTGCTGTTGAGACTAGTACTACTTTCTAGATCCACAATCTGCTGAGAGTAGTAGTCATCCATTTCTTTGCACAACTGGCATTTGAGACCCACTTTCCCCCATTGACGTTTTGTGTGAAAAATTCTATTTAAGTAATTTTGATTGCCCCAAATTGCTACTGAGTTACTACTTGGAGAATGACAGTTTAATGTAATTTGTATTGATTAGCTGTCTGACATCTGGCAGCAGGTAATGAATTTTGAGAGTATTTTGCTGTGTGATGCACTGTATAAGACTTCAAGGTTGAAGGCTCTGGTTAATGTTTGAAAATGAGGGAGTGGATGGTGACTTCTGGTCAGGAATAAGCCAATTGACAGCTCCAACTGCTGTCTTACTTACTCTGGATGCCTTGGCCACTTCTTCTGAGTGAAATGCCGTTCTGTCTGTGCCTTACTCTTCTGCTAATGCTTAAGGGAAAGTCTCTTGCCCTTTGATTTAATCTTTTTCTCCAGTTAGAGTCTTCCTCACAGGTTATTTGCTTGTATAAAAGGAAAGAAAGCAAATTGATGGGTCTATTTTAAGCAGACTTACAGCTTCAAATATGTCGTTCTACTAACACTGGACTTCCATTTTCCTTAACTACATACTTCTAGTTTGCACTGTGAAAAGGAAAGCAGAGAGAAATATTTTTTTTGGCTGTAAACGTTTTCAAATATTTTCATATTTAACTATTTAATTATGAATTATTTTATATTTTCAGATTGCACCACAACATAATGTTTTAAAGAAATAAGTACAAATTTCATAGTATTTACCTGTGCATGCTAAAAATATGCATACTTGAACTTGAATCTTTCAGCTAGCTCTATAAACTTGGACATGCCAGCTATAGCACAGATGTAAAGGTTAAATTATGCCTGGTAATTTTCACTGAATTAATTTATTTCTTAATTTTCAATATTTTTTAACATGGTAAAGGTACGTGTGGTGTCTGCTGGAAATGAAAGGATCTGTATAAGTTAACCCCTCAAGTGTTGTATGTGGGTTTTTTGTTTTGAGCCATTTGCAGTTCAAGTCCCAGCACCACAGAAGACATCTTCAGAAATTAGATAATGTGATTTTAGAAGAGTTTCTTCTTTATAAAGGCTCTGATCTTTGTTACGTTTCTGGTCAGTTACTAGAGTTAGGAATAGAAAGCAAAAAACAAAGTTCCACATACAGTTTGATAGTTTTTGTTGGTGACACAGCCAATGATGAGAGCTACAAGAATCCTAATAGTGGAGAATAATATTACTTAAAGCTGGGCTTCTTAATTTATTAATGCAGCTTCCTTGTATCTATTATTGTTGGAATAACTCTTATCATGTGTACTATTCTTTCAATCTTCTGCTGGATCCCACTGCTAGAACTGTAATTTTCTATGTAATGTCTTCTAACACTTCAGTTCCTGATATTGCTGCTTGGTGCTGGTGTCTGCCTTGTTGGAAATTTCACTATTTAGTTGCCAGAAAATTACTGTACCAGAACTGAGGTTTTCAACAGTCAAAAATTGCATGTGATCTTTATGATCCTATTGGTTCTGGTGGCTGTCTTTTACACTGTCTCATTACATGACTTTTTTTGATTCCTGTATTGGAAAATCCAATTCAGTGCTTAGATTAAGAGCATATTGTTTGCACCCTGTCCTTTGCATGCAAGGAGCCTTCCCTTTTAATCTCGTTTGATCTTTTCATCTTAGGTATTTTAATCAAAGAACCTTGAAAGAATTGTTTCTTACGTTGGACATCCTTTTGGACCCCTCTGTTTCCCCAGTGCTGTTCTTGTGTGGTATTTTATGCTTCCAAAACAGTCTTTGGATGCTTTTTTAAAAGATCTTAATTTCTTGTCATTCCTCTGCATCCATATTGTAAAGGAAGGGAAATCCACCATGACCTGCTAGCCACTCTGAAACAATCATCTTAAGAGTTCATGAATGTGTAGTAAGTCCACTTATAACAAGGAGGGAGAAAAAGATCATCTTGTTTCTAAGGCAAAAAAGTATCACTTAATGAAGTAATGACTGTCTCTAATTTTGGACCATTTAGAACTTCCTAGACAGAATGATGTCTGATTAAAAGGTGCTTGGATGTTATGCAAGAGAGCTGTCATAGAGTTTGACATTTTTTATCATTATATCTCAGGACTGTTTGATCATGTGTATTAATGAAGGCATTCTGAAGTTTACCAGTGGGGTTGGCAGACTTTGATATCTTTTTGGATCAGGTTTGTGAGACCTGTTCTAAATAGATTGGTTTCTGGGGACACTGCAATACTGAAGCTTTGATTATAAATACGAGTTCAGAGTCTTAAGCTTTCTCTGCAATTTAAATATTGTAGAGATCTTTTCTTTTGTATCAGACCTGTTAAAGGGCTTCCCGTATCTTTGTGAGTCATTTACAGAGAAAGGCCACCTTTATTCTTTTGCTAGGAAACAATGCTCTCTAGCAGGACATGTGAAATCCTTAATATACTTTTTTTCCTTCTGTAGTGTCTATAGGTGAGCATGTATTTGAAGCTAACTAGGTAGAGTAATAAGCTTATTAGTACTTAGTAGTTCTTAACTCAGTAATTAGCTTGTTTCTGTCTTTGGAGATCCTTGTTCCTGTACCTAATTGTGAATGAAAATATTTGTTTAAAAATATGGAAAATGGCACTGCAGGCTTTGCACTTCTGGCCAAAAAGGAAGGTAGATGAGTACAATTCTGGAGAGTTGCACTAATCCTTATGGAATTAAGGTGTGGATCCTCAGTCTTTTTATTTCACAATGCCTCCAATCAATGTTGGAATTAAATTTGTTTGGGCTCTCTCTTTGTCATGGTTTTTTTCATGAAATGCTGTACTGAGCTAATATTTTTGGTATTTCAATGTTGGGCACTATTACCTGAAGTATTGAAATAATCCTTGGCGTTTCGTAGCCCCATGGTGCTTACCAGTAGCAGTGGATCCTCTGGAAGTGACCTAAGCTTTAACTGAGATGTGGAGGCTCAGATAAGTTATGATATCTGACATAGCTTTCTATGTACTTGACCACTATCTAGGAGAATCTAACTCTGGAAAAGCTAGACTTAGTATCTTAGGGAAGTTTAAATGCTATCTTATTCATGGCTGTTCTATGTGGAAGCTATGTCTTTGTTTAGGCTTCAAGTTGATTGGGATCAACAGACATTGCCATCTAAGTGCTGTAGGCTATCCATTACAAAGTGCACGGATAGAATTATCCAGGGACTTGGAATAACATGGTGTCAGTTCTGCTTTCTTTGAGTTAAATATGAATTTGAATTTGAATTTAGGATTTCTCTTGAGTTTTAGAATAATACTGAAGCCAAGTTTTTGTTTCATGGCATTTGCTGAATATTTTTATAGTTCTCTAATTTTTCAGTAGCCACCTGGAATATTCTACCTGAAAAATGTAACTGAAGTGGAAAAAAAAAAGGCTAAAAAGGACAAGGGGCCTAGCATTCAATTTTTATTTTGTATCTTCTTTTAAATAATAGTCTTAAAATCCTAGTCCTAGTGTAGTGGTGGTTGGTGTCCTAAGTTCAGATCAGACTTGTTTTATCAGATATATGAACATGAAAGGACCTCTAGCCAAGAAACTGCTAATAAATACTTCCTGTTGGTATTCTTTATTGATTATTCATAGTTCTTAAATATATGAACAGGGGAAGACTGAGGTATGTCTTTTACTGAATTATTGTCTGAAATGGAGAAACTATGAACCCAGAATGCCAATGTGTTTAAAGTACTGAGAAAACTGATAATTTTTCTAGGTTGACAATGGAATGAATTTCAGGCTAGTCAGTGTAATAAATTCTAGACTTCTTTTTCATTTTTTGAGGCATTTGCTTTTTTTCATAGAGTTATTCAGAGTGAATAAAGACTGTAAATAAGGCAATGCAAAACAAAATTCTTCTGTTCCTATTTGGTTTTAATTGGGGAGAAAAAGGAAGCACCTGTAGTTCTTAATAAAAATGTGTTGAAATTTAACAGTGTAATTTTAATTTCAGAATATTGAAGTGAAATTTGTGTGTAGCATACTTGGCTTTTTCTCAGTGCCATTTCTACTTTCATTAAAGGAGTTTATTGGGATCCCACTTTCCCATGTGCATAAAAATGTAGTGTTGCTAAATCAAACTTGTTTTGATTTTCTTGCAAAAAAGCCCAACTATTAAAAAGCTTTATAAAATAACGTAGCATTTCTTAGTGGCTGCCCCTTTCATTCGCTGAAATGATGAGTGTTATTTTATATTTGAAATAAATACCAAAAGTGTTTGTTTTCAATCTTCTACTTCAGGGTGAAAATCCTTTTGAAATTAATGATCAGGCTCAGGAGCAGCAAACGGAGGAAGAGGACAAAGCTGATGAGCCAGCTGAGGGTGAGGAAGAGGAGGAAGAAGAGGAGGAAGAAACTGAAGAACAAACTGACTTCACTTTAGACCATACTGAAGATAACTAAGTGCAAGAAAACAAAACTACTTTAGTGGGGACAAACCAGCTTTTTATTTCTGCTGTAAAGTGGCTGAGACTTTTTGGTAGTCTTAAATGGAGTTGAAGGTTCCCCACTATATGCATGCATTCCATTCCATGGAGAACTTGTTTATATAATTCCTCTGTGTTTCTGATTTTGTTTAAAATGAAATTAAGACTATTTTAGTTGAGCTTTTTATAGAAAACTGACTGTTAAAGCTGATCAAAACATTGTGTTGTATATTTTTTTAAGCATCGTATTTTTTTTGGTGTGTGTATTGAAAGTTGGATATAATAATAACTTTTGATTTAATCAGTTGCAAAGGAAGGCAGGTCTGTGGGGTAAATATTTTAAAAGCTTTATGGTGTAAGCTTATAAATATTTACCTTATAGTACAGAATGAGTAACTTCAAAAATTGTGCTGTTGAGTGTGGCTGTTTGGGGGACTGCATTGCACTCTGTATAATAGAGTATGTGTTTATAATACGCCTTGTAGCTTTTTGTGATAAGATGTACCAGTTTGTAGCAATAAAATACTTAAGAATTATTACTGTTTGAAGTGTCTGTAATTAAGTATTTCAAGAATTTCCCTGTGTTGACTGCTAAATTGGTTTCAAATTAAATCGTGATTGATAGTATAATTGAAATTTGTAGTTGCATCTCAAGTGACTCATGTTATTTATTGCTGGGTTTTGATGTATTTAGACTCCACCTACCAAGACAGATAAATACTTGAGCCTTCTTAGCGTGCCTGGGGGAAGCGTGCTTTCTGGGTGTTTACATGTGGTGTACTCTTGTCTATCTTAGAAATTATAAATGAGTACACCTGTGTTTTTTCTACACTTCCTGCTAATGTAGCTTTTGACTAATGAGAACTGAAAATGTCTGGTTTGACTGTTTCTAAGTGCAGGGAAGTAACTTGCACCATTTTCCCCTAAATAAGGTGAGTTGACACAAGTAACCATACAATCTCCAGGGAATATTTTTTTCAAAATCTCATCATAAATGTAATGTCGCACATTTCTGTTTGGAGGGCCCTTGTGTTCATTTGTAGTCATTGCTGTGTAGAGATAGTATTAAAATACTTATAACCTCGCGTGCAAACCAGCTTGCCCTTTCAGTGATCTATTTTTGAACTGGGGAAAGTGTGCAAGTATTATGGAGGAATACTTGATTCGGATGTTTGGCCACCTCAAATTCCAGTAGCGATCAACTCTGAAGAATGCTGTGTATTGCAGTCATTTAGCTGTTGCCTTTTAGTCTAGCTTGGAGAGTAGAAAATAAAACAACATGGTGAAGAAAGAGGGAGGTACCTGAGTTTGGTGTCTTGACCTCTTGTTTATGGCTTTATAATTTTTAATTTTGTATTTAAAAAATTAGCATGATGTAAACTAGATTGTTGTACCTGTAAGTATCAGCATGGAACCAGAAGTTAGCATGGGTTAGTTGAAAGATGTGTTAAGCCTGCAGGTGTTTGAACAGTGTCTCTTTTAGCTATGCAAGCTTAACTAGATTTCTAAATACTCATTCTCCTATTCTCCATGTTAAGACTAGGATCAAGATTCATATTTGCATTGCTTTTATGGTATAATCTCCCATTCTGCCTTACAAGCTGGTCATTCGACTATTTGTGTTCTACTTGTAGGTCTCTTGCCTTACAAGAGAAAGATGCATCTTTTAATCTCTTCCCAGACAATTTAACAGGAGTTGTATCAGTGTTCTAGAAACTGATGAGAGCTTTAGCTTGAGAATTTGTTTGCAGTAGTTAAGAGAATTGAGATGCTGCCCAAATTTCTGCAAGTGGTGAGTTTTTTCTCTTTGTCTATGGCTCCTTTATTAGTTGGAGAGAATCCCTTCCATGTAGGATCTCAATGTTTTATTTCCATTGCCACACTCGTTTCATCCGTGATGACTTCAGGATCTTTGAATTTGAAGCATTCATTATTTGACTGATACCTAAAATACATAATTTGCTACTTTGTACTAACAGTTCTCACCTATAAAGTGTGTTAAGTGATACATAATGCTTAGATGCCAGACTTGAGGGAGTGGGGGAACAACTGATGATAATGGACAAAATTACTCTCTTCCGCAGGCTTAGGAGGAACTTCAGATGGACTCCCTGGGTCCCTTTTGTAGCTAATGTTTCATCAAATTAATTTTCCTATACTTTTCACTAGGTATATTTCCTATATCTGGTGAAGTATGGAAATAATTTCAGAGGGAGTAATGGCTGCCCATTCCAGGTGACACCATTGGTAAGACACACACAGAGCGACTCATTCCAGACTGAGTGGGGATTGCATTTGTTTGTTTCAGAATCTCAGAAATTAAGACCATGGCTTTAAGCAGTTGCAGAGAAAGATGCCTCCTGATTTACACATCCCTGCTCAGAGACCTTTGCAGTTTCCTTTACATTAGCCAGCTATGTGCTGTCAATTGCCTACTGTTCACAAGTATTTGTTTGCAGTAGGGTATGCCTTTCCCTAGATGATTTTCTAAGAACCTTGGAATGTTGACTATTGTGAGTGATACAGTTTATAAAAAGGAAAAATTGGGAACATATTTATATCCCACTCCTCTTAGGCCCACTTTAAGTGAAAGATCAGTGAAAGACTGGACTTGAAATGTAGTTGATGCTTCACACTCCAGATGATAACTGGTTACTAATGGTGTTTCTTTGAGAGTCAGTTGATTAAGGAAAAGCAGTTGGAGTTCAGGCAGATAGGTCCTATCCTGAAACCAATACTGAGAAGTTTGAAAAAACTCTGAAAAAACTCTGGAGGTGTTAAAGGGACATAAGGTGAAAAGTATTTCAGGATGTTTAAAAATGTCTCTTGGGAATAAAGGCTTGTCCTGCATGATAGGCAAGATGTCTCTCTAATCCTCTTTCAGTGCATGAGCTGTACAACATTTTAGTGTCTTGGGTGGAATCAACAGAGGAGATTTGGTGTCTCTTATCTGAGTAGACAAAATGACATGGAATGTTTCATGGAATGATGATTTATATTGCACAAGAATGGCAAGGTTTTGACTTGCACAATGATACTAATGCTGGTTTTATTTCTGTTGGAAACATCCTGATATGTTTTTAATGTTTTATAGGACTGAATGGTGTTTGTGGTTTATAGTTGTGCTGATGAATACATACAACTTGTCTCACATTCTAATTACCTCTTTCTGGAGCTAGAATTTAAATATTTTTGCTCTGAGAAATGTTGACAAATACTATGTGGAGTTTTGTTAGTGTTTTTTGTTTTTGTTAGAGGTTGAACTTGGAAGGTGGCTAGTAGAGTAGTAGGAAATACGGGTACTAATCTTTGTAATTTACACACAGGGAATAACGGCAATATATATGCATGCTCTTACATGTATTGCCGCCCAAATGCACCAGGCATTTTATATACATTTATTTTTTGCTACATCGTGTAACTGTAGAATGATTAATATTATACTTGTGTAATACTTGGCTTGTTTTCATGCTGTGTAAAGGACTGAAATCTTGAAACAAGCCTGTAGATTTTCTTGCTTTGCCTTTTCCTGTTTTGCTTACAGTCAAGAATGAATGAAATCAGTTTTCAGTTTGCTGAATAGTAGCTTTGCATTTTCTTGCTGTTGTCTGTCAGACTTTTACAAAAAAATTGAAGCTTTACTTTAAATGTATTTTTCAACTTCTAGAATGTCTTCTGCTCTAAGTAGCCCTAAATAGAGGATTCAGAGATTTTCTTCGACTGGTAATTCTTCTACTAACTGAAGTCCTTACCCACTTAGCTTTTAAGATTGTAGGGAGAAACTTTATTGTAAGAAATGCCCCTAGCCATCAGGGAGTTGGGTCTCTCCTAGCCTTGCTAAATCCCACATCCTCTTGAGTCAAAAGCTTGCAGTGAAGTCCTTCAAATCATGAGAGAATTAGAATGTTGCATCCAGTTTGTTAGCAGTGAAGTTTTTTCTAAGTATAAAAATGAGTAATATATCACCTGTTTGATTTTTTTAAAGTTAATTTCTAAAATTGTATCAAGTGTTTAGACTTAAAATAATGTTCTTCCTTTTAAAGTAAGTTCTGCAGCCTAATTCAAACAATTTGCCTGGTTTAAAATGCAGTTAGCTGATGAATAACAAGCCTTACTATATAAATAACAAGGTGTATAAACTGAAGTCCAACATCTAATATGAAAGAGCTTCTGACCTTAGTCTCCAAATCTAAGCTTTCCTCATCCCATCCTTTGGTACTTCAAAGCTGATGCCGACAGGAAAATGAATAAATACCCAGAGGGTAAATTTGAGCATCAAAATCTGTCGAAGCAAAAGCAAAAGAGAAGACTTCTTAACAAGACCCCACAACCCCTTACTATATCCTGTTATTCTGATTTAAGATGAAGTCCTTTCTGTATGCAGAAGTGTGGTTGAGGGGTATTTTGTGGGTTTGGTTTTTTTTTTTCATGACTTGAATATTACCAAGTGTCACAGGAGAACAAGGGAAAAGTAACCTGCTTGCCTTTCTGGTCCCCTTCAGGTGAAACATTTGAGTATTTACAACAAATGTGCCTGTTCTTTTTATGGAGACTTACCATCTTCATTGCTATTTACCCTGGACGTCTTCCTTGTGGAATTTAGAACATGTGTTCCAAACTGTTGCTGTGTTTGAGGAGCTCTTTATGTAACCAAAGCTGTGAAGGTAAGTCAAAAAAGTTGGGAGTTTTTGTGGGTCACCAAAAAAGGATGGATAGCATGGTGGCGAGAACAATGTATGGATTGTAAATAAACACAACCTACTGTGTATTTAAGTGAATATTTGTCAAAGATTTTGAAGAGCAGAACAGCTGTATGGACTTAGGAAAAGAGCCGCAAGTGTTAACGTGCCCCAATTAAAAAAGAACTTTTTATTAAATGTAAAATCCTTTATAATCTTCTAACTTCAGACAGGTCATAGGATAGATGTCATTCATCACCAGCTAATAACATGGTTGTCTGCATCCTTTTGTTTTCTTTATATTCTTATAAGTAAGGTTGCTGTATCATTAACCATCAGTCATTAAAGTTCCTCCAAATGTACCTGTAAATCAGTCTTCCTCTTTTCACACAGAAACACATTGGAACGTGTTTGAATTTCTTAGAACATAGCTAAGGTAAGCTAATTAGCTGTTACACGTGTGGGAGTGGACAATTAACGGTTCCTTTAACTGAGTTGGTGTCAAGTGCTGGATGTCTTGCAGTATTACTGCTTAGAGCTTCTTATCTGGGCCTGCTCTCCATAGGTTGTATGGGGACTACTAGAGTCACTGGGATGGAGTAATGTCTATGGCCTATCCCTCTTCTTGCCCTGCAGACATCTACTGAGTGTCTGGAACAGCCAGATTTTGTATTTCTCCCTGACTTCTGGTAAAACTATATGTAGGAGTTTGGATCAGGCCAAGTTGCAGGCCAGTGTTGTAGCATTTCCTAGAAGAAAGTCTGCGCAGGATCCCTAGGGTATCCCAGTTCTGAATCTGACTGACTGAACACCCCCCTTGGGAAAACACAAGTCCTGTGTGAAATGAGTATATCCAAAGGATGGTGCCTTCCTACTTTTTTGTCCAGGCCCTAAATACTATATTATGAATGTCTTTCAGTGAAAGGTTTATTTCTGCAACTGAAATTTGCACCTTTTGAAGTATAAAGATTTCTGTCTATTTCTGTATAAAAATGTTTCTATAAATACATTAGCAACAAAAGGATGGATCAGGAGAATCTCCATTTTTTTATTGGATGCATGAGGAAGTAATGACAAATGATGAGGAGAAGGCTGAGGTACTTAATGCCTTCTTTACCTCAGTCTAATAGAGTCTATTAAGATGAGTTGTTCTCTGGGTAGCCAGCCTCCTGAGTTGGAGGACAGGAACAGGGAGCAGGATGAAGCCCCCATAATCCAAGGGTAAATGGTGAGTAAAGTATCAGCAACTTGCTACACTGCTTAGACACCCAAGTCTATGAGGCTAGGTGGGATCTACCAAAGGCTATTGAGGGAGGTGGCAGAAGTGCTTTTCATCACTTTCCATCACTTACCAGCAGCCCTGGCTAAACAGAGAAGTCCCAGGTGGTTAGAAGTTAGGTGTCACATTTGCCATGTACAAGAACAGCAGGAAGGAGGATCTGAGAAACCACAGGTCTGTCAGTCGACCTCAGTGCCAGGGAAGGTTATGGAGCAGATCATCTTGAGTGTAATCGCACAGCATATGCAGGACAACCAGGGAATCTGGACCAGCCAGCAGGGATTTAGGAAATGTGGGTCCTGCTTGGCCAGCCTGGTATCCTATGACCGAGTGACCTGCTTAGTGAATGAGGGAAACACTGTGGATGTTACCTGTCTAAACTTCAGTAAGGCCTTTGGCACTGTTTCCCCCAACGTTTTCCTTGAGAAAAAACTGTCTGTTCATGAGTTAGACAGGCTCACTTCTTGATGGGTAAAAACTGTCTGGATGGCTGGGCCCTGGAAGTGGTGAATGGACTTAAATCCATCTGGTGTCCAGTCACAAGTGGTATTCCCCTGTGTTGGAGTCCAGGGTGTATTGGGGCCAGTTCTGTTTAGTATCATTATCAATGATCTGGATGAGGGGATTGACTGCACTTTCTGCCCAAATTGTGCAGGAGTATTGTTCTGCTAGAGGGTAGGAAGGCTCTGCAGAGGAATCTTGTCAGGCTGGATTGGTGTGCTGGGGCCAGTGGTGTGAGGTTACACAGTATGAAGTGCCAGATCCTGCCCTTGGTTCACAGTGACCTCATGCAGTGCTATAGGCTTGGGGAAGCGTGGGTGGAAGGCTGGAAAGATGCCCACAGGAAAAGGAGCTGAGAGTGCTGGTTGACAGTGGCTGAATAAGAGCAGGCATGTGCCCAGGTGGCAAAGAAGGCCAATGGCATCCTGGCCTGTATCAGCAATATTGTGGCCAGCAGGACCAGGGTAATGTTTGTCTCCCTGTACTCAGCGCTGGTGAAGCTGCACCTTGAATACTGTGTCCAGTGCTGGGCCCCTCACTACAAAAAGGATATTGAGGAGCTGGAGCATGTCCAGAGAAGGGCAACAGAGCTGGTGAAGGGTCTGGAGCACAAGTCCTATGAGCTGCCAAGGGAGCTGGGGATCTTTAGTCTGGAGTAAAGGAGGCTTGAGGGGAACCTTATCACTATCAACAACTACCTGAATGGAGGTTGTAATTGAGGGGGGATCATTCACTTCTCCCAGGTAAGAAGCAGTAGGACAAGGAAACTGTCTCAAATTGCACCAGGGAAGGTTTAGATTAGATATTAGGGAAAATTTCATCACTGAATGGTATGTCAGGCTTTGGAACAGGCTGGCCAGGGAGGTTGGCTCAGTCACCATCCCTGGAGGTATTCAAAAGACATGTAGATGCGGCACTTAGGGACATGGTTTAGTGGTGGTCTTGGCAGCGTTACGCTAATGGTTGGACTCAATAATCTTAAAGGTCTTTTCCAACCTAAATGATTTTATGATTCTACAGCTGTCAGTAGCATGATGTTAAATAATGTCATTAAGTGGTCTTTGTATGCAGCAATTATAATTTAAAGAGTATCCCTCATTCCATCTATTGCTTGGCTGAAGGTAAAACCTTTTGCAGGCTGTTGCTGTTAGAGTGCACAGTGCTCCTAATGCTGCAGTTCTCAACCCACTGTGTACCAAGGGGTTAATTTGTTTCCATCACTGGGGATTTGAATTCCTTGTCTGTGCTGAGGTCACTGTCACTGTTAAATGACAGATGTCTTTCTGAAAATCCCTTGCATCTTTCCTTGTGTTGTAAAGTTCAGTGACTGCAATAACAGGGTGTTGTTCTTTAATAACTGTTAAATTTATTCTTTAGAGAATTTACAAAGATGTCCTATTGCTCTGGGAGAGTTCCCTTGATGCCGAACTCTGCATTTTCTTTTTGCATAATGCCTACAGATTTAGAGCCACTGTACTCCCAGTTGTATAGCTTCTGTATCCCTTGTTCAGTCCTGCTGAAATACTCGTAAATCTCCTTTCTTCTAGTGGCTTTGTGCAGCAGCTGGGGTATGACAATAAGGTCCCTGATCTATAATTCCAGACAGCCCCGGAGGGTGAACAGATCGACCAATCCTCATCCCCAACGTAAGCCCAGGGAACTCACTGTCCCTGGGAGGTAGTTGTCTAATGCTTTCTATTTGTATTCCACATGAAACTCTTCTTGATGCTGGACTGTTGTTCACTTAGAGAATTATCCAGTGCACAGTATATAAACTCCCACTAGAGATTGAATGCATGTAAATAAAGCATGCCTTAAGTCTAGCATAATGTAACTTTAAGTGAGAAGAAATAGACTCAATCTAAGCACCTTGTAAAGCTGCATTCATTGCTAAGATCTGCACAATGCAGTCACAATCTGCATTTCTATGTCACAAGGATAAGAGGTAAGGAGGACAGCTGTATAGGTTTTCTAATTCCAGGGATTTCCTGGCTTTTTATTGCTTTGATGAGAATATAACACTGGCTTTTTAAAATAACAGCTGTTTTTAAATACTCTTGTGGAATAGCAACATTTATGTTGTAACAGAGACATAGTTTGAAAAATGTGATTGATTGACCTTTATGCTACACATGCCTCATGAAAATGTTACTTTATACTGTTTTCACACCACTGAAAAGCCTGGCAGGCATTTCAGAGCACAGACAGAAGGTGATCCCTGCCCTATAGCTGTTGCAATCTCCTTGTAATCTCTAGCTATATTCACTTCAGCTGTATGATTTTTGCGACTTTCACGTCTGTGTAGCAGCATTGACATGTATTTTAACTATAAATTATTTAGAACATATCTGCTTGAAAGCTACTACTCATTTACTCATAAGCCTACATCATCTGCTTAAACATTGAGAATAATGAAGTGTAAAAGGCTACTTTTGAGTGTGAGGTGTTACGCACATTCTGCCAGTCTTTGATTGCACTTGGTTTATCCAAACAGCTTTAATACTGACAAAATTGTCAGACTAATTTTATTTTCTGCAACAGCTTTAAAGGAGATTTAACTGCTTCAGTTTAGTGATTTGCTATTTGCCAGAAAAATATATTCAGTATATGGAAAATACTCACATTTTGATAGAAGTAGTGTGCTCTGTGCCAAGGCCCTCTGTGCATGAAGGCCGATGGCAGCAGCACAGGCAAGGTAGCACCCTGCCTGCTTTAGTAAGATTAAGTGTTGGACACCTCTTCAGCACTACTCTTACAAAACTGGTGGTTCTACTGATACTGTAGAAATACAATTCCATAAATATTCTGTGACAGCTAATCTATAAACAAAAGATGGAATCTTTTATTATTTTCACCTGTAATTTCACATTAGTTTCTTGTGCATATTTTTAAGAACTGGTAGTCTCTGTAATTCTTCCAGAAATGTAATGTGCCACTGATCTGCTAGAAGGCATAAGAATAGCTTGCTTACAGAGGACAAACCATGCAAGTTGTATTTGACTTGTATTTCAGTCCCCTTTGTAAAGATAGCTTTACATTTACAAGAAAAACCCAAACCAAACAAAAAACCCCCAAACAAAACACTAAAAATGTTCTTGAATGAGTGGTGGTATCACAGTGAAGCATTGCTTTAGAAGTAACTTTAGAAGTAAAAGTCAAGCAAGGATTCTCTGCTTGTGTTTAGCTCTTCCAAAGACTTCTGATGTCTTGTGGGAAATTCATTTAGTATTGGTTAATCATCTCACTTGGATAAGGAAATTATAAAAGTTAATAAAGCAGCTGAAAATATTTTGAGATTCCAAATGGGAGTGTCTACCACAGAATCACATATTTTGTTGCTACCATGACTTAATAACTCCAGACTTCTGTGTTCTTTTATTGAAGAAGATGCTTTCATTTAATTCCTTTGTCATGAGCAAAATTTAATTCCTTTTTCATGTGCTTGCTCAGTGTTTCAGTCCTTGAATTTCCAAAGTGGCTCTCCATGGTTTCCATTCAAAAGCTTGTTATTTTTTGCATTTGAAGCTCATCAGGTTTTCAGGTCCTCTTGAAAGACTTGCTTTTTTTTTTTTTTGCTTTTTTTTTTTTCTTTTCTGGGAAGTTCACAAAAAAGGAGTTGTTGTTCTTTAAAACAAGCTCAGGATTAAAAAGAAACCCCAACAAAGTCTGAATTGCTGAGTCTGTCTGGCTATCTGTCTTTAGACTTTATAATGGAGCCCACTGGTGTAGTTTCTGTGCAGCAGTGTGGTTAATAAAATGAGATCCCAAGTGAACTTGGAGGCTTTTTATCCTCTGCGGTAGTAGACAGCAGAGCCTGGTGTAATCCTGAGATGATCAGTGTTGATTTGTTAGCTTTGTCAGGGAGTGGAACCTAGACCATGACTGAGAAAGGGCCTTTTCACCCCTTCTCACTCACTGGATAGTGTATGTTCTTCTTACATCTTTACAAGCTTTACAGAGAAGGAGCTATCTCAGAAGTTTTGCCATTAATCCTAACAAAAAGTAACTTTTTCTCACCATTCTGATTCTTGGATTTTAGTAAGAATCAGATCTGAAGGGTTGCTAATATTACGGGAATAAAACTTGTTGGAACACCCATTAGTGAGGTCTTGCTCTGCATGAAGAAGGGCTTTTCTCTGGAATAAATCAAGAACATGTCTAAAGAAGGTGTGCTCACTTTGTTTTACTTCGTGCTGGCTTTCAAAGAGTAGAATTAACAAAGAGGATGTAGGCTGGGTGTTTATACTCACTAGATGCCAATGCTACATTATGTTTTAAGGTTAATGACATATTCTGGATGTTTGACCTGGTGTGTTGCAATACAAGTATCCTGAGTCATCTGTCTTAGTTTAGGACTTCAGTAAAATGCCGTGGACGTTCATTATGTTCCATGTACACCTACTTTTGCTGATGGCTTCAGTTAACAAAAGGTGAGGTGATGGGGGTAGAAGGTATCTCCTTAGCATTTAGTTCCAAATAAGCAATAGTTGGTTTATTTCTATTTGGTTTTAGCCATGTTGATGTTAAGGACATTGTCTCAGTCTCCTTATTTCATAGAACCAACTGGGGACTTGGGAAATAATTCACTGGAAGCTCTTATCACTCTTCAATGAGAGGGGAGGATGGATAGGAAATGGCATTCAAAGAGGAGGTTTTTTCTTTTGGTGTTTTACTTTAAGTGGGTATTAAGAGAAAGCAGTGAACAAACTGCAGGTTTAAAAAGGAGGAGTAAAACTGCTGCCATCTAAATTAATGGTGTTTGAGTGTAGTAATCATTGTATTGATTCTGTGGTCCCTTAAATTCTCATGGAAGAAGGAGAATAATTAAGAGAGGTTTTCTTCTTCTGTTTCAGTGATTTCAGTAATAGATATTCAACACTTTTTAGTGCAACACAAAATCTGCAGAGCAGACTGATTCCTGCTTTCTTGTCCAGGTCTTACCTTTCTTAACAGCAAAACAAACCCGGAAGTTTTGAGGAATGTAGCTTGTAAAAGGAAAGGGACTGTGAGAGAAAGCAGAGGTAGAAACATTGCTGTTGTCCTTCCTGCACTGAAATGGAGTGTCTTTGGCCTGAGGCAAACCATGCCGGTAGCTTCAGTAATGGATGACTAAATGAGTAATTTTGAGACAGTGTCTTACAACTGAATATAATTAAAAGAATTTAGTGATCATTCCTCCAATGGTACTTCTCATGTTTAACCACAAACTGTTTGGTTGGTGGTTTTTTATAGTATTTTCCAAATAGTTTTAGAGAATTCATATAGCATTTATAGCCGTATGACAGGCCAGTCAGTCTCATCTCAGTGCCTGGCAAGATCATGGAGCAGATCCTCCTAAAATTTGTGCAAAGGCACATGGAAAATTAGGTGATTGGTAACAGCCAACATGGCTTTACTAAGGGAAAATCATACCTGACAAATTTTGAGCCTTCTGCATAAGGAGTTGGTGTTGGTGGATGGAGGAAGAGCAACTGATATCATCTGTCTGGACTTGTGCAAAGTATTTGACACTATTCCATATGACATCCTTGTCTCTAAATTGGGCAGGCATAGATTTGATGGATAGATTTGGTGTGTAGGGGATTGGCTGAATGGCCACACTCAAAGAGTTGTTGTCAACAGCTTGATGTCCAAGTGGCTTCCAGTAATTAGTAACTGGTGGTGTTCTGCAGGGGTCGGTATTGGGACTGGCTCTGCTTAGCATGTTTGTTGGTGACATGGACAGCGGGATCAAGAGCACCCTCAGTCAGCTGGACAATGACACTAAGCTGTGAGATATGGCTGACTTGCTGGAGGGAAGGGATGCCATCCAGAGGGACACTGACAGGCTGGAGATGTGGGCTAGTGTGAACCTCGTGAAGTTTAACCAGGCCAACTGCAAGGTCCCAAACACTAACACAGACTGGGCAGAGATGGATTGAGAGCAGCCCTGAGGAGGAGGACTTGAGGGTTTTGGTTGACAAGATGTTCAACATGAGCTGGCAATGTGCACTTGCAGCCCAGAAAGCCAACCCTGTCCTGGGCTGCATCCAAATCAGTGTGGCCAGCAGGTGACTCTCCCCCTCTGCTCTGCTTTTGTGAGACAATACATAGAGTGCTGTGTCCAGCTCTGGGGCCTGCAACATAAGAAAGACATGGACCTGTTGAAATGACCCCAGTTGAGGTCATCCTCTGAATGAAGATCATCAGAGGGCTGGAGCACCTCTCCTGTGAAAACAGGCTGAGTGAATTTGAATTGTTCAGCCTGGAGAAGAGAGGGCTCTAGGGAGAGCTTAGTGCCCCTTCCAGTACCTGAAAGGGTTCCAAGAGGGCTGGAGAGGGACTTTTTACAAGGACAAGTAGTGATAGGATAAAGGGAAATAGCTTTAAACTGAAAGAGGGCAGGTTAAGATTGAATACTAGAAGAAATTATTTACTGTGTGGGTGGTGAGGCACTGTAACAGGTTGTCCAGGGAAGCTATGGATGCCCCATCCCTGGAAGTGTTCCAGGCCAGCCTGGATATGTCTTTGAGCAACCTATTCTATTGGAGGAGAAACTATATGATCTTGGTCTTCCTCACTGGAGATATTCTAGAATCATCTGGATGCAATCCTTTGCAATGTGCTCTGGGAAGAGTCTGCTTGAGCAGGGAGGTTGGACCAGATGACCCCACTGTCCCTTCCAACCTTATCCACTTGGTGATCGTGATTCTGTCATCTTCAAGATCCTTTCCAACACAAAACATGCTATGATTCTGTAAATGAGGACATGCTATGATTCAATAAATGAGGACAATAATTGTGATTTTGATTTTCTGCTTGGTCAAGACAGATGGTGTAATTGTAGCTGAATTCTGACATCTCCTTAGAATTCTATGAAATCTGGGACTTAGGACCCACTTCTGATTTTTCTGTCTTCTGACACAATCTGGGAATTGACAGGTAGAGGGCAGCAAAGTTCTATTTTTTAAAGTAAGGTTCAAACCAATTTTAATTGAAGTGTTTTTTAACACAATAAATAATGATTATGTCAGGTTGATGCATTGGTTAATAGTCTTCTGATTCAAAATTAATATAAAAATTTCAATTTAAAATATTTACTAAGATACAAATAAATATAAAAGAGCCTTGCCTGCAGTATGTCTTAACTGGTTGTGAAATAGCTACAGTATAGGAAAATAAAATCATTTGCAAGACCAATTAAGGGTCTGCTTTTTGACATCATAGTGAGAAACTTGTGCTGGTTTGTGCCAAAATCTATAATTACAGACTGCATGCTGAATTTTATAATTGGAAACCAAATGGCATCACTCACAGATATTTCCCACTTCACTTAAGAAAGAAAAAATGAAAGGGAATCTTGCATGCGGCTCTGGATTGATTTTTGGATAAATGCCCTGTCTTTGCCTCATTTATCTCACAATGTGAGATTATTCATATTTCTCAGTGGTGACACTCTGTTCCCCTGTGAGTCCTCAAGTGTAGTTATGAAATGATGGCATTGAGTTTGAAATCAGTTACTCCTCCAGCATCAGCGTGTGAGTTGTAAACATTTCACAAGAGGAACAGAAAAAGCATGAAAGTAAAACTGTAAGTGTAAGTTAATTCCCATGAATTCACCCAAAAGGGAATACCCCATGCATTACTGTAGCTATTAATAATGAATGTGGATCATTAATGCAGAAAGTAGAGTTTACTGGTTATTATCTTTTAGAGTGATTATGTGGTTGTACTGTTTATCTAGTACCATTGCCTAGTACTAGTTACTGCCTGTTACTGTCCAAGTATGCACTAAGTTTGGGCTCAAAGCCCTGGATTGATAAGGAAGATCAGGGTCAGAAGCTGGCAACAGTCATGCTTTACTGTGACTTCCTGGGCTGAAATGCATCTACCAAAAAAACCCCCTAAACAAAACCCCAAACCTCTAGTCAAATGTTCTGGCTCATTTTCAGAGTTAACTTCCGTATCATGTAGGTTCTCTGAAGCCAAGGGATTGCACAGCTGTGTAAGGACTTAGAGTGGCTCACCAGATCTGAAATGTTCAGAATTTGTACAGTCTGATTGAAGCTGTAAGATTAGGAGTAGTTCCTCAGTCCTGTCCCCTTTGCTCTCTGTATGCATACTTGAAACCTATACTTTCAGCCATGTGCAAGTTAGCGATTAATTTGATTTTTTTTGTACATAGTGGATTAATAAATGTAGGGAAGAAGTTTGCACAATGGAAAAATTAAGTCTGAATTTGAAAGTTGTAAACACAAAGATGCTGTTTGTACTTTAACTGCATATTTCAGAGATGGAAAGTATTTTGCAGATTTCATTTATGAGACGATATTAATGCCACTCAAATTTTTTTTTATTATTTTTGGGAGGTTTCTGTTAAGGTAGTATAATTGTTTTAAACATACTGCATTAATTTTTTGTCTAATGTGCTAGGACTTCCATTGCTGTCAACAGGTGCCCTCTTTGAATGCTGTAGAAAGCGCAATTTGGCACTCACATTCTTAGTCTTACTGTGCTTTAGAGTTTGCATCATGTTTTGTTTTCTCTCTCTTATTTGTTCATTCATCAGTGTTTCCTGGGGAGCTAATACTGTATGTAGTTTTAAAATGTCTTTTTTGAAGGACGTTGTATTAGAGTTTCCTTGCCCTTTCTTTATCATTCCTCTTGCATCTCTCCCAGACAATATCCTGAAGTGCTTATTCTGGCTGAAACTATGACCCCAAATTATTGCAGATCGTTTGAAATACTTCCTGCTCTATCTAAACCAAATTTTCAGATATACTGCTTTGAACCCTATCACATCTGGATAAATGGGTCTTAAGTTGTGTCTTGGCAGTGGTTTTATTTTAGTTTTTAAAGTCTTGTTATTTATTTATGGTAACAATTTCATATAAGTCAAAAATATATTATCAAAAATGAATATGTGTTTGTAACATTATATTGAAGTGAGAACTATTTAAGTATTATATTAGGAATAGTGTGTATTTAAGTATTAAAATATTTATTGCATGTTAATTCTTCCTATAGGTGACAAATACTTGTATCTGCAAAAGAAATTGTAAGAAATATAGTAATTTTGTACACAATAGAGTAATTAAAAAAAAATCCATAAATCAGAAAAACAACATTAGCTAATGGGTTGCATTGTAGTGTGAAGTTACATGTTTCTGAAACATGAACCTTTATGCTGTAAGAGCATAAAGCAGCTCTAAGCAAATTGGCTGTTTTAATTTCTGCATGGCTAGTGTTTAGGAAGTATGATTAATGAATTTTTAATGCATGTGTTGGTTTTGTGATGTTTTTGTTGTTGTTGTTTTGTTTTGTGGGTTTTTTATAGCAGAAAATGCGAGGAGGGCAAAGTCACACTTCAGGCATTGCTATTTTGAATCCAAGATAGGTCCAAGACACATTTTTATCATCAAATCCTATAATCTAAAAACAAGCTACATTGAAAGACTGAAACACCCTTTACTGTGTAGCATCACAAAAGCATAGTTAGTATAATGTGCAAAATATTGCATTTTTCATTGGCAAGGCTACATCTGTAGTGCTGCTGGTAAAAAACAGATTGACATTTGGTCATTATTTCTTATCAAGGGTGTTTTACTTGTAATGCTATTTGACAGCTATATTCTAGGTCTGACAGCATTGAACCAGCTTAATTCCCACTGAACTGCTCTAAATACGTGGTATTGCAATCAGTTTAACAACCCCTGGAGGCAATAAAATCTCTCCTTTGAACACACACAAGGGGAAGAAATCTAAGATTTATAAAGGGCGGCAAGTCTTCAAGATAGGGGCAAAGTTTATGTGTGAGCCTATAATTGATGTTTCCTTTGTTGGAAAAGAAAGCTTGAGAATGCTTTAAGAATTAATCTTTAACAAGATCTAATCTGCACTAACAAGATCTGCTCAAGATGAGTGAGAGTAAGATATGATAGCAAGACTTTTGTCGTATTCAGCCAACAATGAAAATTCAAAGGTACTCTGTAGTTTAGGAACATTTTTGAGCAGATGAAGAAACTTCACAATTAGATGTGAAGTCTGCTAGAGCTCCCTGCCGCAGGTGGATGAGAGCAGAACTCGTAACCTAGGCCGCTTGTTCTCTGCCATATATTCAGGTGAGCATTCCTAAGGCTATAAGAGCTTCCCATTATCTGCTAACATACAGGATAGGTGGGAAGGTGCTATAAGTTTGCTCCTTTTGTTCTTGTGACGTAATTTGGCAGATCAGGCAGTGACAAAACAAGGGTAGATGCTGATGAACTTATCAAATAATATCTTACTTTCCAAGGGATACCCAGTGCTTTAAATATTTCTGTATTTGGTATTACCCCTCAATAAAATGTAGCTTCCACTACGATGAGTGATGGTCTTTCAACCAAAGAAAGAAGAGTATTATGGAAAAATATAAACCCCATCACTGTTGTGTAATTTAATGAGATACTATTAGTGCCATAGGAGCATGTCATTAAAATGTATATAAGAACCTTTGCATTGCATATTTAGGAAGAGCATTAGAGAAAAAAATTTTCAGAGTCTTCCTGGCTTGCATTTGCAGAACTACACAGTGCAGGGTTAAAACATGACTGTCTAAGGGAAGTCTTTTGGTTCCAGGTTACCACCTGACCACTACTTTTATATCTGTAAAGTATCAGTCGAATCAGGGAGCTTAGGGACAGTCTCCCTAGTGAGGAGCTGAAATAGCAGTATTATTGAAGAGGACAGGAAATGTCAGGTTATCCTAACTTGTGAAAAAAGTTCTAAATATGGAGAAAATGTGCACATTTTCTCTGATATCAGAAAAAGTGGATGCTATCATAACATTGCATGGTGGAACTGTATCTTAGGCGGTATCTGTTATTGTAGTGAGAAGCAGCAGAAACTTCAGTGAGTGGCTGTGGGACTTTGCAGATAAAGATTTAAGCCGTGTGCAGTTGTATGGTGGGCATTGTTCCAGCAAAAACAGCTAGTTCTTCAGTGTGCTGTTTTCCTTGTGCTGTGCTGCCACAGATTGATACAGACAAGGTTCTAGGAGTTTTCCATCTGATTTTTACCAGAAGTTGGAGAAAATTTATCTGAAATAATTTGTCTGTCAAAAATATTTCCTTTTAGCTCTCTTGAAGAAATCATCTTGTTTAAGTGATCATGTCCTATAGCATTTTTCTTGCCATAGTTGAGATTTGGAGCTGTCAGTCTGCCTCAGTACTGATTAATTTTCCTTCAGAAATAAAGAACCTTCTTTTTTAGGGATAGATTAGCTGGCTTTTGCATTTGTGTAAAAAATTATCTGTGTATTTTTAATGGCAGGGTAGATGGTTACAGGTTTGATGCTGTGATTTTTTTTTGTCTTTATTTTTCCTAAATCAACTATAAATCTGATAGTCTAGAGAGAGGGACCTTAACATCTTACAGAAAGAGGCCACTTCAGTCTCTGAGCAATAACTTCTATTTTAGAATGGAAAAGGAGAATAGGCAAAACCTCTCTTGCCTGTGCTGGATAGATTACAAGGTGAATAGATTACAAGGCAACATTTCTCTATATTTGAAACTCTAATGTGACTAAGTACAAATGAGGTACTACAAACTGCTGGGCATATCTTCTAAGAATATGAAAATTATCTTTGTCCCAACTAGTGTCACTAGAACTCTGAGAGTTTTCATCAGATGAGAAATTACCAGATGTTGCTGTCTTTTCATGTTCAGTTGCAGTTACTAGGTATTGTCAAAAAATGCAGTATTCAGATGTTTCTGGCATTGCCTTCTGGCATGCCTTTTGGCCACTGTATTGCTTCCATTTGAAAAGCTTCTTTTCCTCTGCTATCACTTCTGGGTTTGCAGACCTTTAAGTTGGTTAGTTAGGGGCAGTGTTTTCATGTAGTTCATGTGCCTGTTGCTGGGTGTAGGGCTACCATGTAAGCCCAGCTGTAGAACAGTCATGATCAAATATACAGCTGATTTTACTTGGCAAAACAGGCCACCTACTTGCTTTACTCACTTCTTTTTTTGTGCTCCTATTCTACTTTCTGTGAATAATTTAGCAGTGTAGTTGTATTCATAAGCCCATTTATTATTATAAAATTTGTTTGATTATTTTCTTCTCTTTCTCCTTATGAAAGGTTGCAGATAGTGACTAACTGTGACCTATGTGAATCTTCAGTCAAGTGCAGTGCTGTTGCTTTTCAAGTTGTTATTTTGGTCAAAATACAAAGATTTTTAAAAATCAATTGTTTCAGTGTTTATTGCCAGTAGAGACAAACTCTAAAACTCCTGCCAACATAGGCTAGTTTCAAAGAAATTTCAATGGCCCCTTTTCTAATATTACAGTAGAAGCTCAGTTATGCCTTTTATGCCTGGTAGTTTTCTATTATCCACACAGCTCCTGCAGGAGCAGACAATCCCTTTCTGCTAGACAGTAAACTGTGTTAGCAAAGTGCAAATGTGGTACTGATATATAATTTGCTGTAATGTAGTTACTTTTGTAACGCAATACTTGTATTATTCCAAAAGATTTTGTAATCTTTTACTTCTCACATATCCAGAAAATGAAAAAAAAAACCAAAACCAAACTCCCCTCAGCAGATTTTGAAGGAGTTGTTACTCATTAATGTGAATGAGGAAGGTTCTGTAATAAGTAATTAAAACCAAATTAAGTAGAGGCCCTAAATCTTTGTCTCATACATGAAGGTTTCATCAGGGTGAAATTGTATCTCATTGGTCATGGAATGAATAATAAATGAACCAGGGAATCTAGTGGATCATTTCAAGTGACTAATCTTAGTCAACTAGGTAAGTGAAGATGGCTATAAATTGGGTTAATTACTGTAGCTTGAGTTTTAACTCAAGAGCTCTTAATTTCATCTTTCAAAGGCTACACAAACCAATTTTGTACTCTTAGATTATAATGAGCAGTCTTTATTCTTTAATCAGTTCTTCCAGTATCTGGCTGTCTACTGTAACATTCCTTTGAAGTCAAGAAAGATCTAACATAATTGAAGAAATGTCTAACTACTTGACTCTCTCTTTTTTAATATAAAGGAATTAAACATTAATCAGACTTGTGCATCTCAATTAAGCCAATTAAAATTATCACAGAATGTAGTGCACAGAGCAATAGGTAGCTTTAATGTTTGAATACATTATCAACTTTTACCTAATGTTCCTTACTTAAGATGTTTGTTACTCAAAATGGGTACGCATGCAATTCTTTAAAGAGCACTACCATTGTTCAAAAAGTTTGACTAACTTAATTTGCTTAGTGTAATTGCCTACATTTACGCACAAGATATGTTAAAATTTGTTGCATTTAGTTAAAAGTAATATGTGGATTACTTTAGGTCTTCCTATGCCAGTCTAATTTCCATATGTTTTTGTGCTGTTTGTTTTTATTGGTAAGAAAAATATTATACACTATATCTGAATTAATTTATATCACAGGGAAGTATGGCTTAGTCTTTACTGGCTGATGTATATATGCAAAGTCCATATAATTACTAATAATTTGTAACAAGTGTTAATTGATAAACAACTCCCTCTGGTAGCTTAATTAAAGCTGTAGGATAGCAAGGCGATTTACAGCTGGGATTGATCTCAATTAGTCAACAAAATCTGTGTAGTCTGTTCAAAGAAGAAGGAGGAAATTTAGCCTAGTGAGGCTTTGGGGATTTTGTCTTGTACTTTTTTTTTTAATCAAGAGAAATAAAATCACAAAGTATAGTAATGTTTTCTGTAGTTATCTGCCTACTGTATACTATGCTTATCTTTTATGCTACCCAGCATTTGTTCTTTCATTTGTTTGTTCATTGTCAGGTTACAGAACAATATTCAAACATTTCTTTTCATTATACACAATGTGATAAAAAAGTAATTTCATACAGGGATGTACATTTTAGAATAACACCCCCAGGAGACCACAAACTAGAGAATAAAAAACATTTAAAATATGTCAGGTTTTGATCTTACTTAGAGATTTGTTTATAAACTGGCATTATGCAGCCTTAATTAAAAGATAACACAGGAAAGATGGCATTAGGGAATAACTGGATATGCGGAAGAACAGTGATCTTATAAAGTCAGCTATGCTGTTTCAGGATTCACTACTCTTTTATCATTTGGACTGATAGTAAGAATATAATCTATGAGTACTTGAAATTGCCCCTGTGGAATTAAAAAAAAGTGTCATCTCTGTTTAAACTAGATCACAGACTGGCTGCAAACAGCTGCTGAAACATTAATTAATTTGTTTGCAAATAAATCATGGATATGTACTAGCTGAAAATACAGATATAAACAAGCATGAATGTTGTGCTTCTTAGATTACCTATGGATCCCCGGTTTGCCTACATTTTTAAAGATAATTTTATATGCACCAGAAAAACAAACACATAGACCAAATAATCTAAAAGAGCCGAGCCTTTTTATTAAAGTTATTCTGTAGATACATGGATGTGCTGAAATGCAAATGAGTTTCAGTGCTTTAAAAAACACACATCCATTTTACATTTGTGTAGGACTGAACCTCATTTAAGAAAGATTTGTTAATCAAAGAGAATGAAATATTTTGGTGGAGGCATATGAATGTGGGTTTAACAAGTTTGCAGCTAAAAGTATGGCTTGATGATTTCAGCTATGTGATTTATGTTCCTCTGTATCTTGAATGCTCTTTTGGTAGCTGTGTGGCATCCTCTATAAATTCTCCATTACTTGGTACTTGCTTTTCATATACCATCAAGGAAGCTGTTCAATGTCTATGGATTGTTTAAAGAAACAGGCTAAGTGCTATAGCCTTGTAAATTCACTGAGCTAGAGCTGAGGCAGATGTACCCAAATTCGCACTTGTAACAACACATGTGCTTCCTTGGGGCGAGCCTTGAGCTGTTACCATCCTTCCCATTGTAAGGGCAAATCCTTGGCTCTTCCCCGTGCTCCCCTAGGCTCTGCATATGGTAGGCAGAGAAGAGGAAGATGACTCTGCAGGCCTTGACCCCTTGACATAAGCTTTGTTTTCTGGAGTGGGAAAAGAAAAAAAAAAGGTTAGATTCTGCCAAAGGATGGGACTTGCATGTGTAATATGAACAATACAGGGAGGCCTCTGGATACTAACTAACCTTCAAGTGGCAGGCTGCTCTGTTAGAAACCAGATGTTTGTGGAGGTTTTAGGCCATGGCCAGGGAAGGTTGCATGGTCCAAATTTTGCATTCTCCAAAAATGTTGACTGCCTTACAAAGCTGCTATCTTACATACACAGCTTTTCCTCTACTTTTTAAAAAAGCTTTGTTTTGAATATTTTCTAACATGATGGGTGTCCTTTATAGTCTTTGGAAAATTAAGTGTTTGCTAACAGGAAAAAAATCACATTTTGACATGAAAAAATAAAGTCAGCACCATAGGAACAACACAAAACTACTTTGTAGAGGAGCTAAAATGATGTGGATTTGATTTTCTTCTTACTTCTAGGGTATATATATTTTTTGTACACTAGTTGAACTGCCATATGAAAGATTCTATTCCAAACAGATCCTACTATCCAGATGTTTTTGTCAGTGCGGGGATAGATTTTCCTAAGGTTGGCTGAAAATTATTTGAACCGTATTGATTTTTGGTTAATGACATTGCATCATGCCTTAAGATCACATTTTCTGTAGATAGTGCAAGCTTCAGTGTTAGTTCCAAGACCAGTCTTTGACCTGAGGGAGCATATTCCTGCAAAGCACTCAGGTACTGTTAGCACCCAGATACCTCCTTCATGCCTGCTTTAATCCTGAAGAGAAAGCTTCAGGTCATTTAGTCTTTGTACTTGAGTTAACTGTAAGCCCTTTGCTTGGACTCTCAGAAAGCTCTGGCTGGAGCATGAGTTCTTTCCAAATTCAAAGTCTGTTAGGGCTTTTTCAGAGGTTAATGTGACCACTCTAGATAGTATCACTGTCGTGTTTGTTTACCATTCCTGCCCTAAGGTTCACCCACCAGCTGCTCCAAGTTCAGCTATTTAGCTTCTTGTGGCACAGTATTTCCACTAGCCTGATTCAGTGATATTATCTGTCTAGAAGCTTGACTTTCATATGTTTAAGGACAGAAGGAGAAACTTTTACTTTATTTTCTCCAGTAATACCAGCTTAGCTCTCTTTCTGTGGAAGATCTGAACCTTTGGGGGTTTTTTTGTAAAGTGAGGGAGGAAGAATTCATCTGAATGTGTGGGCAGGAACAGCATTACCTGCAAGCCAGTGACCTGAGGGAAGCTGTGTGCTCCTACAAGTTATGTTTTTACATGAAAGATGGTGATGGCTTCTGGAAGGCAATTTTTGTTCCCTGGCCAAACTGCTCTGTTATAGCAGGCAGGGAGTCTGGAGAGAAGGTTTCACGGATGGTGCTATTAGGAGAGATTTTATTGATGCTTCTATATTTCCAGGAAACTCCAAAGAAAGTAGGAATCATCACAGTTTTTCATCAAATTAGGGAAGTATAGATTTTGAGAAGACTCTTTGCTCTTGTATTCTTCAAGAAAGCTGAATTTTCCTTTTTTTTTTATTTTACTTTTTTTTACAATGTACTTTTGAACTTCTACTGAATATACAATCATTTTGGATAAAATGTAAGCTCATTTGTGCTCACAGCAGTTAGTAAAGTCATTGGGGGGCCACCAGGGATGAACAAAGATTTCAGAACCACTAGCACAGAGAATGTGGCTTGCATTCCAGTTTGCCATTTGCTATTAGAGGTTTTGGCTCTTATGGTGACTGGATTAATGTATAATGTCTCCTAACCTACACATAACATGTTCTCTGTGTGATGTATAATGTTGTGTGGGTGGAACTTTGCCATATGCTTTCCATTTGATGTCCTTTGCAAGATCAGAATTGAAGGTATAGCTTGTCACACTTTGGACTAAGATTGTGTTGTCTTCTCAGAATTGACCCCTCTTTGAGTCTCTCAGGGCTGTTTTATTGTATTTTGTTTTTTGGGTTTTCGGTTGCATTCTGCTGCCTGCTGCCTCCTTTTCCCCATTGCTCTACATATGCATTGACCTAAGGGACTTCAAGCAAAGCTGAAGCATGAATTGGGGGTTCAGCCTGGTAACTTTTCAAGTAACTCTGGGCTGCCTTTTGTTTGAGAGCTTACATCTGCCACTATGATCAGCTTTGGTATGCTTTATTTATTTATGTGCTTGTTTCCAACCAGTATCCCTAGCTCCAGTCTCTTCTTCCAGGAGGGCAGGAGTCCCTGTGTCAGCGCAGCCCACAAGCTGTCTGGAGGGTGTTCCTTGGGGGTGGATGACAAGGCAGGGGCTCTTGATCATGCTGCCAGACCATGAGGAACTGTACTTAGGACCTGAACACAGCCCTCCCTCTGGGTTTGTCTGCTTGTTGCAGCTAATTATAATTTTAAATTTGCCCTTAAAATCAAATTCTGTTTAAAGAGCAACTTTTGCCTTGGGGCAGCCTTATAAGTGGAAAATACTTATCCAAAAAGCAGTTTACTTGGCTTATGATTTCCTGTAATCCCTATATTGTTCTTCAAGATATTTGTATGAGAGGAATTGCTTTTCACAGTTTAGCCTCCCCTTTTTTTATGTCTGATCTTGTACAGGAATTGCCACCTTCTGTTTTATGGTATCACAGTCAGTTCCATAGAAATAGCTGGATGCTCCCAAGTTTTATGTCTCCCAACAGGGCCTAAGCTTTTAAGCTACCACTTTCACAAATGAGTGGTTGGGACATGTCTCCTCAGGAATTTATGCTGTTGGTCCTTTAATCTTAGGACAGTTTAGATAGAATCACTGCCCAAAACGACAGCTTATTCTGGGCTAAAACATAAAACACATTTATCCCTGTGGCCACACTACTCAACAGTTTGGGATCCAGAAGCAAAGAACAGCATCATGCTTAACTGAAGTGTGCTCTGATCACTTGACTGTCTGACGTCAGGTCCACTGTCTGAAATTGGGACAGGGTTATTTACCCAGTGATGTAAAGTCCTGTGCTTTTTTGGGAGATATTTAAATAAATTTGAATGCATGAAGCTATCTGTGCAAAATAGGCCATGGAATAATTAAGTACAGCAGGTGCCACTGCTAGTCTTCCAGCAGGTCTGGAAGACTGGGCTTTGCGCTGCATGGGTTCTTTCTATTGGCACTCATCAAGCAAAAGTAGAAGGAATAACTAAGTTTGGCTAACCTTCCTCATTATCCCATGTCTTCCTGATTCATAAAGAGTGAGTTTCTGAACAGTTTTGGCACAGTTTGTATCTTTGATTCTTGATTAATAAGTTAAACATCAAGTAACGGGTTTCAGGGTCAGTCAGAAAAATACAACTGCTAGGACTCAACCACAGGTAATTCGGTATCGGTTTAAGTATAGTGGATTAAAACTTACGTAAGCGTAAATGACAATCACTTACGTAAGTGTGAAAGTGTACATAGATGGGAGCAAGCTGAGAATAAGAAAAGAAAAACATATTTAAAAAGTAAAAGGCCCCCAAGAATGCTATTCTGTTCCAAAATGCCATATGGTCAATTGCTTGGCATCATCTTCCCAAGCATGTTAGCAGTACGTTACAGGTTGCTTAACATCAGTGCCTGGATGGGAGGCAATGGCTGAAATAGCACGATATGAAAAAGGGAGCAGCTTGAATGCTTCCATGCATGTGTTAGCAGTCAGACAGCATTGTGTTGACATTGCTTCAGAATCTGATGGTTGTGTTGGAACTTCCTTCAGTAAGAGTCAGTAGGAATTGTCTGGATGTAAGTGATGTAAAGGTGTTTTAACACTGTCCTTAGTTTTGATAGCAGAATTTTAAGGAAAATTTTTTAAGGTTTGTTTTTCTATCGTATTGTTTATTTGCACAATGAATAATTATGATTGTTGTCAAGGGACCAACGCACACATCAAGCTACTTAAGGGTAAACAACAGGAGAAAACAACACTTTTGAGTTATGACACATACTCAGAGTAATGCGGGGAAACAATGAGGGATATTATTGAACCAAAACTAATTTTTGTTCTTGTACAACATTCTGAACAGAACAGTGAAGGACATCACAAATCCATTCATTTATTTCAAAATTTGCAAAACAAATCCCTTCTTACACGTAGTATTTGTACAACATGAAATTATTATTCAATAAGTTGACATTTTAAACCTATTACTGCCTAAACCCATCTATTACTGAGCTATTCAGAGCACTAAGTTAACATTTACCGGAACATTCATCCTCACATCATGGGGAGATCAAGCTCAAATCCTTTATTTCATATTCAGATCTTGTTGGGTCAGGATTGAAAACTGCTACCTTTCTGATACTTTACCGAAAAGCCACTCTGAAATCCACAAAAGAATTATTATCAAGTTACTGCAGTTATTCATCTAGATGTTGACTTTGATATGTCAACTCTCTGATCTTTAATAGAAAATTGATGGTCTTGCACTGAGGGTCAGTCATATGCATGACCAGGATAGGCCAAGGTTTGCATTAAATTACACCCAGCCTTGCATTCTCATTCTCTGGCAGGCAAAGTCAAACAAAGCCAAATGGATACCTTGTTAGTTTTGTTTTCTTCATTGTTTTGTGTTGGCATATGGATTTAATTCTGTAATGTGGGACTGCTGGACACAGTCTGCTTTTTTGTTTCTTCTGGGGAAAGTTTTTGTGAAAGCACGCAGAAGTATGATAACATAAAAGCAACTGGTGCAATTTTTGTTCTTGTTGCAGTAGGTGTCTGTTACACCATTTATTTAACAATTGACTGTGTCACAAAAAATCAGGTTAAGTTTCTATTTCCAGAACTGTCTTCCTTTAGCCTTGGGCTGAAGTTGTGAAAATCTCTATGGCTTTTTTGGGTTCCTATAAATTTTGTAGCTGTGGTGACTGCAATGAATCATGCAAACTTTGGCTCTTTTCAGTGCTGTTGGTTGTCAGTTCATACAAAGTTGCATTTCTAACTTGTCTGAGGAAGGAGTGCTGTATGGCAGAACTAGGATATCCGTGGTCTAGGACTGCGTTTTGCATCCCAACCTCTTAAGTGTTGGCTGAAGCCACAGGGGGTTGGGTGAGCTACTGCTCTATGCATAATTTCTTTGATGGCTGCAGATGAATATGTTGTATGGCAGCAACTAAAGAAAATGAAAGCAAGGGAATACATTTGCCTTTAAAAAAAATAATACCAAAAATCTGTTCTTCGACTTCTGTTTTCTGCAACTGCTATTATGTAAACACCACATCAAATATGCCTACAGAGGCTTGAATGGCTCAGCAGCATCTTCTGGTTTTATGTGTAGCTTCCTGCAAGATTTTCAGGTTTGCTTTTCATTTCACGCTGCTCAAAATAATGACAAGGTAAGCATACACCTTTCTTTTTCAGAATGAACCAAAATTTTCCTACCAAGTCCTTATAGGAGAGGACGGACAAGTTTGGACATATGCCTCTTTGGTTAATGGCAGTGAAGAATGTCTCATTTCTTTCTGAGTGGAAGTTGGCCAGTATGGAGGCCAATACAGTGGGCCTTGTCTAGACAGTCACATGGAGCATCTGTGGATTAACTAGGGCATCCTTTTTTTCATGAAATCTAGAGAGGGTCTTGGATATAGGGTAATTGTTTTTGAGATATCTTACCATTTTTAAAGTAGACTGATCATGGAAAGACTCAATTTATACTACTTGTGTCTATTGTTTGTGTTGATTTTATGTCAGTGTTTTTTTGTTGGCTAGATTTTTCAAAGCCTTAGCTGGGAGGCAACCAGGTCTCACTGAAACACAATAGGATCTATCATTCAGAAAACCTAACTGTTTTAGGTAGACATCTCATTGACTTTCAGTAGGACTTACATTCCTGAGTCTCTTAAATGCTTCTGAAAATGCTAACCTTGGATTTGAAAGCCAACCAAACACGTGCTAAGCATTTTCACGGAAGCAGACTGGTCACAGTACGTACACTCTGCAGGACCAAGTTTCACAACAGATGCCTTAGCTCTTAGAGAAAGGATGTCGGACTTCAGATTTGAAGGGGAATGCACAGCCTAATGTAAGTATTAATGCAGCTCTTAATGCCAAGTTAAGAACATCAGTGAATATATAGGAATGATTTTTAAGAATAGTCCATGTTACTACTTTGATGTGAATCTCCTTCATCAAACTCAGAATTAGCTTTGCTGAAGTCAATAGACTCTTGAACCCTTGTAAGTGACTGCAGTTAGGCAACCCTTTAAGTATATGTGCTCTTATAGAGCAAAACATACAGATTATAAATAACATCACAGGGAGACTGGCTCTGCTTTATCTCTGCAGTAATTCTTCTGATGTGCTTTGAGTTACATCAGGATAAATTTGGCCCACTGAGATTAGTATAAAAAGGCAGGTAGTGTTTCTTAGCTAGAAAGGTGCATATGAGTCCTTGTATCTCTAACTTTGATCAGGTTAACACTCAGCTTTCTGTGTGAATCCTTTACCTTCTCCCTTATTTCAGAGCAGCTAATGCTGGCAAATACCTGTTGGACCTACAAAATTACAGTGCTGTACAACAGAGGTGCTGTGAAACTCCCAGAGCATACAAGTGATGCCCAGATCAACCTGTTTTTCACTTCCTCCTAGACTATGAAATTGTGTAGATGACTCCTTCAAATCTCTTGTTCATTTTAGAGCCTGATCCTGTGACTCGCTGATTCCTCTCATCTCTCTTTAAAGCTAATGAGAATCAAAAGTGCCCATCACCATTCATGGTGCAGGATTAGGCTCTTAATTATTCTTGGAAATAGTCATTCTCTTCTGGATGATGAAATGGTGTTGTATTAGCCTTACCTGGTGATGGTAATACCTCTTCATGTTTATCTTAAGATGCCTTGCTTTGTCAAGACAAGGAAAATTTCTGTGTCTGCACTCCCATCCCTAATCGTACGCATTATATAGTAGTGTATGGCACCAGCCTGGCTTTGGTTTGTCCCTTAGGAAAGAAAAGATTGTATCCATGCTTTAAAATAGCTCATCATTAATACTTTCCTGTATAATTAGGAAATGATGTTCATCTGACAAAGTACATTCATTAAATAATTTCAAAATAAGCCAGAGGCATTGTTTAAACATAGTGTCAACATAAACTGTAAAAAATGTGCAGAATAGTTAAATTTTAGCCAAAAGTGTATGTTAATGGAGCAAGAACACTAAATGTTTTTTCTGCTTTTTAAGGCATCGAACTATCTTTTAGTGCAAGTTCTGCCTCACAGCCAGATCTGGCCCCTTCTTCACCCTAGCCCTTTCATCTCCCTTTGTTCCATGTCTATGCTGAGACTGAGATTTTCCCACCTCTCTCAGTCTTACTGTGGCTCTGAAAGATGATTGCCTTCCGGTGAAGCCCTTTCCCCTTCTTCTGTACCCAAGCTCCATGTTCAATGAACATCAAAAAGCCTTATCATACCCTGATGGTTTAAATCTTTAAACAGAGAGTAACAGCCTGAGTACATCCAGACCCCTCACATCCTATAGTCTTGTCACTATGTGTTCCTGCAACAATTACCAGGAGAGGGAGGCTGCGGAGTGAATCAAGTAGCGTGTGTTGTCTCCCTGGACTCCATGCTGATGCTCTGATCAGGACTTCAGCAAAATTCTGTTTGAAATGAGAATAGACTAATTTTCATCAGACTCTTCTCAGAGGAATCCCATGTGGGATAGCATGCCAAGGGTCATCATTAGAAAACTGCCTTCAAAAGAGCTGAGGTTTCTTGTGGCAAAGCTCTTTCTCTTTACTAAATTTATAAACATTTATGTAAAAATGTATACATTAATTGTTCTTCTTCCTTGTATGCCTGCAAAGTAATGTCCAAAAACATACTTGAGGAAATAGACTTGTAAAAATAGCCCAAGTAAGGACAAAAATGTCCTCATTTTGACTGAAAATTCAGAATACTGTGATCAAAGGATGTTGTAACTCCCAGCTGTTCAAAGGGACTTGTATTAAAAAAAAAATTCAGATGTGACCAAGAATAGAAAATAACTCATTAAGAGTTTAACTAGATGATGACAGGTGAAGCCATCAGTTGCTTAAACACTAATGTTTTTCTAAGCAGTTTCTGTTATTTTTCTTTTTTTTCTTTCCCCTGGAATCAATTTATACTTTCTAGAAATAATTATGAGATCAAGTAAAGTTTGTCTGCTATGGAAAATAAACACACACACAAGACACTGGGCTGTGGGCTAATGAAGACATCACTTTACTGCATTTTTAAGTACAGAGAAATTACTGAATTTATTTTACAATTCCTATTTATCAATTTTCTTCTGAAGTAGTTGCAGTTCTTAAAAGGCAAAATTAAAAGGTAATAGGAAGTCTATAAGTAAAAGAATCATCTCTGGAAGTCTTAAGCCTTCAGACATAAAGAAAAGGTCTTTGCTATGTCTTTTGTGATTTACAAGCAATGAATGGTAGGTGGATATGATTCTCATTTTTATAGCTATTGTTTTGCTACTACAGTGTTTGTAAAATGCATTAAAAATCTTTATAATTCTCTTAAGCAGCTTAAATCCCTTTTCACTTTCCCCAGGCAAAACCTGATTCACTTGCATGTTTTCGGGCTCTGACCTTCACAACGCTGATCTCCCAACAGTAGTAGCCAGTTTCTTATTCTTTAAGTGCTGGAGGAATCATGAAATATTCAGACACTGGGTTTCCCTGAGACCAATCTGGTGGCTTTGTCTTTGTGCTAACTGCTGCTTTCTATGCATCATTCAAAAGGTACATACTGTTGTCAGCC
This sequence comes from Dasyornis broadbenti, assembly GCA_013397935.1. NCBI lineage: Eukaryota > Metazoa > Chordata > Aves > Passeriformes > Dasyornithidae > Dasyornis > Dasyornis broadbenti. The sequence continues at coordinate 269,316 of VZRN01005936.1, read as the reverse complement.
CCTGAACTGCTACTTGGTGTTAAACATGAATATTTGTAGCTTAGCAAGGGACTAAATTTAAAAAAATTAATATTTGACAACCTTTGAGAAGGCATTACTGGCATGAAACTATACGAATGAAAGACTGTATTTGTGAAAAATGAAAACTTTCTTCACTGGGGCAGTTCTAAACATTATCAGATCTGTTTTGAAACAACTCTGGTTGCTGGACTGTCTTCCTGATGCACAGTTTATGATTGTACCAAAGAAAATACTATAGTAGGTTTGTTTTTTTCCCTGTGTACTGCAGGGGAAAATTCATTCTGTGCATGTGCAACTAATCCTATCTGACCAGAAAGCAGAGAAAGATGGTGTGTGGCTTATTCTGGCTACATGTCAGAGATACATCCAATGGTAAAATTGCCTTTTTCCACATTTCTTAATTAGAAATAGAAATGGCTTCAACTAATAGAATCTCTTACTAATAACAAAAGGAATTGCTAGCTCTCTAGTTCAAGTGGCATATCTGCATAACTTATAGCCTTAAGAGCTTGTAGAGTCACTCACACTCCTGGCAGAATGCCTTTTACTCTCCCATATTAATGAGTTGTTCTAAATTTAGTCTACTGTGACAAACTAATATTAATACAGTATTTTATGGCCCAGAGCATTGTTAATGCATAAGAATGAAACACTGAATCAGAAGAGAGGAAAGGAGGCAAGATTACTTAGTATGATTGTCAAGATATAAGATAATCCAACTATGTAGATATTAAGACTTAAATATAATACTCTGCTTGTAGATTTATATTATGTGAAACATTTTCTATTATTTTAAATCCATGTAGTATTAGTTTCTTATTTTGAAAGGTTTATAACTCGGTCATAAAAATTCACTCTGGGCTGAAACTTGGCATACAAGGTCTTAACCTGGGAGCATTTTCTTAAGTAAATTTTCAAACAAATCAATATTTTTCTTTGGTAAAAGTGGGACAACAGTCAACATATATGTCATTTTCATAATGGGTCTCAGAGAACAATGGAGACCAATAAGCAAAGCCAAAAAGAGTCTGTAATAAGATTTAATTGCTCTTTTTGTTTTATTTTAATTCTTTTTAATTGCAAAATACTAACAAGACAGCAGATTTGGCAGGTAGTGGCTGTTTAGATGTCAGAGTTTCTTTCACTACAATCAAGGGATTTTTGTCATTCTTTGAAGGGGAAGCAGGATACAGTACTCTATTTGGTAGCTATTTGATAGTGATGATTTTACTATCTTAGTATTTACCTAAATAGACATGTGCATGGATATTATTTAAATATCATTTTGCAGGAGAAAAAGACTTTATGCAGAATTTTTATATTAAGTCAATAGCTGTGTTTGATAAACATGCTTGTGCATCCATCCATACAAATACGTTTCATCTTTGCAACCTAAAGACAAGTCCAAGTAGAGTTAAACTATCTACTTGTGTAAATTAAGGGGAAGAAAAGCATACAACCCTAGCTCATGGAATGAGTGCTGCTCCTAACTCTGCCAAGCGTGTATGATGCCTGCTAGAATGCTGCCAGTTGTAAGGTGGATCATGGATTTTCACTGTGAACAGCAGGCAATAGGCAGCAGCTGAGCAGATGTGGAAGCATAGGATCAGCAATGAATTGTGTAAGGTGCTTGACTGCCTGTGCCATTACTGAAAATCCAACTTAAATGAGGACGGATGATGAAGTTTTTTGACTAGCTAATAGCATAATTAGTTATGTTGGGGGTTTTTGCAAACAGACTTTGGAAATGGTATACACAAAGTAATTTTGGATGTACTTTGGATCTCTGACCCATATATATGGGAGATAAAATTTAACCCCTGATTTGACTTCTCTCTTCTATTTGTGTGGATTAGGAAGTTCTATCTCCAGTGTTTACAGGGATACATATTAGATAAGGAGTCTTGAGTAAATGTGAAACTTGAAAGGCCTGGGATGTGCAATTTTGGTGCACAGTAGACCTTGGAGGAAGACAGTTCTCTCAACTTCATTTGGGTTGTGCTGCAGAACTGTCAGGATGGAAGTTGTGCAGGTGGAGAAATGTTCCTTTTGACACTCTTCTCAAGGAAATATTTTGAAAAATTAATCTACTTTGTGGCTGCTGGTGTGAATATATCCAGGTTGGTTAAACTGCTTCCAGTGCTGTTGTGATGCATTCCTTTGAAACATGCAAAGCAGCTCAATGATTGGTTGTGGGATAAGAAGTCTAGTTAGTGTTTTGTGAGCAGTGATGTAACTTGACATTCAGGAAGGAAAAATCTAATTGCAGTGAAGTTTTGGTGAAGAGGGAGGTTATGGAATTAACAGGTGTCCAGCTAGCACAGAAGCTCAGCACAAATTGGAATGTTAACTTTTGTGCTGGTCAGATAGGAAACAGTATGTAGAAAAGGGAAGAGCTCTCCAGCTCTTTTTGCAGCTCCCCGTGCTCTAGGAGGAGGGTGAGCACTGGAGTTGGGTACGTGGATCTGCCCAGGGCCCCCTGTCAAACTAATGACACTAAGTTTCATGGGCAGTGGCAGATCCATGCCTGACTGGGCAGTGGGGAATAGCAGAAGTTATGTGCAAGTGACACAGCTTGGGTATCAGAAGGAGCAGTGGTAGGGGGCTGTAGCTCGCTGGAGGCAGATTTTAATGAGCTACTGCACCAACTGGGCAGAATAATTTCCAGCATAGCCCTCATTTCAGCACTGATTCAGTCTCCGTAAGACCCCTCTGTGCTGACAGAGAACCACAGGCAAGAAATTACCTAAAACTGATGTAATTTGGAATAAAGTCACAAGAACTGGCACTATTGATTAGTTGCCTTGCATATTGTGTTGCTCAAGTTGTACCCAGCCACTCAGGTGGGTAAGCTGCAGCCAAGGCTTGTTGCATTCCATCTCATAGCATTGGGACTCTTTCTGCAAGAGCAAAGTCCTGTTTATTCAGAATTGCTTCATTGTGCAGGATGCCAGTACTTTCCACATTGCACAAATTATGGAGTTCATTAATCTCCATATGCCATAATTAAGTCTGTTTAAGTCTACAGTGCAGTCTATGGATTCCTTTTAGTGGGTGTTTGGGGAGCAATGGATCAGTTTTTGCTTTGCTTTCCCTGCCAGTGATAGGCCTTTACCAAGCAAAGCTAATGATCCATCCAACCATCTTTGTCCCTGAATCCTGGTCATATACACATTCACTGGAGAGTGAGTAAACTGTCATTTTGAGGCAGCAGTGTTACTGAGGACTCTCTTTTTGCCTAGAAGGCAGGATGAAAGAAAGGAAAAGGCAGTCTTCTGTCAAAACTGAAAATTATTCCTGCACTCACTCTGCACTCTTACAGAAGCATAAAACAGATTATTGAAACTTTATGTATTTGGATAGTATTTTGGTCTATCTTCTGGCTTTTGTTTCCTGCTTTTATTCCAGTCATGCAGCTGTGTTCCTGCATACCCTCATGAAAAATCCATTCAACAGAATCACATCAGAGGTCTAAGGACTGAGTGGCCCATGGAGGTTATGAATGAACAGTCACTGTCAGTGCTGTGTTTTTGTGAATCACCTTCAACAGATATTTGCATGATATAAAGCCTGGATTTTGACATACCTAGCGGATCGTTTTACATGATAATTATTTTGCATGAAATAATTTGAACAAAAACCTGAATTTTCCATTTTCTGAAGTATAATTTTGTCTCTATTTCTCCCGGTTTGTTGTTTTTGTTATTGGGGTTTTTTTTTCATCATTCCTGGCTTTTTCAGATGTAGATATAAAACTAAAATCAAAGCTGTCACACCAGCAATTTCAGAAATGTGCTGTGCCACCATGCATGTCTGTTAGGTAGTATTTCATTTGAGAAGTTTGGAAAGAGCCTGTTTTTTAAGACGTAAGTACTAAACATCTTCTGAAAGGCAGACCTCCCAAAGCTGTATGAGGGTAGCCACCTGGGACTGGATGCCCTTAGATTTGCCAGTTCTTCTGAAGACTTACCATTCTTTGTCACTGTTTTTCCTTTGCAGTGAAAATCTACAGCATGCTGGTATTGTGGAAGGAAAAAAAAAAAAAAATCAAGCAGCTGCCAAGATTTGGCTATTTCCCATGAATAGAATACTTATACCTCCCACCTTATGAATCAATATGTCTCTAAGATGGATTGGAGGATGAGGCTTCAAACTAATTCACATGACTGCCTACCCACTGTAGTGGGCAGAATATGTATTTGGTAGCAGTGACTGTAAAAGTAATTTTTAATGTTACATGTTTGATTTCATGTACCTCTAGTAAAACACAAGTGTTCTATTTTTCAAGAAAATACTGGGAGGCACAACCTTAAAGAAATGTTTCCTTATGACCCTGTTACACACAATGGTTTGGACTGCAGTGATAAGTAGTGGGTTGTTATTTTATTGCTGAAAGAATTTACTTAGCATATGCAATATGCAAAAGGAGGAAAGCTGAATATTGGAGAGTATTACCAGTGTGCACTTAAAAGAAAATTATCCCATGAAAAACAAACCCCTCTACTTAAATGCTACTCATAAACTATAAGGCAACTAATTCTACCTTAATGGGTGATATTACTACTTGATGGAGAAATAAAACCCATACTATTAAAATATTGAGCTAGTGTAAATGTTAACAGGTTGGAATCTATTAAATGCATGTTATTGTGGGAGCTGGAGAGATTTCATTTGTGTTAGTTTGGGTTTTTTAAATTATACCTATGGTTTATGAGAGTTCCATTTTTTTTTTTTCTGAGTCTGTCAGTTCAGTTCTTTTTATCAACAGGTAAGAAGCAGAAGCTTAAATTTAGTGTAATCTGGTAAAGCATGGGAGATTCCCCTTTCAAGTGAAAAGGAGAATAATATGAATCAAACGTGGTGGTAGACATTTTTCGCTGTTATTTTTATTCCCTTACACACTTGTTTCTATACCATGTCATTGACCTCTACTGTCTTGCAGGCTATTTTAAGGTTCAGAATTTAATTCCAGACAGGCTACCTATATGATGTTGAAGAGTCTCAAGAATGGTGAAACATAATTTTAAAACTGAGAATATAAAATCCAAATATCTGATGGCAAGAAGCTGGAGATGTGGAGGGTACAGAATACATTGCAATGGCTAAATATACTGAATTCAGATGCTTATAAAATAGTAATGGTTAAAAAAATCACCAGCAGTAATAGAACAATGTAAGATTTGTACTAATGAATAAGACATCTCTTTTGACTCCTTTGTCTTGACTGGTATGCACTTTGGTTATTTTAATTAAGTTTCTTATTTAGACTATTCAACTGTTTCAATATGTGTGTTCATCTGGAAGCCAGATGTTCACTAGAGGGCAGCATTTGACAAAATGTTTAAAAGCAGGCTTTTTCCACAGAGGTGAGGAAAATACATGCAGATCTCTTTAATAATACTTTTAACAGTGTTCTTTGACATAAGTTTTCAGATGTGTTTGTTGGGCTAGAACCTGGAACAATGTTTGGGTTGATGAGAATTTTTGAAATAAATGTAAGGATTTATTCCACTAATAAATTTGAATTGGTTTGAGACAGATATATTATTTCAGGTTTGCAGAAACTGCACCCTGAAGCCTCTATTTTCTATCCTTAGCCTTTTAAATGTACATAAATTAATATTTTAGATTTTATATTATTGCAAAAGAATAAAACATGAATAGGTTCACTTGTCTATTAGCCCTTTTTTTTTTTTTTATTACTACTGATTTTCAAGCAGTCCTCTCAGCATTATTATTTTATTCGTCAAAAATCTCTTGTTGCTGCAGAGTCTCGGTAGACGTGTATGGTTGGACACCTGTGGAGTCATGGTACTAGAGGCAAAACCTCCTTTTGTGCTGTTGTTGGTTCTCCATTGTAGCCAGTTTGCAAGGCTTTGTCAGGGCTTCCAGCCATCTTGAACAGGCCAACAGCTCCATGCAGCCTCCACAGGGCCAGGGATGCAGATAGCCAGGAGGCAGTCTACCTGGACTGCCTATCAAACAGGAGCCCTTGAAGAGGTGTGATTTGGCATTTAAGGTTAGATAAACAGGTATTTTCTAATTCATCACTAGCCAAGATATGCCATTTTGCTTCTCTGAAATAGGGGCATCAAATGAAAAGTGACTTCTGCCACCAAGCATTAGGGATCTATTTGAGGAGACTACATCACCCTTGGCCTTCTAGTTTTGGGGGAGGGACAGATTGTAAAAAAGGGCAGTTTAACTGACCTAAGATTTGAAATGCCTTCTGGAGATGTACATCCTCTAGAGAAAGCATTTGAGTGATAAGACATCTAATTTGTATGTGTCTAAAATGAAGTGGTGTAACCTGGACTCCACAGCCACATATGTTGCTTTTAACAGTGGTGCCAATGCATTTCCCTGGTGAACAAGAAGCAGATATGACCAGGGTTTGTACTGGAACCATTAGGTGTGCTGGGAAAAGCTCTGGTGGTTTAATAGACTTCTCTTTCTTACCAGGTTAAGTGGCATTTACTTAGGTGAACTCTTTGTAAATGACATCTTTGCAGGGATTGCTGTGTGCACCGGCAAAGTGAAAGCCTGATCCTGAGGGTATGTGTACTCACCCTGCAACAAACATACCAAGGACTCTTCCAACTCAGAAGCTGTGGTTAATCACATTGGTTAATCATTTTGCACCACTTGTGATTCAGATGCTGGCTGCCAAGTGGGTAAAATTCTGGTTTCCTATTTTAAGCTGTTAGTCTCCAGTATTGACTGTAGCTTTATGGTTACAGGTATTCCTGCATAGTTAGAAAACCAGAAGAATTAATTTGGATGATATGAGATGTATAAATGAAATATCATTGTTGTTATCTTTAGAATTACATCTTTCACATGCCAGGTAAATCCAGGAGGCAGTTAAACATTTTCCCACTATGACATTATCACAAATGTCATTTGGTGCTTCAAAACTATTTGACCAAAATAAATCACCAGCCAGGTGATGTTTGTATTATCGTATATGTGTTATAGATTGTCATGAGATAGACTTTATTCAGGTTTTCAAGACAAATCAGCTTTTTTGTTCTTGATGGTAGATTTTTTGTTTCATTTTTAATTATTTAACTGTTGTTAAATGCCTCTCAATGTTTGCCTATTTGTCTTGAAGCTTTGCAGGTGTGTGGGCTGACAAATAGTTTGGAGATGTTTGGAGAATTTACGTTATTTATGCACAATGTAAGATATTTTCTTCTTCTGTCCTAATTGTATGTTTCCATCTGGTTAAGTGATGTCTCTGCTCAAGATGTGCCACAATAAAGGAAGAGGAAGTAACCATCTGTTCCAGCCCTTATAACTGTAACTTCCTGGGACCATTCAACAAAATCTTCAGTCTATTTTTGTATATATCCTGACTGGTTAAATTGTTGCTACCTAGTGAGTGAAACACTATGGTGCCACTGAAGAGCACAGTTAACTCAGTGCTTGAGCCGTCTTCATCCAGCAGTAGAAAGAAAACAAATAATTTGCTTTACATTTTAGTCACTGTAAGAGCGTACAAGAAATGTCTGTCTCATGGTGTTAGGAGAGAGTAGTTTCTCTCCATACATCAAAGGCACAGGCACACAGCCCTGTGTCTTCATTTCATTCTAAATGGTTCATCTTGCCAGCTCACTCTGAAGCCTGCAGTTGAATCTCCCCAAGGGTCATTGCTTACTGATGAGTATGGGGCAGAGCTGTTGTAATAGTACAGAAGGACTGAAGTTTTATGCCATCTCTATTATCAATGCTTTCTGAAGAGCACTGTGCTCACTCTGTGAACTGTGCTAAAATTCAACCAGCTCACAGTATTGATCCTACCTACTATGGTTGGCTGGTGTAACTGAAAGAACAGGGTGGCCAAAGGAAGCTCTTCACAGAGAAAAGAGCTAGAGACAGATCTCTTGATACCAAAGACCGTGTAAACTAAATAGTAATATTTAATGGTCCTTCTTGGACAGAGATCTATTGAACAACAGCTGCATCTGACTATGGAGTGAAAACACATTATTTTATTCCCAGTAGCATCATCCTGTTTCCAGACTTCTGGTGTCCTAGGAGGGTCTAAATGTAGTTTTATCTTTCTAGAGTCAATGTGAAAGAGATTCTTCAGAACTGATGTTCCTCTTGTCTGTTCAAGGAAATTCAGCTAGTCTTTAAAGTACCTTTGGTGAAAGTAGCTTGTTGTCTATTAGTTCAGTACAAGAGCTTCCCATCCTATTGTAAATTACCCGTAGTGACGCACTGTGCTGTAGTGTGGTCAGTGAGACAATTATATCTCAAGAAAGCAAAGAGAATAAAATCCTGGTCTCTTCACCAAAGTGAGGTACCTGAAAGCAGGTTACTACAAGTGTCCTGCTTCTGCTGTATATGATTCCTTTACACTGCCCTTCAGCAGTGGTGATCCCTGTAGCTGGTTGCCTCTCTATCCTAGAAGGCAGGAACCAGTTGCATTCCCTTAGTCTCAACCTCATGTGGTATCCCTTATGCCTTTCTTTCTCTCTCCTGGACTAAGGGGAAGTGAGAGGCTTGCTTAGGAGTGCAGATCCCTTTGAGTTCCATCCAGTAAAACAGGATGTTTGCAAGTGCTCTCAAAAGGGAGGAGTCCCTATTGCTGATATTCCCACTTATTTGGATGGAGAGCCAGCCTACCTCCCCTCCCTCACAGAACACTGCTGAGACTGCTGACAAGGACTGGCAGCTTCTGGACTTAATATCTGTGGCATGACTCAGGGCAAACTGCTCACTGTTTTTATGGTGGAAACTGAAAATAATCTTAAAATTGAGATTGCTGTAGTTGCATGCCTTCAGCACAGAGATTGTTTAGTACTGGCCTGTGCTATCCATACCTTCACACATCCATACTATTCAGTTTAAAAAACAAACCAAACAAACCCCCAGAAACAAACAAACAAACAACTCCAAAACAACCCAAACCCCTAAATACGAGTGGAAAGGAATCCCATAAACCATCACGTTGAACATCATGTTTGGTACTCTCTGGTTTTGTTGTTTTTGTTTGGGCTGAGGTATTTAATTCAATCTTTTACTTAGATTGCAAACTCAGCTGTATCAAGAATATGCAAGTCATTTCTCTACGTTTTAATTACTTGTCACTCTTTTTTCTGCAGTCATGTTGTTCTTGTTGCTGACAAGATGACAATAGGTTTAATAAACCCTCAAAGATATGGAAAAAGCTCATTTGAATCAGTATTATAATTCTATAATTTCACAGCTTTTTACAGGACATCACAACTGCTGGGAAGAGGTAATGAAGACAAACTTTGGCCTGTTACTGGGAAATGCTTGATGAGTAAAATCTGTGATTATACTGGTATGATGAGGCCTGAACACCTCTTCTTCTGAGGCAGCCTTTTCACTACTGAAGAGGATTAACAAAAGAGGCAGATGCCAGTGACAAAGTGCCAATATTTGTTAACAGATGTGATCCTTGTAATGTAGCATGTGTTCTTAATTTGGCACTGCTTGACACCAGGAGGATCTCTGTAAATAAGGTGTCATTAGCTGCATCCAATAGGCTTTCCTCCTAAACTGGTCTTTGGTTAGTATCCATACTCTGGTTGAAACTGGCACTCTACCTTGTGAATGGGCTGTATGCCACTCTGACAGATGGGCATGACAGTAGACCAGCCAGGGAAACATTAAACTCATCCAAGCTGAGCATTAAAAACCAAACAATCTATCCAGAAATAAAACATGGGCAGATTTGTGTTATTGTAATTGGTGAAGTGGACATGCTGTTGCTACCTGAGCTCCTAGATGGTTAAATGTTTGCATTCTTAGACTTTGCTTTGGTCACTTCCAGATTTTGGTTTTAGAAGAATGAAGATTACCAATAAAAGGGAAAAAAAAAAAAAAAAGGCAACAAACAAAAAAGAAATTTCTTTCAAAAAACAAATTCTAAGTTAAGTGAAGAAAATATCAAGTGAGACAGTCATGTTTCTCGTTAAGTAGGTTGATGCCAGTCTTCTATTTATGTTGACTTCCAATTAAGTATTTAGGTGAAAATGTTTTGCACAGTATTTCCTTTCTCCAGTTTAAAAATTAAAATATGTTGAATAAGATGTTTTTCTGTCTCTGAATCTCTGGAGCAAAAATGTGGTCTGTTGCATCAGTGAGAAGTCAACTGAGTTACTTGAGGAATTGCTTGTGCTGATGTTTTTAGGAGGGGAAACATAGATGCTTAAGAAATGTGTACTTAAAGATTTAAAAATCTAAAAAGGTAGATACTGAAAGAATGTGGAGGTTTTCTCTGTAAAAACATGCTATTACAATTGCTGCTCATAGAATTCTACTTAACCACTTACCTTTGCTTGCATAAAATATTGGTTTATTGTTCCACATAGAAAAAAAATATTGACTTTGACTTAAAAGTGAGAGCAGTTCTGAAATATTTTTGCAGAAATTGTAATGCTTTGTATTTAGTGGGAATCATAGCATGCATGACTTGAACAACTTTTTGCAGCCAAATGGACTTGTGTTTTGTAGCAATGCATTATATGAAGACATTTCCTGTAAATGAGAGGGAGAAGGCCCTACTCTCTGACATGATCAGTGTAATTCGGATATTTTTGTAAGGCTACGCTGTGTTTTTAGTAAAGTTTTGCAATATCTGCATATCAGCACAAATTGATCAGTCAGATCTGTTTAAGTAAAAAAGACTGAAAAATACCTTTACCTTGGTGGAAAACACAGGTACTTGTGCTTATCCTCTGAGACATGAAACAGGAACCCTGGTAAATGAGGAACCCGTGAAGGGCCACCTTTGCTAGGTAGCAGAGGTTGTAAGAATAACACACAGACAGACTGCTTTTGTCACCCAAACTCTGCAGTATGGGCACGTTTTCCTACCACTGGAGAATTCATGAGCTTCTGTAGCCTTTGATACAGATGCATACGGTAACTTGTTGCCAATTTTGTGCAATTAGGGCATACAAAATGGTTTCCCTGTTAGGAATGTTGCATGTGCTACGACACTAATTAGGGTTTTCTCTCCTTTACATGCATGCCTGTCTGCCATTAATATTAATGGCAATTTTGCCCAAGCACAAGGAAAGACAAGACCTGTGTAACTGTGACTTAAACTTTTGCCTTGGAAATTCCCCATATAGTTGTTCTCGGAACCTGCTGGCTTGCCATTTGCTAAACCTACCTGTGAAAATGGTGGTGTGTAGATAAAAGTTACCTTTTTAAGGGGTAGTTCTATTAACTCTTCTATAGTCTTTCCCCTCTGTCTCTCTGGTTTGTCCCTGTGGTTACATTACAAGTATTTCAGCTACTTATTTATAGCTACATTTTATGCATATTTAATTTTTTTCCTATAATGAAGCTTATATTATAAATTTTACAAAGCTCCAGTGGTTATACAATTACTCCATGTTCTTGTGACGAGATGCATTATGCTATTTTCTAACAGAAAAACCCACAGAAACAAAATCTGCTAGTATTGTCAAGGAGAGATACAGGCTATGGGGTTTTAAAACTCAGCTGAAATTTTGGATTTAGTGCAGATTAAGGTGAAACCACTGCAGGCATGCAGTGCTCTGTGAAGTCACCCTAGAAAGCCAGCTCCAAGGAATGAAATCTAAGGAGACTCTTGTGCCTCCTGCTCACTACCAGGTCATTGCAGGGGTGATCAGAGTGAAGTAGAAAGGCAGCGGGTAATGCAAAGCCATTTTTAGGAAGACACAACTTCTCCAGAAAATGGAAGGGAGCTTAGACAGTGGATGCTCAGACTTCTGCTCAAAAGTCACTTGGAATGGTCATTAAGATGCTGATTAATAGGATAAGTGATGTAGCCTGGGACTAGGTCAGTCTTTGTCTCTTAGCAAGACCACCAACAAAGACATGACATGTGTCAAGGACAGCAGATGAGGATGATTTGCAGCTTGTGCTTTCATCTTGTGAACCTGCAATAAAATATTTTTTTGAATAATCCATGCTTCTAGTAGCACATATATTCCAGTATCTAGTGCTGATAGTACAGATTTACTTTTAGGTATAGACATGCTGAACTCTGTTTGAACTTAGTTTTGGGGGTACTTGAGCAAAATTTTCAGTTTTCTGAATGGCTCAGGGTATGAGTGGATTATTCCATCTTCACAACTCCTCTTCAGCTGATCTAGAGATGCTGAGAGGAGAACAACCAATATAAACTAAAAAACAGGGCTGAAATGAAATGAAAATCCACAGGGCTATGGAATGTCAATAAAAGACTGAAGATGTGAGTGCTGTAAAATCGTTGTGCAGGGGGAAGAGTCTCTGCCTTTTATGCAACTTTATGTGAATTACTTTCCTGACTGAGCAAATCATGGGATGATGTATCTAAAAGGGTACACTGTTTTATTATATCAACAAAAATATTATAAATTCTGAGTGGCAATTCCCTCCTCCCCCAGAGTTCTGGCATAAAGAGAGAGCATGACTGTGCCGGCAGTTGGCCCCACATGGATGACAAGATCTACTGCAATAAAATAACAGTAGGATTATTGTCCGTGCTCCTCAGAGAAAGAGTTTAAAATTATTAACATCAAGACATTCTCTGAATTTTCTCAGTGCTTCATTGATTTTTAAGGCTGTGAAAGTTGAAAAATGAAAGAACATCTGCATTGAGATTTTGTATAAATTACCCTCTAAAATGCACCAAAAATGTATTTGAAGGCAGAGATCCCAAGGCCAGTTTGCTTTCCTCTTACTTTCGCTTCGATTATCTTGTCTCAGACTTGTAAAAAAAAAAAAAAATTGGACCAGTAATTGTCTCTTATCAATGTATTTGGGGATGAGGGGGACAGAATAAGAAAAATGTGCATATGATTACATATATAGGTGAGTGAGACAGAGAGGAGTGTATGTGCTGTGGAACCCAACAAAAGCAGAAGACACATTAGTGCTGGTGTCTCAGAAATGTCATCAGAAAAGGGCACAAAGAAGTTTATAACAATGTGAAATGGTTTGAGTGGCTTCTCATTACAGACCTCGTGACCACAAATCTTAACTGTGGATTGACATACTGTTATTTATTTTTCTTGTAAATGGTGCATAGAAATGACTCAATTTGAGTCTTACACTTTTGGCACGAAGACCCTGGTCAACTTGTGTCCCAGTGTCAAAGAAGAGATCAAGATATTTGCATTTGCTCATCTGCCCCAGAGAAATCGTAGTTTTCAAATGTATATAAGCCTTTCCTATAGTGGTGTTTCTCATAAAGCTCTTACTGAACTGTGTATCATAACATATGGCAGAGTGAAGTTAGATGAGAAGTTTTGCAAGTGAAGCTGCAAGAAGGTTGAGCATTTTGACTCAGCCACTGAAACACTAGGGAAAGTTCATTGTCTGCCTCAGGCATTCATTTAGAAAATAAAAGCACCAGTCTACATGCCTTTCCTCCTTGCGTTTACACTGACATGAAGCGGGCTATGAAACTGTGTGAAAAGCTTTCTCCTTACTTTTACTGTACTGACTTACAGAAGATTCAGGGCAGTACAGGACCAAGGACACTGTCTGTCTTCCCTCCACAAACGATGTCCGCTGTTCATTTTTATCCCACTGCACTGAGTGTATTTACACAGTTGATGATGGCAGTGCAGTGGGTGGTTGGTGTGCCTAACAACTGCAAGGGAAATGAAGTCTCACTGTGTTTCAGTGTGACTCAGAAAAGCTCATGAGGATCCTGGATTGCTCTTGGTTTGCTCTCTGAGGCTTGAGCTACAATTAAAATGTGTCTTTTTTCAGCTGCTAATAATCTTTGTCTTGTTTTGGGAGTGTTTTTGCTAACAATTGTTCTTTCCAGACAAGGAGCAGAGCTGTTAGCAGGAAAAGAAGACTGAGGGTTGTGGAAACTAGGAAGCAAGTCACTTAGTCCTGGTGTGAGTTTCTGAACAAATGCTATGGAGAAGGTAAATTGAGCTCAACAAAACATTAGATTAAATTCATTAGTAATTAAAAACAACAACAGCTGCAGTCTAAAGAAAAATGCTGGAGATGTGTAAAGCTTTGGCATTAAAATGTATAGACACTGACCCTCTTTAAATTCATAGAGAATACTCTTTACTTAGCTATAAAGGTTTAATGTAACTTAGCAGATCTGAGTTACTTCAGGAGAGCTTTAATGCTTGGCAGGTCTCTACATTTTATTTATGATATCAAAGCTGCAACTCAGATTTTTACTCAGTGGAAGACATAAAAGAGATTCAGAAGTCATCCAAATCATCTTGTAATTAATGTTACCATGCACGCCCAAGACATTAAAATGTTAACAGTGTTAGAATCGTGTGCTTTGGAATACAGAGTGAGGGCTTTATTAGAGAGAAATACACTGCAGATGTCATCCACCCTAATTGAGGACATTGGGTTGCCTGCTGCTTGTTCTTATCAGTGGTTCAGATTTTTTTTTTAATTAATTCATTTTCCTTACTGCTAGAATCTGCTCTCATTATTAGTCTATCTTGTCACTCATTTGCATTTCAAGTGCTGGGACTGTGGGGTACCAGCTAGCTGCCTTAGAAGAACACTTCAAGGGGTTACTCTATCAAATAGCAGCACAGTATCACAGTGAATTTGACATCTGGGTTATCTTATTCCCAGATGCTCCATGGTGTCATTAGCAGGATTAATCTTAGCTTTAATTTCATAATGATTCTTATTCTAATATATGTGAATGAACACAAAGTCTCTTGACTCATTATCACCAATTTACCCAAGATATGTAATCAGGCTCTTACATTCACCAACATTTATTTTTGCTAATACATCTAAAATTGTAGATTAAGCAAATACAGTTAGTTCCAGCTGAGTGAATGCCTAGTGAGGTAGCAATGTAGTATTTATGTTTTAATTAAAGTATATTAATGATAGTGTCCTTTAAAGACATACTGATCAAATTCTTTTTGCTGAAAACAATACATTTATCATTCAAGTGATATCAACCTGTAAACCTAATAGCAGCACCTTTCTGTAACTATTTATTATTTGCAACCATTTAGAAATTACTCCAGATCTCGTTTTATAGTATAATTTTAACCTTTAAAGATTAGGGCAGAGCACTTTATTCTTGAGAAAAATCTCTTGACTTCCCAAAGCAGATAGAATTAAATTTTTTAAGTTAAATTAAAAATTAAAACCAAATACATTTTAGATTGAAACTTTGATTTTAATTCCTGTTCTAGATTGAACCATAATACAGAATGCAGTTCATTTTTATGGCTAAGCAGACACACAAGATTCACCTCCACATCTTACAGAGTTTCATAATCTAGTGCATTTTTAAATTGCAAGGAGAAAGCAAAATGTGAAATTCCTGTGTACTTTTTGTACAGTGTTGGGCTAAGTTTTTCATTTACCAGCTGTTGTAGCACAGCAGTAAGTAGTAGTTCATTATTGATGGATAAAATGTTCAAACATTTAAAGAAATGAAAGTCAGCTTTGAATTTTTAATTAATTAATTAAAAGTACTGCAAATGCCAGCTTGTTAATTGCTTTGCACCTGCAAGCCAGCACAGGTTTTATGCACTCTTTCTTTGAATATTAATTTTTTTGCATGTCTTCATAATGCTTGGAAAGTCTCCCCTGCAAACATATTAGTAAAGAGTAAATATTGAATCTAAGACAAAACTCACGGCTTCATCTTTCACTGTACACAGAATAGGATTTAAAGGAGGATTTAGATTTCCAAGGCTTCTAATTAAGTAGTGATAATCAGGCTTTCTGCTGAGGGTCACTTCCTGGGAGTAATTTGAGTTATTAAAATGCATGTTTTTATTTGTTCTGCTTTGCGAGCTAAAACTGATCCCTTTTAATATAGCAGCAAATATGCAAATTGGTGTTTCATTATATTATGCAATTTATGGCAATCTTCTCTAATTTACTGAAAGGGCAAGAGCCTGACCTTGTCATTCAACTTTTTTTTCCTGGTAAGCTAAACTAATTATGTGGATCTTTTTGTGAAACTCTGAAAGTATGCAGCACAGTAAAAAATGTGACAAATTTACCTTGATTATTCATCAAGATGGCCTTCGATTTTGCTTGAGTCCTCCTTCAGGGTGATGGATAATTTAAACTTACATATAGGAGCCAATTTGTTTCAGGGTTTGAACATGGCTTTCTTTTTTTCACAGAAATCCTGGAAAGAGCATCTGAAATCATTGAAATAATAAATGTCAGGATTTGAGCTACAGACTAAAAAAAAGTTCATTAAAAATACTTGCATGATGTATTATGAATTGATATCATGATTTTTCTCTGTGCTATCCTTCAATACAACTTTTCAGCCAGGTTTTTATTAGTGATACGATGTTCTGCATTTTCACTTTTCTTTTAATAACTTTTCATTTTAGATTTAACAAACTCAGTGTTCTTTAAGCTTCTTTTTACCTCCTCCACCAAGAAGTGTTAAGGAAGTTCTTCTCTGTCCAAGTCAGGAAAGCATGGCTTAATCTTCAGGGATTTTCAGGAAGGTTCTGCAATTGCTTCCACAGTGCAAAGTTGGAGGCCTGTCACTAGTGGTGTCCCCCAGTGGTGTCAAAACTGGGCCCAGTATTTTCAACTGATTTAGCAACTACTTGCATGAAGGGGCAGATGCCTCCTCAGCACGTTTGCTGCTGACACAAAGCTGGGAGGAGAGGCCGATATCCCAGGGGGCTGTGCAGCCCTTCAGAGAGGCCTCCACAGGCTGGAGAGAGGGGCAGAGAAGAACCATCTGAATTTAACAAAGGCAAATGCAGGGTCCTGCACCTGGGGAGGAATAACCCCAGGCACCAGCACAGGCTGGAGACTGACCTGCTGGGGAGCAGGTCTGTGGAGTAGGACCTGGGGGTCCTGGTGGACAGCAAGCTGCCCATGAGTCAGCAGTGCCAAGAAGGACAATGGGTAGGAAGAGTACTGGGAGTGGGTCACGGGAGGTGATCCTGCCCCTCTACTCAGCCCCAGTGAGGCACATCTGGAGTGCTGTGACCAGGTCTGGGCTCCTCAGTACAAGACAGACATGGAGCTCCTGGAGTGGGTCTGGCAGAGGGCAATAAACATGATGTAATCCTCTTATGACGATAGGATGAGAGAGTTTGGCTTCTTCAGCCCTGAGAAGAGAGGGCTGAGAGGAGATGTCGTCAGTGTCTGTCAGTATCTGAAGGGAGGTATCAGAGGATAGATCCAGGCCCTTCTCAGCGATGCCAAACAGTAGGACAAGAGGCAATGGGCAGAAACCGATGCACAGGAAGTTCCACCTGAGTATGGGAAGAACTTTACTGTGCCATGACCATCCTCTGGGACAGATTGCCCAGAGAGGTTGTAGAGTGTCCTTCACTAGACATATTCCAGAACCATCTGGATACAATCCTGTGCAGCATGCTGTGGGATGACCCTGCTTGAGGGAGGTTGGACCAGATTACCTACTGTGGTCCTTCCCAGCCTTACCAGAATTCTGTGATTCTTTTTTGATAAATAACACCTTCCTTGCCACCCTGCAGGCTGCTCAGCCCTCTCAGTCCCAAAAATTTCCTTTTTATTCTTCTGCTCTGTAATAACCCAGAGTCATGGGATCATTTTGGCATGTTTTAAGTTTGTCTGATCAGACAGTTTAAGTGATGTGACTGGACCAAAAGAGATGCAGAAACAACATTGTAGATACTAAAATCCTGAAAATATCCTAGTTGGAACAATCTTGACAGAACAGCTGGTTTGTAACCTCAACTGAGACAGGAATGGGAAATACCTTGATTGTTTCCAACGGGTGTTTATCCTATTTATTAAAAAATCCTCAGTAAAGGATATTTGACATCTCTAATTCACATTAATTTTCTAAGATTAGTTTGATTTATTTATTTTTTCTATGTTGCAAATTTGGCTAATTCCTTCCTTCAGATTCTGCAAAGATCAACTGGCAGGCTTCATCTATGCTGGAAGACCTCGAGCAGAGAAGCAGAAAGTTATCCTCCACCAGTGTTTAATCCATGAAGCTGAACACAATTTCCCATTCACCTTGATAACTACTATAACATTCATCAGCAGTTATCACTTCCTCTAATGTGACCTCTCCTGCTTTTGTTTAAACACAACATGTATTTGTAATGCAGGTGAGTCTTAACACTGTGTATTAACTGGAAAACAGGTTTTAATACTGTGCTTGAACACTGATCTCCTGGCTGTGGCTTGCACTGTAAGCTAAAGCAGCAGTGTTCATTGCCGTCAGTGGTTAAAGCTTGTCCTTTCATTGTAGCAGTGATCTAGCTTCTATAAGGAAAATGTTCTAGGTTGTTATATGCAGTCTGCACATTGATTAAAAACAGATTTGTCTTCTATTTTGCAGAGTGAGGAGCACCAATGTATTCACAACCTGCTTGAATGATAGCTTTGGCTTATCCAGGTCTTGTCAGTTTAGGACTCCCTTTATTTAAGGCATGTGTATTTGTATTGGAGGGCAGTACTCAAATTGTGACAATGATGTTTTTTATGGTTTGGGTTTGTTTTTTTCAAAGCAAGCTTAAGCTATGAAGCAATATTTTCATGGATTTCTTTGTTTTTTGGTAATGAGGATGAACATTTGGCATGCTCTAATGTGGTGGTGAATTTTGATGATGTCAAACCTGACTAGAGAGAGAGAAATCCTTTATAGCGAACAATACATTTGTCTGTTAATTACTTAATTCCCAGGCACATAAAAGAGTCCTACAAGCATTGGCAGAGCCACCGTATAACTCCCAGGTTCAGGCTTTTTAGTACCATTATCTTATAATTGCTGATTGGCACAGGGTTCTGCTTGCTGTTCCCAAGGGGAGTCAGCAGTATGTGTGGCTCAGTGGTGAGGACTCCTAGGCAGTGACTTATGCAGTGGTTTGATAGATGGAAAAAAGCAGTAAGAATTTATTAGCACAGTATCATTGTTGGGAGGAAGGAGGGGGCTGGAGCATATGAATTCCCTTGCCAACAAATGAAAAGAATAAAACTGGAATAAGAAGAATGGCAATTCAGAGACAATAATTTACTCTAGGAAAAAGGTGAAAATATTTGCTCACGTTTGGCAGATTTCTTCTTTTTTTTTT
>VZRN01005936.1:236801-250231 GCA_013397935.1 Dasyornis broadbenti | reverse complement strand
TTTTTTTTTTTTTTTTTTTTGGCTAGTGGCTGTGTCAGGAAAAAGGCAAGTATCACTAACTGGAGGAGAAAATTAGCAGTGTATTTAAATGTTTCATTGTAATGTCCCTTCCTAAGTGAACCTCCATTTAATGTTTAAAGGGCTAAAAATGCTAAGTACACATCAATAAAACAACATAGTTTTAACTTCTAATTAAGTTTTAACTTTGAATACACGCAGTTGTCTAAGCCACTACTCTAATTAGTGCCTGTCTTTTATTGTTATTTAGCAGCTAGCTAATTTATTTGTAATGACTAATGAAGAGACTGAAAAAAAATGCATCCTACTGCCAGTACAAATCTTCTTGCTGCCCCTCTGTCATACTTAAAAAAACATAGATATTTATTTTAGTTTAATCTTGCTCCCCCAGTTCATTAGGATGCTCCAGGAGGTTACAGAGTACAATGTTTTGAATGCTCAGTACTCCCAGGCAGACATGTTAAATCAGGTTAGTACAGAACTTGTCTCCTGCTCTGGGTAACCTGTATTAAGGAACTCAGGTTTATATTAAAACTGAACTCTCTATTGCCAAGGGCTTTATAATTGTGAAACAGTCTGTTTTGCTGTTTGTGTTACTATTTCTCATCCTGAGCTTATTTATTTTAATAATATTTTGGAAGCTAAAAAAGTACTGGCAGAATTCATATTAATATGTTGTTATTAAAAAAAGCAGACCTTTAATTGCAGGCAGTTAACACAAAATCTGTTGGCAATGTCTTGAACAGAATGATAGCATTTAATCATTTTTATCATTATAGTGGTGATGTTCTCAATGTTATTGCGAGAGAGTTGTTGTGTATTTTTACAATAAATTCTTAATTTAAGGGTTTATAACTTAACTGTAAAAATATGCTCCAGGCTGAAATGTGATGTACAAATTCTGAATGTGGAACTGAAGGTTGTTTCTAGTTTTACAACAAACAAACAATAAAGCCAGCTCCTTGTGAGCATTTAATAGGTATGAACTGAAACTCCTGCCAGAAAATGACCTTTTCTGTGGAGGATCTTCTGTTATTTTTCTTGCTTAACAACCCTGCCCCAAAATGCACACTCTAGAACAAAGGAAAAAAAAGTTTAACTTCTTGTTAAGCTTTCTTAATGCTCTGCATCTAAAACAGAGTGGTGTGGAACTTTGTCAAGAAAACTTTTGTAAAGTTGAAGGATGGGAGGGGTGGTTGCAAAGGAAGCCACTTCTACTCTGAATATTCTGTTGCAAATCAAGGATTCTCTGTAGTATTAAAAAATTTAATGTAGACCCCAAGAAGGTTGAGCTATTTTACAGAACTGTTGGGGAAAAAAAAAGGCAAAACATTATTTTTTGCCTCTAAATATAGTAGGCTCTCAGGAAAATGAAAATCCCATGAACCCCATTAAATCCATCAGACTGATCTGGTACAACAGAGAAAAGAAGTTAGACTTAGCAAGAAAGAAATTGTGATCTTAAGCCAAGAGCCACATACTTATCTGAGGCCTGGGCAGTCTAATTTCACAGGGCAAAGTGGCTTTTTATTGAAATGGCACATCTGATGTGGAGGCTTTTAACACACAATTCAGTAAGGACTAAAGAATACTGATGTATCTTCCAGGTAACTTTCGTTCTTCATCAGTTTGCTTTGGTGAGAGCACCCTTACACACATGATATTAGGGAGATGGAACTGGTACTACACGGATCTGTGCTGTGAGTGCCCCTTTTGTGGGCATGCAACACAGAACACTGGCTTTCTGTTTGATTTTGACAGTTTTCTCCACTTGTGAGCCAGCAGATGGGAGAACAGGATCTGGCTATCTGTGTGATGTTAGAAGGTGCAGGTGAATGCAAGGAACCATTTCATGGAGAAGTTTGTTCCATTGGAAACCAAGCTGGAAGTACCTACTGTCCCAGAATAACAAATAGCAGTGAGGAATGTGGGCTGGCATGGCTGCAACTGGTTCTCTACCCAGCCTCAGAGGAGCCCAAGCAGTGTAAGGCCATGAGCCAAGCCACACTATCTGCAGGGCCCACGGGCCTGCCTCCTACAAACCTCCCTGTGAAATGGGCAGGTTTCAATGGGGGAACTGATACCCATCTTCTTGTGCAAACTCTGGTCTGAATGTAGAAATGCACAGACACATGGTGACAGCCATAGCACATAATTGCAGTGAGGTGCTCAGGCTGACTATGTCTCCCAAATTACCTTCCTCTTCCCTCTGACATATAGGCATTTGGTCCATACCTAGGACCTAGGTTCTCTTGACGGTATTAGCTATGGTAGGTTATTAAAGTAAAAAAGTGTTTGAATCTTTTTAATCCTGTTTTTAAATTTTTTCAGCATGTATTCCTTCAAGATTAAGTCACAGCCCTTCTTTGCACCTGAAGTTCTTGAAGTTTCTGAAGTTCCTGGTTCATATGAGTTCTTCCATGTTGCAACCAGTCAATAAGAAAGGTACAGAAACATGCTGGAATCACAGACTGAGAATTGCAAGATGCCACTTGTGCCATACTATGAAATGTGTTCTTCTGTATTTTTCCATCATACTGAAGAAGTTTGGGAAAGTTGAATGCTATAAAGTCACTGTGTTGTGTGTTGTGCTTTTAAGCACATCATGAAAGGGGAAACTGCTGAACTCTTCTATAGTTGAAGCTTACCATTCATGAAAGGATATCAAAGTGAAGGTGATTAATTTGAGCTTTTTAATTCAGAGGAGTTCACCAAGAAATGCTTCTTTTCCTTCCCTTATTGGTACTTGCCACTGTGCTCTTTGTTACTGCTTGTAGGCTGTTGGCCCTCTGTGGTGGGGACCACCAGCTTCCATGTATTTTGCTAGCCCAGTCTGGGAAATTATGGCACTTGGAAACAGCAAAAAATCAAGGAAATAAATGTATTTTTAAGTTCATTGGAACAATAGAGAAGACTGAGACTCACCTTCAAGAAGATGAACTTCAAATGGTGGAAATTGATTTTGTTCCTTCCCTGGCATCAGCAGTGCTTGATAGACCTCGTGTATATGTGTTCTTAGGAAATTACTTTCGCATCTGAATTAGCCTGGTCCTGGCCTGGTATATACTTTGACATACTGTCTTAGAGAGAATTTAAAATGTAGAACATAAACTTTTCTGCCTGATATTTGTATTGATAACTTTGGATTATTTTCTCACCAAGCAGTGCAAACAGGTAGCTTGTTTTTCTGGAGGAGAGAGGAAGATTATCCCACTCATCCCCTGTGGACCAGCCAGTGCTTTGAACTTGGTCCCACAGCCATCACTGAGGTTTGGGGGATTGCCTAATGGGAGTATGAGGGGGGCTGTGCTGCCTTTCTGTGACCTGCAGAAGTGGCATCAAGAGCTAGTCTTGCCCACCAGGATCCTTCCTGCTCTGCAGGGCGTTGTGGAAGGGTCACCAACAGTGATTTCAGGATGGAATTCCAGCTGTGTGGATGTGATGGCAGCATACTGAAACAGTGTGGGCCTGCTCATGCCTGGAATTTCTCAGATACAAGCATGTTGCCAAGACTTCTAGAAGGTGTGGAGCCTGCTGTGTATGCTCTGTCTGGGTGCAATGGACTAAATCCAGTCCTCTGGGGATGTATTTCGCCTGACTGCTCTTGAAACCCTGGACAAGTTTACAAGTACTTCGAATTTCACTGGCAGAAAGCATGTGGGTCAATGACAACACCCCTAAAGAAACCTGGAGGTAAGAGTACTTCCATCAGACTCTTTGCAGAAATGTGCAGTTGGACAGACTCTTGCCTTTCTGTTTCAGAGGTGCTCCTTTTCTCCTTCCTCCCAGTGCCTTTTCCACCCGATCCGTTCTCTAGGTTGCTAAATGCAGTAGAAGTACTTTTCTGCTGAGCTGAATAATCTTTGTTAGTCCATGGTCCACCATTTCAATTCTTGCTTCTCTGCTTTTATTTAGGCAATGAAAAATGAGGTGGGGGTCTGTTATGAAGAGACAAAGGATACAAAACACAAAGTACCTCAAGTTTAAACACATCTGGAAAGATTTTTAAAAACAAAAAAATAAAAAATCAAGCAGGAAAATTAAACTTAGGGTTCATACTCTTATTTTTCCCACATCATACCTCGCTATTTTGGGGTGGGAAAGGTGTATTACATCCAACATGCAGAGTGACACTGCTGCAGCAAAGCAAGTTGATGCTGGAGAATTTGCAGGTAGAATTCAGTAGCACAAAGGTTTTCAGAAACTATTTTTCTTTCCCTTTTTTTTTTTTTTTACAGCAATGATTTCTAGCCATTCATCATGAAGCACTAAAAATCAAAGAGCAATATTCACGAGCCTCCTAGTACAGTATGTTAAACCCTGATAACTGTCAGGAAGAGGCTGTCTGAAAGGGAAGAGCCAGGTAGCAGCACAGAAAACAAAAAACATGTTGAGAGAAAAAGTACTGAAGAATAAAAGGAGAGAAAACGTGCTAAGCAAAGGGGGCCAGGCAGTGCTACTGTGTTACATTTGTCATGCTGCCATTTTGTTAACAAGAGAGATATATTTACAACAGTGTAAAATATTGTGGGTTCTGGAGTTCTGTCTGCTTTCACAGAATCCTGGAGTGACCGTGTATGCCAGTGGTAGATTCTGTTCTTACAATTTGCTCTACTGGATTCAGAAATACGTTAGTTTGAATTTATTCAACTAATGTTTTATGCGAACATCTTTCAGCCTAGGGCTTGCCTATGAACAGTTTGCTGTGAAGATTTGATATTCAAAATATGAACTGTTTTCGGTAGATGCATATTAGGGAAAAAATCTTCAAAGAAATGGCTGTCAAGTGCTAGAACAGGCTGCCCAGGGAAGTGGTGGAGTCACCATCCCAGAAGGTATTCAAAGGATGTGTAGATATGACACTTAGGGACATGATTTAGTGGGGAACTTGACAGAGCTGGGTTAGTGGTTGGACTCAATGTTCTTAAAGGTCTTTTCTAATGTAAATGATGCTATGATTCTGCAGGAAGTTCAGAATATGTCTCTTTTCTCTGTCTGAAATCTTGATGTCTTCTTGTAGAGGTAAGTCTGCCTGTACTTTTTCTTTTCTGTGCGCAATCCAATCTGGAGCTACTTGCAGCTATTTTCTCTATTTCAAGGGAATATTATGAACAAACAAAATACATGCATGCAAGGAAAACTTGCTATCTTGACAAGTGCAAAATAAAAAATGGCCACAGAACAGTGCTTTGATAGCAAGCAGAGATTTCTGTGAAAAATAAAAATTGTACCCATCACTATGGATAGTAAATTCTGCTGGCATATTTTGGATGTTTGGTAGTCACCAAAAATAGAGAGCAGTGAACCATTTGGTCTCTAGAATGATTTCAGCTTTATACCTCTCTCTGTAGTTAGAAATGTGTAAGCATATCCTCAGTATATCTATTAATCACGGGAGTTTCTCTACTGATGAAGAGTTGTAGCCTTTCCAGAAATCTTACTTGCCTCTTCACAGAGGACATTCATAGAATTTGTAATAATCATATAATAAGCCAGTTTTGATACCTTCTTGTCAACCTAGATTCTTTCTACTCTGAGATTGTAAGAAAACTATTGCTTAGTGTTCATGTCTTTGATTGATGCCTGTTTTGATGCTTAGCTTCTTCCATGTCTCCAGTCATTGCATGAGTCAATGTCTAGCTAGTTAAGAGAATATGTGAAAAGTTTCTTTCAAACCTAGGATCATTTTATTTCTTAAAATGGCTAGTAGGAATTATCCTCTGCTTTTCAGGGAGATAATATTGCTTTTAAAACGAGCTCATCATCCACTAATCCATTTTCAAACCCTGTTAGGCAGTCTGGGTTAAGTAGAGTATAACAGTTATCCTACTGGATTGATTGTGTAGAGTTAGATCTTTTACATGCAGGGAGCCCAAGACCCCAGGGTCTAATAGTAATATTGCCTTCTCCATGAATAATTTATTGAGTCTGTGAAGACTGTGTTCTATTATAAAATGTAGATTGGAGGGAGGGTGTTGTGGTTTGTTTGGTTGGGGTTTTTTTTAAGATTCTGCAAAACTTTCACAGCCAAACCTGAAACATGACCAAATAGATGTCAGGAATGACTCTATGGAAGTCTGTTTAAAACTGAAGTAAACTGGGCTTAGCTTTTCCGCAGTTATTGTTCTCTAGCAGCTTCATGTTAAGACCATTTATTCTGAAGCAACTAAGTTTCTGTTCTTTTGCAAAGTTGTGGTCACTTGGATTTTCCTGGTGCCAAGCCTGTATTGGAATCTCATTTCTACTTTGGTGTCATGTCTCATACTCAAGCCTTGCCTAACCTCTGTTTGCAGGACATCCTGCATATACAATTACTTGTAATTGTACGGGCCTATTGCAGCTCCTGAAGTATTCTTGTTCCTAAGTAAGAAAATTCAGTTCATGTAGGTACTACAGGTGTTTGAAAATTACATTCTGTAAATCTATATTTTTCTATTGTGATAAAAATTACAAGGGTAAACAAAATGGGATAAACATTGCATACAAACAGTGAAGTTATGTATATCACTCTAGTGTTCAGAAAGTTAACATACACAGACCTCAAGCAAACTTCTCTGTTCTGGAAAGAAGCAAATGTTGTTTCAGCATCCTCAGCAGTTCCAAGTGTAACAGAACGGTAATGCACAGTGATCAGGAAAAACAAGGGGCAGGTGTCCTCTCAGAAAACCTGAATTTTCTCCACTCACACTTATAATCATGCAAATAAGAATGAATGCTCATGTTTGGTTTGTATTTCCTCTCTATCTAAATAGGTGCAACAGGATGAATCAAAGAAAGAAAAGAATGTTTCAGTTTCTGTGTTCATGGTAATTTAAATAACACAGAAAATACGTTGTTACTCTTCATTATTTCGCTTGTCTTTCCTTGTTTCTGGGCAGAGGAGGAGTGAAAGCTGCAAAATGAATGTAAGTATCCTGTTCTTTGTCTCCTATCATGCTCCCTGCAGCCTTTTCCTTCCCTCCAAGGCACCTTTATTAGGTGTTTCTATATCTCTCTCTCTCACGGATTCATCCGGTAGCGTAAAGAGCCAGATGGCCAATGCATTTTCCAGTCTGCCTTCAGATATCCCAAAACCTTAAAAAATGAAGAGGAGGACAGAAGCTATTTTGCCGTATCAATGCTGGGGCCTCTTCCAAATCTCATGTTAGTTTTTAATCTCCAGTCTCTCGGTTACTCTGGAATGGATCTCTCTGCCCATCTTTCTCACTGGATCGCTTGGCTCTATATAGTTAAATCTATAGGAAAACACAAGTCTCAAATTTATTTTTGTGCTTCCCCAGTGCCTTGGAAAGAGGGTATTCTTGGGTGGCCATTCCATCTGGATTTATCCAGAGCCTACTTTATTGGTTCTGACCCTGATTATTTTATTTCTGCCTGTTCCTGTTATGACCAGTATGTAGGTTTTAAGCAGGTACAGATGTGCTTCTCAGTGTTAGATAAGACCTCTTCAGTTTCCTAGCTCCTGGTGGTATATCCCAACCATATCACAAAGAAATACTTCTTACTTTAAGTTTCTCTGAAAAGGGCAGTGCTTAGTCTGA
Organism: Dasyornis broadbenti; assembly: GCA_013397935.1. Lineage (NCBI taxonomy): Eukaryota > Metazoa > Chordata > Aves > Passeriformes > Dasyornithidae > Dasyornis > Dasyornis broadbenti. The sequence goes on along the minus strand of VZRN01005936.1, from coordinate 242,672 downwards.
GCCTGAGTGTGTGAACAGAAACAAGATTTGTCCCTCAAAAATGCTTTTCTTTATGTGTCCTTTTAAAAATATCATCTGCAAATAGTACTGTAACAGTACAAGCAGCATTACTCAGTATATGAAACAGCTCTGTCTTTATCAAAGACAGAAATTTTGAATGACTCCTGAAGAAAAAAGGAATTCCAAGACAATAGTAGAGTCCTCAAATCTCAACATCTTTCTCCTTCTTAGATGAACCAAATCCTTGGTTTAGGAGTTTCTTTTAAAATTTAATTACAGATTTCATATAGCAGAGTATGTGCAAGTATTCCATCCGTGAGTAATGTTACAGCCACTTTAGCTGTATCTTACCTCCATTTACACTTAGTTTTCTGTCTTTTCCTAGTAGCATTTCTTATTCATCTTATACCTTCTCATTTTTGTTCTCAGAAGATGCAAGTGGTTTTTACTTAGGTTTTGCAATATACATGAAATGATAAACCATCAGCATTATTTCTAAGACTGCGTAGATGAAAGAGTGTGGTTTGAGGTTCTGGGGTTTTTTTCTTTGAACATGTAGAGGATTATTTTCTCCTTAATTCAACAGTAACTTAAAGATATTTTCTTAAACTTCCCAAAAGAAACAGATGAAGAAATGAAAAGAATCACACTTGGGCAAGGTTGTAAAAACAGAGCCTTCTTAATGTGAATTGTTTTGCAAGCATAACAATGGATGAGACATCCAGGAAACAAGTTTAATGTAACTAAGTCATTACCCAGGAGATGGAATATCTTTTACTCAGTTCTCTGGTAAACTGTTAGCAACAGGATTAAAAACCTGCACAGTGCACATATCAACATATTGCAATGCTAAAATTAAAAGATACTATCATCATGATTAGGGCCAGAGAAGGTACTTCTTCACCCAGGGCAAGATGTCAAGAGGAGGCAGGAGCTGTGTTATGAAAGCAAGACGTGACTGAGTGTAATTCAAAGGAAGTTTAGCTCCTGTTGCAGATGCAAGGCACAGCTGATTAGCTGACTTCATGTCTTGCCTCTGGAGAAGGCAGGTTGCCCCAGATCCATCTGCACTTATCCTGAAGTGAAGATGTAGACATAGATTCCCAAGCTCAGAAGCAGGTAAGAGACACTCTCTCTCAAATATTTGACTCCACTTGGGAAAACACTAATTTAATTTATCGCTAGTTAAAATAAACCTTTAGTTATTATTTTGGGTGGCGAGAAACTGAAAAACAAATGTTAAAACACCTTTCCTCCCTGCTTTCCCAGGTTCAACTTCACTCCAAATTCCTCTGCACCCTGCCTAAACAGTGCAGTGGGACTGGGGGTTGCAATCAGTCCATTACAGTTCTTCTCTGCTTTTCCTTCTTCCTTGTGCCTTTTCTTCTGCTCCAAAGGGAGCTCTAGGGGCTGCACGCCTATCAGGAGTGTTTGTCTGCTCCAACATGGGGTCTCCCATGGGCTGCAGGGGGTGTCTGCTTTGCTGTGGAGCACCTCTGACCTTGATGTTCCTTCCCTTTTTTTTCCACCTGGCATTTTCTGCCCTCCCTTTAGATGTTTTCCCAGAGGTGCCCCACACATGGCTGGGGGGCTCAGCCTGCCCTGCGGTGGGTTGGTTGGAGCCAGCTGGGACCACCTGTGCCCAGCATGGGGCAGCCCTAGCCATTGCTCCCAGTGGCCACCCCGCCAGCCCTGTGCCAGCACTCTGCAGGCCCAGGCTGGTGATGGGAGGGGGAGAGGGAGGGGTGTCCACAGTTCATTTGTGGATAGAGAGCTTTGGTTTCTTCAGAAGAACCCCCTGCAAGCCAAATGTAAAGTCCTAATATCTTTTTCTTTCCCAAAGAGGACCGAGATTCCTGTTTTAAGAACTGTTCCAGCAGAGACAGGTAGCTCATGATAAATTTAACTGTAATCTCCTAAATATATGCTAATGCTTTGCTTTCGATGTATGAGTATTCATGCCTCCTACCCATTGGTGCTAATTATCTAACATACATTACCATAAAGCTGGAATTGCGTGAGGTATGTTAGTGCTTCCTAAACTTTATTTCAGACAACTTTCCAGCTTATTCATCAGTAGGTAATTTTATAGCTCCCGGACACAGCTCACACAGAGTAATGCGGCTCCTTCAGTTTTCTCTGCAAAAATGACGAGACACAGGCCAGCTGGTCCCCCACTGCTCACTCTGCTGAAATGATATTCCCATCACAACTCCTGCTGTAATCACTTCTAGTAAGCTTGTTCTCTCTCCTTCCCACATAGATTCTCCAAATCACTACACAGGTTAACTCTCCCCCCACCTGCCCACCAGTCGCAGAATTCAAACAACGAGCCTCAAATTATGCTGAGAATAAATGGAGATAAACAGCAAACCCAAGGAGACAAATAAGACGAACACCTTGAAAAGGAACCAGTAAGTGAAATAGGATGTGACAGGCTCAGGAAGATGAGAGGGAATGATTTCCTGGAATGCAGCAGCAATTTCGTGCCAGCAGCAATGCGCCAGCTGTACTTGACCTTCAGTAACCTTTATCCCCGTCTCCTACTGCTGCTCCTACAGCTTCTCAGCCTGGTTCTCCTTCGCTGTTGTGGTTTTCCTGGTCAGATACGTTATCTAACTGGTACAGACACTGCGTTTTCTGAAATCAGGCTTTTCCTGTAAAGATGCTGCAATCTGTGCATTTCTCCACGCCTGCCTGGAGTGGGATGCAGTCAGGGGTCTCCACGGTGGTGTGCAGAGGGAAGTCCTTTGTGTATCTTCTTGATGGGTTTGACGTGACTTTGTCACACATGGAAAATATTGTCCACCATTAACAGAACAATCCCTCAGGGAAAATCACTTGGAACATTTTCTTGAGGCCTTTCAGAAGGATGATCTTTGTTGGGTTTGACTGTGAATTCTCTGGAAAAGTGGATTTTTCCCTGGCGGGTGTCAGTTCCTTGAAATTACAGCATTTAATAGGAATGAAAAAATGCTAATAAATTATTGGATGATCCTTCCTGAGGTTTAAGCATTCTGATTTGTTAGTTTTGACACGGGACACAGTCACTTGTCTAGTTTCAAATAGCCCATGAATAGGATTACCAAGCATGTCTTTCAAAAATTAAAATAAAAATTAAATATTTTGAAATCTTCAAAGTGGAGAGTTTCTATTAGCATAATTCATTTTGGTGTGCATGACCCTTGTGCCTTTTTTCTCAGTTTTGCCTCTTTGTTTTGGCTCAGAGTCAGGGAGCGGTGAAATGTTGAAAATATCAGCTCTGGGTATGCACACCAATTCTGATCTTGTTTTTCCTCATTTGAAGTGAGGCAGGCAAAAGCAAAATATCTGCCATGTTATATAAAGCTATTGTCAAACAAAACTTGGTAGCAGAGACCACCAGCTGCTTTGCAAGGGAGTATCCCCAGTCCGATGATGCTCAAAATATGTTAAGAAAGAATGTCACTTTTGTGGTTAAGCTGCGTATCAGGATACCAGTTCCTTTGGCAATGCATAGAGGCCAACAGGCAAGTATATCAAATATCTATGTGAGCACTTCATTATATATTTGATGCAGTGTGGCACATCTCCTAATCCTGTTCCTGAAATATCACTGTAGCTGTGTTGTTTGGTCTCAGTATGCCCTTGTGTACGTACTCTCATGCACTGTAATATCAAAACACTTTCTGTTACTAAGAGCAGTGTGTGTGCTTGTGTGTGTGTGTGAATGTGTCTTTCTGTATGAAGCACTCCCCTCTGTCTCTTCTCTGCCTGTCAGGAAAAGAATTTGATTATTTTATAGAAATTCACTTTGTTTGAAGAAGTTACTGAGAGATGTTCAGCTGGAAAGATGAGGTTTACACTGAAGTTTGCAAGTGAGTTTATTTTTCTCTCCTCAGGGAAGAAGGTCCATAGCCCATATTCAGCTCCTCCAAAAGTCATCTCCTCCTCTCCGGAGCATCTTGCCTGTTTGGCTGGCAGATTCAGTGTTTGGAGAAACACAGCTGTCACGGGAGGTCGTGATCAGAGAAGGGGAAGGAGGTCTCTCAGGTAGGTGGAGCCAGTCCTGCAGTGCACTTCAAATTTCAGGGTAGTCACCTTGAACTCATCTCTACTCTGCAGGGAGCCCTACACAGTAAGGCAGAGCACTGGGGTGAAGTGTTTGCTGTGACCTGCATTGCTGATCAGATGAACTGTTATGTATGGCAACACTTGGTATTTTTTGCAGAATCCATAACTTCACTCCTAGATCTGAGTTGAAGTGATGGAAGTATCATGCGGTTTGCTATTTCATCAGACCTAATCGCTTACTGAAGGTAAATGAATTTTGTGGCTTTTTTTCCCCTAATTTATTTTACCTTCACTGAAGCATAAGAAATTTTCATATGGCCTGTAATGGATTAATTTCTTAGAGCTGGTGGAAAAGAGTTCACTTGCACCAAGTAAGTTGAAAATACTGTTTTTAAGTTTCTTAGAGTATTACAGTTCAGTAAACCTGTGTGCGAGGGAATCATATTAGGAGTACACCAATGTCTGTCTCTTTTAAGATGAAATTGTTTTAGAAAAACAGATAGTGTGAGAGGTTTTTTCTGGTTTTGTTGTGAAACTCCAGAGTGCTCTCTCCATATGCTTTATTGCTTTCAGTTCAAATGAGGCCATAGGATATAGTGAGACTCATGGCTCCTGCCAAAGGTCCCCAAAAACCCCCAGCTTCATGATGCAAAATGTTGATCTGACACAAGCTCATTCTGTTGCTCCTCTTCCTTCAAGCATCATTGATGGGTTAACTTTACATGGTAAGTTTTAGGCTAGAACAGATGTCATCTTTTATCTCCAACCTGATCTCAGCTCAAAAATATGTCGTTCTGTATTGCAGGCTTTGGTGAGCTGCATAAAAATGCTATTTACCTCCCCTATTCTAGCTTGAATTTTTCCATCACTGGGATGCAATAGAGCAGTGATGTGACATTAATGACCAAGGGTGGTATGGAAACCTAGCTACTGGCATGAGACTCATCAGTTGTGATATTGTGGCTTGCCTGACAATATCAACATTTTCCTGAAAGTCTCAGCTACAGAATTCATAGACTTATGTCCAAATTCAACTTGTGCATAAACAATAAAAAGTAGTGTGTTCAACCCGTGGACTATGGATTTAGATTGAGAAGAAAATTCCTAGTCCTCAGAAGGAGAATAAAAAGTCAAAGGTCTCTTGCATGGATTTTGTGACATCTTAACTAATCTGAATTTTGGATGTTTGGCTTGTGATTTTTGATCTCCTGAGGTTAGGGATAGACAGTGAACAGGAATCAGCACTAGTGAAATTCCACAAAAGCCTACCAGACTCACAATTTCACTGATGCCAAATATATTGTATAAAATATTTTCTTTGAGAGTCAGCAGCTAATTACTTTGCATTCATGTATGTTGCTGTAGAATTCAACAAGACTTCAACTTTTAAATTTAAATATTAACAAAAAAAATGTTTGAGAGAGCTCATCAGCAACAGAGAAGTTATTTGCCATATTCTTTGTATAGGATATATGTATATTATCTTCACCTACTGTGGAATATCTTATGCCATGCTTGTTATGTGGCTCTAGACTCCCATTAACTGAATCCCTGGTGAAAAGCCGTTTTCCTACATTATATTGTAATGCTCTTGTTAATGATAAATTGATGAAGAGCTGCTTTTTTAGATTAGGTGAGTGGTCCTTTGATAATGGGGTTGGAATCAGGCCAGAGGTTTTATACTACTTTGCCTGGAGGGTGAGAACCAACTAAAATATTCCTTTCTTGTGTTCTGCTAGAAAATGAGACAGTCAAAGAATTTCAGCTTTTAATTTTAAGAGAGCAGTTCAACAGTAGTTTACATGGTGGGAATTTTTA
>VZRN01005936.1:76619-236753 GCA_013397935.1 Dasyornis broadbenti | reverse complement strand
TCTAATGAATTATTAAAGAAAGGTATTTCTCATGTAATTAGGGAGCCAAGCACCTTTTAAAAAAGATCAACTTCTGTACATTTGAATTGACTAGTTTCATTTTTTTACAGTAAAAGATCACAAGGAAAATACTTTTGCGTGTTTCAAAGTTAAGATCAATTGTTCTCCTTTTCTAGTTTCAAATGCACTAGAATAGTACTTTTGCTGTATCAGAAAACTGTTAGAATATTTGTGGTTTTTATTTACATAAAACTCAAACATTTTCTATTATTTCTTTCTTTGGGCAAGGAATGTGCAATGGATTCTCAGATCCATAGATTTTTCTTGCTATTAGCATTAATATAATTGAAATTAAGTGAAAGTAAAATATATTTTTAAAGTGACACATATCTTCTTATAGTTTCCAGTCTGGGCTCCAATGGTCTTTCTCAGCACTGTACAATGCCCTTTGGGAAAAAACATGGAGTGTGCATGCTCATCTCTTTTGATCATGATTTGACAAGGTCATGCCTTGATAGGATTGGGATGCCTATTATTATCTTGATGTTGTTTTAAAATTTAGTGGTATATAGAAAAAAGAGAGAGGACAGTGGAATTTTAATATACCCAGTCAATGCAGGAATCTCTTTGCTTGTTGCCTAATGGAGATATAGGGCATGTAAGTGGGAACTTTATTAACAGAGAAGAGAATCTTTAAATGCAATTACAGTAAAGCAGCTTAAGGTTACAAAATTGGGGTCTGCATTTTGATTGTCATGTTAAAATGTAGGTCTTTGGTTTAGTCCTTTATGAAAAACAAAGACACAAACAAAGAAAAAAGTGAAGAACCATAAAATAACGTGTAGCTTATTTTACAGTTAACAGTTTGACACTTCCAGCACTTAAAGTTTCCAATCACAAGAAAAAGAGAGTTTTGTCTTGTTGAAGAATTTCTTCAGCGTTTTAGATGAGAGGAACTAATCTCACCATAGGACAGATTCAAAAATCCCTTATTTGCCTTCTGCTTTCTACCAAGCATTTGCTGTGGTCATCAGAAGGAAGATTCAGTTCCACATTAAAACTTCTGTTCTTCAGCTAGGTCCATGTTCTGCCTTCAGTTCATATTCTTGCTAACTCGCTGACATATAGTGTCAAATCTTCTACACAGACTTTCATTTCCAGCTCAGAGGGAAGTGCCTGGGATCCTAGCACCAGCTGGAAAATCCCAGCACTACCTGGTATATGGGAGTCGTTTGCTCTCATGTCCCCATGAAAAGACAGCATGTATCAGGTTCCAGCCTTAATCAGAGTGACAGTAGAATTATGTGATGGCAGCTCTATGGAGGATAGGAATAAAACGTAAAGATTTTGGGGCTGTTGTACTTTATTTCCAAGGATTCACAAAATTCTCTAGTCATTAGCATGGAATGTTGCCTCTTGAAGCCATTGTATCCCATAGCAAATAGGAGATGTGTTGCTAAAAGAGGGATTTACATGTTTTAATTGTGCTACCTTTGTTCAATTTGCCTCTTTTAGGTAGGCTTTGGGTTCAGCTTTCACCAAATTGTTCTGTCAAGGATGTGATATCTGTTGCAACTGGGGAGGTAAAAGGCAAAAGATGTGTCTTCAGTTAAAAAAAAAACCCAAAACAATCAGCAACAAATCCTATTTGGAATTCATGAGTATGCAGTGTCTGAATATATAAGAGCTTTTTTCACCTGAAAGTTTGCCTTATAGGACAAACAGTGCCCCCTCCCCTGCAGGGGAAAGGGTGCAGAAATCTAAATATTATGTTTAAAATGATCCTGGTTGTAAAGAGCTAGAGCCAAAATACCTAAAAGACAGCTTTCCTACGTTGATATTTGTTTCAACCCGTGAAAAGAACAGTGGCTGAGTGCTTGTTAAAGGTATACTTTCTTTTAAGTTATATGGAGAGAGATGTCAACTATTTACCATAAATATATTTATACATTTGAATATATAAATGATACTGTTACTTACCTTTAGTAGGTTTCCCACTGACAGGTATGCTCAGAAAACATCTTTCACTAAACCTGAAATGTTGATATAAATATCTGAAGAAAAATACTAATCACAGAATACATTGAACAGACTTACTGATCTTGTATACCTGGAAAAAGATTTTCAAACAGACTTTGTCAGCTCAGCCTTGGCATTCCTTGTCAAACAAAAGCATGCCTAAAGACACATTTCAAAAGCAGACAATGCAGCACTTGCTAACCTGCAGAAAATCGAAAAGGATCAGGGAGGCAGAGAACAAACAGAATAGGTAAGCAATAAGAAATGGAACACAGCTCTAAAGAGCTGTTTCAGAGAGCCAAATATGTTTAAAGAAGCCTACATTAATAATTAAACATCAGTAAGTAAAATTCCAGTATACTTTTTTTGCCAGTATTGTTTTAAGATTTGTAATATAGAAATGAAATTATTGATTCAGTATCAGTAAGAGAACATAACTGGTGTTAGGGGAGGAAGAAGCAAGTGGGGGGAAGAGAATGAGACAGGAGTATTTTTAGATGCCAGGCTAGCCTGGAATGTTAACTTTTCGTAATAGAAAGTCCATACTTCAGTGTTCGTCCACTTCAGTCAGCTGAAAATTTGGGTCAGGCAGCTGTTATCTGAATTGACAGCAGCTATCTGATTAAAAGTAAAATGCTCTTAAAAAAAAAAAAAAAAAGAGAAGGAGAGAGGGAAAAAGGCTGTGCTGTGTCACATTCACGCCACTCATGTTGCTTACGTTGTGTCACACTGTACAGTGATTTGACGCTACATAACACAACATGACAAGAGTCACAGTTCACTGCTATCCACATTACACTCAGGTAGTTTGGCATAGCTCTAACTTTTGCTTTACTCTCATTTCCTATTCAGTGCACTCCACTTAGGCTGGTTGGTTAATGCAGACAATTGCTATACACTCAAAACTAGAGTTCCCTACCCAAATACATTTTTCATTGGATATTAAAGTGGAAACTTCAGTGGATATCTTTTGTGCATCCATATGCAGCTCCTTTGCTCAACATAGGAAGGACATTAATGACAACTTACACCTGAAAGGGAGGAGTTAAGGGGAATTTCCCATAGGAAATACAGCTGTAGCAATGACTTTCTGGGCTGGAGACTACTCTCTAAATGGAAAGTAATTAGACTTTTTTCTGCCACCAGAGACATTCCCAAACCAAAACCTCATATTAACCTCCCAGCCTCCCCTTCAATTTCAATTTGAATTGAATACCTCTCTGTTTCATAAGGATGTGAAATATTATTTCAGATCTGAATTTATAAGCAGTCTGTAGCAGGTTGAACCAAAGCTCCACATCTCCCATGCTTCGGACATAGGCAATTCAACAGCTTTGCAGGGCTTAGCATTTTGGGTCTAACTGTTTAATTGGATGTTTCCCGAAAATAATAGTCTATTTTCTTTGTGGTCACCTGCCTCAGACAACCAGCATCAGCCCTGGAGCACAGTTAAATTGCACTGTTGCTTCCTGTAATGAATTTCCCCGCCTGTCAGAGCATCTCATACATCTTACCTTTGTTCTAAACAGAAGTAGAGAGGAGCACAAATTAACAGGCATCTTTGTGTTTCTTTCGTTTTTATTGACAGCATCCTGAAGTTCTAGATCCACTTAGCACCTCCAAAGAAGTGCTAAATGATTTAGCTTTCTGGGGACAAATTGGTTCTGTCAACTCTGAGTGCCAAATTTACCAAATATAACTCATTAGCTGTGCATTATGATTCACAGGGTGCTCTGCTCTTGGCTAGATCCCAAAAAACACATTTGTGTACAAATGTTCCTATTATGGGGTGTGAGACTTACTAATGGTATACCATATGCACCAGTGCATTTTCCTCCTTCTAACAATGCAGTTTTCCTACCACAGATGAGAAATGACCAGATTTTGAAGGGATAAACATATTCCAATGTGAATTCCATTTCTTCTTCAATGTTTTTAATACTCTGTGTCAAAAGGCTTTTATTTCTGCTTCTTAACATAGTAGCTGGAGTTCTGCCTCCATGCTTCCCCTTCCCTATTCTCTCAGCACTTTGGTTATTAATTGAGTTTTCTAGTGTAGTAAGCTGAAGTTTTTCACCACATAAATGATTCATCCAAATAAAGTGAAGTTATTGAACAAAAGTTAAATTGGGCTTTAATTTGCCTCAGGTCTCTTTTGAGCCATCTCCTTGTTTGCTCCTTTTTGTGGAAATGTTTCCCTCTTTGAACATGGTTTTCTTTAAAATACTTTTTGAAAGAAAAGGAAAGAGAAAATAATTTGTTGCTTGGGCATCCCTACAGCTGGTGCCAGGTCCAGGAGATGTCTGTTGTCTGAGGAAGTTAGTTGCTCCATGAACATCCCTTCTGTCTTTATTCAGGTCTGATGGCTAAAGGAAAATGTGGGAAGAGCACGGATGAACAGCTGTGACAAAATTCTGGTTCCTGCATTTTCTCCAGTACCCCCTGCTTCAGTCCTGTGGCCAAAGGGATAAAAACAGTGTCTCTTCCATTTTGCAGATAATAATGCTTTTAATGCTTTTGTCACTGGCCTTCCAAAAGGGCAGGTGTTCTTTAGCCTGTCCTCTAAATCCTGAACCTGTAAGTGAGGACACTCTAGGTGCAGTATGAAATCTGCTGAAAAATGAGATGCAGTATCATGAGGAATATAGTTACAGGTACAGGGATCTGTCACATCCTAATTTTGACAGGCTTGTGTGAGCAAAGGCTATTTCAATACCGTGAGGCAGCTGCTTCTCATGATGTGGTGTCATTAGAGAGATTCATGCACAGACTGATGCTTCAATACCCTGTCACCTTTGCTTGAAAAATAAGGTCATATTATATGCAAAATAATACTGTATTCATCGCTTAATATTTTATGCAATTAAAATATTAAGCTAAGTAACAGTGTGTTGGGGTGGGTGTGTTTGTGCATATGTGGGTATAAATACGTATAAATAAACAAGTATTAGTGGTGCAATAGCACTGAATAATTTATCCAGACCAAATGAATTATTTTCAGCCTCTTAGTCTTGAAAATTTCAAACTGAATTCCTTAAGTTCATTTAAAACATTATTGTTTTCAATAGGCATGTTATAGTAACAGTAGCTGGGGTGTGTCAGGGTATCATAACTAGCTTATGGATATGATGGCTGGAGACCTTCCTCATTTTCCCCACTTTCCATCAGATAGTCTGATGAGAGATTATACTTCTGTCTGCAAAATGTGCTGCTTTACTAATCAATAAATTTAGTTTGTACAAGTCCTAGTTTCTGACGGAAGTAGTATACATGTTTGACAGCAAATTAATACAGAGCCAGGAGGGTCAGTGAATACTAACTAATAACCCCCCCTCAAGTATCAAAGTGAGATCAAGTGGAAAAGGGAGGATGGGCTGATCAGACACAAACTGACATAAGTAGCAATAATAGTAGCAATATAAAATGCCTCGGAATGTCACTGCAGAACAAGATTTGCCCAAGACACTGCAGTAGGACCAGAGCACCGATAAGAGCTTGCAGAATACATAGTTTGCCTATGCAGTGTCACTAGGATCAGAGGTTCCCATCATGGTATGGTAACCCTTTGGTTCCGATTCACCCCTTTCCTTCAGTGCTTGCCTTGGGCTGCACCACATCCATCTGGCTACCTGTCTTGCTTTTCCCACCCCTGTCATAAGGACTCCTGCCAACTGCTTGTCTCTCAGCATTCAGCGTTTACTGCCCCTGAAAGCAGTGCCTTCTGCTACTTGGGGAAGACAGCACTGAGGAGCAGTGAACTGGCAGATTGACAAATAAGCTGAGACTGACCCAGGGCTGGCACCCTCCAGAACTCGCTTATATGTTTGTGTTGGGCATGATTATCTCTAAGTGTGGCCCTGATTCCAGCTGTCATTTTAGGTCAGATGCATAATATCAGTTTACAGAACAAGTGTAGCTAAAGGACCCTCATCCGTCATAGCCAGACGGAGGAAAAAAGCTACAAATAAACAAAACAGGTATCAGCAATGCTTGGGACATGCTATGACTCTCAGGCACTTCGTTCAGCACAGGAAACTGGGCAGTGGCACCAATTAAGATGGTAACCTACACGGCAACAGTCTTCTGTGAAACTGCTGTGTGCTGGAGAAATTAACCTGAATACCTTGATGGCACAAAGATAAAGAGATTTTCTTTGCTGGCACAACTTGGGATATATTTGCCAGGTAAAGAATAGAACCCAAAGTACTTTTAAGAAAAGGCAAAATATCACACTGAGCAAACCTTCCATACAGGTTGTTTGAGAGCCTTCTCTTTATCAGAAATTAGCACTGATCTTGTAAACAAGATGTCCTTTCTGTGAGGAGACTGTTGCTACACAAGGCAAGAACTAAATAATTTATTCCTTGCTGATGTCACCTTAAAATAGGTTGAAATTCCTCTTTACAAAGGAAGCAGAAATTCTTCTTTTTCCTCCTTCATGTATCTTTCATCCAGTTTTTGTTTTGGTAGAACTTCCCCGGAGCAATGATCCCATACTTGACAGGTCTGTGCTTCCTTGGCAAGAGTAAATGGGTATTACAGCTTCCCTGCTTGGACCAGTCTGTCTTTCCCCCAGCTCTTTTGTCACTGGCTATGCGCTGCTGAAGTACTCTCCAAATATATCCTGCCTCTCTCATCCGGCAAGTGCTGACTTTACATTCTGACATGTCAGAGAAAGCTTCTGCTGGACCTTTTGTGAATGAAGACACAAAAAAGTAAGATAACTCACTTCCAGTGCAACATGAACTCTCATTGGATGAAACCTTTGGCCTGTGGCTACACAATTCCTTCCTATGGGCTTCAGCAGTCAGCTGTGTGTGGGTATCTCAGGCTAGAATTGGGTGGTGGTTACTTACTGCACTCCTTAGGCCTTATGTCTTATCATGATTTGTCAATAGTGAATAGTTAACTCTAGAGAAAATAAGACTGCTTTGAAAGACAGTAATTACATATTTGTTCTCAGCCTCATAAGGATTGGTTCCTGCCCTTGGGTTTTAGACCATTCTCCTGCTGTCTTTTCTGTTTTCCCCAGGAAGCTATTTCTATGCCTGCAGTTCTGCTACAGTCAGGTAGTGATTAGAATATATTGTCAAATCTTCTAACTTTTTTTTTTTATTGTTGTGTCACACAGCTCACCTGCCAACTTGTTTCTTGTTAATTCAATCCTTCTCATCTGTTCATGTTTCTACACTTACTTGTGAGGAGATGAGGTGACTGAGATTGAATAGGAGATAGCAGCGGTAGCTGAAGCAAGATGAAAATGAATGATATTTTCAAATCCTAAGCAGGGCTGCAGAGGCTAATAATTACATTAAAAAGGCCCTCTGCAGGTAGGTGCAAATAGGCTAGTCTAAACAAGTGCCACTATTTTAATGTGGGCTGTTCAAGACGATGTCATTACCTGAAGAGACTGCCACCTTTCACCTCTAGCCATTGTGCTCTGTTAGATCTCACTAACAGGGAGAGTGAAGAACTTGTTTGCAGGGGATTTGTTGTCTCACGCTCAGAGGCAGCTGAGAGACTTGCCAAATGACAGGAAGACGCTTACATTCACAAGGTGTGATTGCCTAAGTGTTTGACTGTGTCTAATTAGTTTGCCTTTGCTGGTTGGTATCTCCACAGTCAGAAGCAGATTGACTCCACAGGCTTTAAGCAAAGAGGTCTGATTGGTGTTATTATCATTTGTTTATTTAACCCTCCCACTAGCCATGAAATATTCCCTACAGTATGGCCTTTCCTCTGTCTTTAAAAAAGGAATTTTTATGGCTTGTGTTGTGATGAAGATTTTCTGCCCTAATCTCAACTTCTAATTGTCATTGCATTTCTTTTAAACATCTCTGAAACTGGCATTAGTATTAGCTTTTGGAGCTTTGAAATATGAGCAATATCTGATTACCTTCAGAAGCAGGTGATGTTGGCTTATTTTTATCATAAATAACAGAGATTCTGTCTGCCTCTCTGTGTGCATACCTGTTTGGCCAAGATTCTCTGGGAATGAAGAATCAAAATGCTATGTTTTGTCCTTACCAAGTGATTCCTATAATAAGAAGAAGCAAACCCACCAACAAACCAAACTAAAACAAAATAGGCCTTGAAAATCCTCGTAAAATAATAGATAGCCCAAGAAAGCTTCTCTGAATGTGAGTGAACACAAAAGCAGCTTGCTTTCTCAGTGCTTTCCATGTGTCTGTACCTCAGGACTACAGTTCTACTGTGCAGGTTTTAGGAAATTCCCCATCCTAGTTTTCAGATTTATAGAGCATGAGACTCATTTCTCAGCCAAAAAAAGTTCCAAAAGGTGATTCCAAGGGGACAGGTGAGTTTTCTTTGTAGGGAAAGTCCTTTGCCTTCTTCCTGGAGTGTACTTACAGGTAAACCTTTTAACTATACCCAAAAAGACCCCAGAGTTTGTAAAGATTTGATTTTCTTATCCTCCCAAAGACACTTACGTCTAATCTAAAAAGCAAAGAAAAGGCTGATATCCAGAGTCTCTGGGGTTGCCTAGGTTGACTTTGCCTGACATCTGTTTTCTTTCAGTGCTTTGCATGTTACCACTTTGAGATGTGTGAAACTTGCAGATACCCATGCACATCTCCTCATTTGAAAGGCAATTTACGTTCTTGGCTATTCTGGTTCTTCCCTTCTGAATTCTCTTGATGCTCCATGGTGAGTATTTCCACACTAGCTCGAAATGTGGTTTAGTTTCCAGTACCATTTTCTTTTCCTTTTAACTGTGGAATAGACTGGCTTCTTCAGCATTTCCTAAAGGTAACTTAAATTATCCTCAGGACCGCATCAAATTATAGAAGCAATCCAAAGTATATAATCAAAAGAATAGGTCACTATTCCATCAGTGAACGAATAATCAGATTAAATATGCCTATCTAGGTATATCTTTCTCTACTACATTATTCTCAAAAGTTCCAAGTAATAAACCCTGTCTTAGCATCTCATAATATGATGCAAATTTTATATGCAACTGATATTACTATATCTACAGATATTATTCTGAATCAGTTAAAAAACAGTGGAGCACAGAATAAGAATTCTGTCGCAGATCTGTAGACTGCATTTCAGGGCAGACCCTCTTTGGCCTGTTTTCCTCCAGGAGTGTGAGAGACAAAAGGAAGCTGCATCTTTTGGAGATGGTGTGTGGGTTTGTGATTCGGTTGAGAAAGTGACATCACATCTCTTGCCATCCAATCTCAACTGGCTCATGATCTCAGCAGGTCCAAAAGAACAGTGTGTAGCATCAAAAGTCAGGTATCTTAATTACACTAATATTAGGAATAAATTACTTAGGAAACTATGAACAATCCCAAATCTTCATTTTAATCAGGAAGTTAAAAGATTAGTTAACCCCTAGGCTGGACAAGTCCTCTTCCTTAACTAAGTCTTCCCTCAGACCTCTGCCAGACTCCTGCCTGTTCCATCCATCCTTAAAATCTTCTGAGGTTCAGGACTACTTTTCAGCAATTGGGAGCAGTTTTCATTTTATGTTCATGGCCTCTCTTGAGCTTGCATGATCTGGGGCAGGAGGGTGCAGAAAAGAAACCAGGCACTATCCTCAGTTTTGCTGTAACCATGGCATGGCTTACAGCTAGCTTGTTCTGTGAAACAGAAATCATGAAGTTGCCCCTTGAATTCCCATGTGTTAGCACAGCATGTTGCTGTGTACCACTGGGCCAGACTTGGCTAAACATGGATAATTGTAGTACCATGTTAGCTTATCCTAAGTCTTGAAAGATTTTTCAACAGCAAAGAGGCTAAGATCCCTAAACCACTATTGTAAAACAGCAGCTGAAGAAAATACAACCTATCAAGTTCCCAGATGAAAAATAAAACAAACTGATATTTTCCAGAGCTTTTACTAATTGTCACTTCTCTGCAATGTTACACAACTCCCATGTGCAAATGGACTTAGTGACAAGTTTCTGTGTACATACCAGTGCCCTGGCTCTACTAAACCCCCTTATCTTAGCTTCACTAATTTGCCATGTCAAATTAGTGTGATGAGACAAATTCTAATTACACTGAAAGATCACTTAGAGCATTAACACTGCTACTGTGGTCCTGTTCTTGTACTGTGTTATTTGCATACTACTCCAGTGTGCCTAGGTAGATGACAAAATGAAATGTCTTCTAACATGTTTATGAGGTTTTCCTGGGAAGGTGCTGACTCAGCCTTGACAGATGCTCCCATAGGCAGAAAGCAGGAAGGAGGAAATAGGAATCACATTGTTCAACCACAGGGAGGATTATTTTCCTCCTTTGACTTCAGCATGTTTGTTTGATCCATTGGGAAAACAGTAATCATTTTTTCATTATGAATATAAGCCGAATGATGACATCAAGAATCAAAAAATATAATCATGACCCCTGTTTGATATCAAAGTTTGTAGCTTATAAACACCAAAAACATAGAATAAAGTACAATTTAAAAGGTAGAATTAAAACCAAAATCTTTATATGTGACCACCAAAAGAACAGTAGAGCAGAATTTCTAATGGTAGGAGTTATGGAATAAGAGCATGGATTAATGTATTTGTAACTTTTTTCACCTGTCTCTGTGTGTTTGATGAGTTTATGCTTATAAATTAATAAGTCACTTGTATTCTTTTTGATCAAAACCACTGTTTTGTAAGTATGCCTGGCTGCAGAATTTGCATTTAGCTGCTCTACATGTGTGTTTACTCACCAAGGAAATAAAAAAAGATAAATTGCAAAATTTGAGCTCAGAATATTGAACAACCCCAAAACACGATTCTCGAAATTTGTTTTTCCATTGGTATTCAATTCCTATTCCACTGGAAAGACAAAACTCATATTAGTAGATTTTGCTTTAAGATTTTAAAGCCGTGGGATTGAGACTGAATCCTGAAAAGAAGGGAAAGGCAATTTCTTTGTGTGTGGGCCTGCTAAAATAATTTCCTACTTGTCTTCACATGTGAATGATTTCTTGCCCTTTTGTATCACACCACCATGCATGGGTCTTGTCTGGAGATTTTCAGGGGAGTTTGTAGGGCTATTTCTTCTCTATTCCTAATTCTGATGGTCAAATTCACAGAGAAGTTTTGGCTTAGGTGAGACCTTCAGCATCCTGTTCTAAAAGAAACAGGCTGCAATCCATGTTCCACCAAGGTTCGTGGCAGAGCTCTGGGTGATTCAATTGCAGCCAAGTTTAGTGCAGAGTACAGCTGAAATGGGTGGTGGTTGCTGCATATCTTGGTCACCCTGGAAAGCACTGGAATGACATGAGCTGAGTAGGAGTAGAAATGGTGAAATGGTGAAATGAATAGGTGCATATTTACCTAGTGTACTATACAGTGTGCAGTGTGCATGCTCAAAGCATATAGTTTTTTCCATATGAATGTTTACTGAAATACAATAGGTAAGAGTTATATTTGTACCTGCAGACAAATCATTATTTGTGTGTAAGCATGTCATGTAACAGACACAGAAAAACAAACGCTTCGTAGTAGAAAACTAATGGTATTTATTACAATTCCATTTTTAAAAAATCACAGAAATATTCATCAAGCAAAAAAGTAACCCAATGACACAGTGCTCTGATAGAAGAGCACTTTTACTTTCATAATACCATAGAGGACATTGGTCATAGGTAAGCAGTTGAGTCTGCAAATAACAGACAATTTTAGATGTGATTATGTAGTAGATGTACAGAAGATGACCTATGTGTTGGATTACACAATGCACTGGCAAGTTGGGATACATAAAATAGAAATGATATTATATTTTCATTTTGTTTTTTCAAATTTTTAATGAAATGCTAATTTTGCTACAGATCCATTGTTTATGAAAGCGAGAGGATTTTTTCCCTCTCAATGCCGGTGGGATTTTGCATGTGTAAGCCCCATTTAGTGTTAATGGCAGATACCAGTATACAAGCTCCATTCACTGGGATGAAAATAGTCTAGCACACCTAATTAACTAATACTGAATCACTTGCATACGTGGTATTTCCTGTACACTGGGATTTAGTATATTCTGGTTAAAAGCACAGTCCAGCAAAAAGACTCCAAGATTGCACGTCTAGCTGAAAAATTACATGGGAAAATGAACTTTATTTTATCGTTTAAATGTAGATTGTTTGTTTCCTTCCTTTGAATACAGTATGGCTTGTATGGTTCAATACCTTAGACCTATTAGTCTGTTAAATTTTCACAGCAAAGCAGCAGCTCAGACATGGCTCTCTGTTGCTCTACAGAGAAGGTCCAGGATCCATATCTGGGCTTTCAGTAAGTGGGAAATAGAGATGGTCCAGTGTTGGAATTTCTCCATTGCCCTCACTGAGCATTAGAAATGGTTTCATGTCCTAAACAATACTCTGAAGGCTATAAAAATCTGCCTGTTTCCATGGAAAGTGTGGCTCTTGTTTCCATCAGCTTCTAAATTATCACTAAACACCAGTTAGATACCTAGAGCAATATTGTACTTCTGTATTAGATCCTATAAGATTGTCTCTCAGGGATTAAGGCACAGCTTTGCTTTTTTTTTCTTTAAAGCAGCTTCCCTGAAACCATCATATTTTTTTCTCCTCTTTTTGAGGGCTAGATACTCTCCTAGTCAAGAGGGGACTAGCTGAAGAGCTGTCACTGTAGCTACAGTATTGTAGGTCAGCCAGGGAAAGAGCTGGCTTCAAACACAGCAACAGAAGACAGTTCAGATGTCGATCCAGGGCAACACTCAACTTCCCTTTGCCCAGACTACAAACGCAATAACACGGGATGCAGACTTTCCTAATTAGGGATAAAGAAAACTTTACAATAGCTACTAAGGTGGGAAAGTGGGTAAGTGATGCTCTCATTTTCACGCATGAAATAGATGAGGAAGATAAAAAAAGTGCAAGATGTTTTTAATGTAACAAACTGAAATGTAATGTGCTTGTTTCCAAGGCATTATGTGTCCCAGGATACTGAATATGGGCTTGTATAAGAAGAGAAAATTGAAATATTTTTGAACTTTGCTTGAATTTTGGGCTACTAAGAAACTTCTTGGCTCAACCCTCTCTCAATAGATTTATAATATTAGAGTTGTTCTGTAATTGGTACCAGAATGACACATAATGTAAAGTGTTACCTACATTTAAAACTTGAAAATAGTATTTGAATTCCATATTCACAGGTAATAAGAGTTATCTTCATGGTGGGGAAAATGAGTTTCGGAATGACAGCTTGTAACCTGTTTTTTTTTTCTTCTTCTTCTTTCCAGTTCAATTCATATGGTTTTCTCAATATGGACATTATTCTGTGGTTCTTATTCAGGCACAATCATCCCTAAAGTCGTGAGTAGCGACGCAATGATAGCCATTGAGAAAGGCTTATCATTTTAAATATATATATATTTTCTAGTCTCTACATTTCCAGTACAAGTATTATCAAAAATGCTGCAATAGTCCACACTAAAACCAGCAGCATTATGAAGTCTGTAGTTCCATGTAAAACATTTAATTTAAAAATAACAATAATTAGTATTTTGATCTTCTCCTTCAGAGCGCTTTCAAGGATTTCAGAGCACTTCCCAAATGTTAGTTTGCTGATTCTTGTGGTAGCAACATCTGTCAGGGCAAGTATAGCTGGACAAGATTCAAAGCCCTTTTGGAGAACTCTCTGTCATGGTAACATTTGCCTGAAAGAAACCTACATGTTCCAATATCTTTGGTGAATTTACAACAAGAAGTCCCCTGAAAAACAGACTTTCTTTTCAGTCAGCTCTTTTCTTACCCTGAAGTCGTGTTATCTCTCAGCAGCACGGCAAATCACAGGAATTTGTGCTTGCAGTGTCTTGATTTGACATTTAAATTATTCTCTGGATTCAGATCTTCTGACAGTCTGGCAATAAGGTTGACAATTGAGACCAAATTTGCTTATTCTGTGGCATTTGTGACAATTGCTGCATGATTTATGCTCTTTTGAAAACCAGATTTCCTTATGATCCTAGCCTGGCAGTCTGGATGGTAGGAATCTGTTTAAAGCTGGAGGGAGCTCCCAAAAGAAGAGTGGGTAATTTTTCTGCAGTGCCTGCAGTGAAGCTTGGAAAGATAACCATATGTATTTCCTCAAGCTTTGTTCTTTCCCTAGAAACAAGCATCTAAAGATGATGGACCACAACCTGATGTCTGTAGACAGAGAGGGAAGGGAGATATACAGGTCTGATCATCCTCATGTTAGAGAGGTGGGAAGTACCAGCTTAGCCTGCATCTCACAGATTATATGGCTTTGGAAGATGAGAAAAGGCCGCTGTTGGGGGAGAGCAGACATGAGAACTTTTCTTCCCTTCCTTCCTCTTGAGACTTACCACTCTGGGCAGCTGGCAAGCAGCTGAGCTGTGCCGCTTCACAGTTAGCCCATCAGGCATGGTAAGCTCCTGACAATCTCACCTTCTTATTCATTGCGTGAGTGAGCGATGAATGAATGAATGGGCTGTTTGGTTTTTCTTTTGCAGAGTAATTCAAAGCTGTGGTATAATCACTTTGATAAGATTAAGATCCTGTTTGACATTTTAATAAGAATAAAACAAGCATTTGCTTCCTAGGACATGATCAGGAAATACTGTGGTTGCAGATGAATCAATACATAGTATAAATTGCTCTTTAGAAACTTCAGAAAATGTTACTTGTAATTGAAGTACTGCATACTTTGTGAACTATCTCTGGCATTTATATTGGAAACTCTTGTATCTGTTTTCAAGGTTGAAGAAAGATAAGCAAAGGTAAAAAGCCATGCATGGAGCTGAGAGTCAGAGAAAACCCCTCAAAAGAACCCCGATTAAAGCCAAGGGCTGCATATGTTATTGCTGTGGCAGCATTGTGCCTCTCACCTGACAAGCCTCAAAGCTAACATCCACAGCTAACCAGGAAAAGGAATACTACTGCTTTTGAGCGATCTAATTTAGATCACTGTCATATAGTGAATGATTACATATTTTTCACAAACTCTGTTGGTGACAAAAATGAGTTAGATGTAGCTGTGAAAGATACTTTAATTAAATTCACATTAACTAAAGCTTTATCAATTGGCTTAAACAATAGCATTTCAAATATTGCTTAACATTGTTTTTGTCATCATTCAACTTCTGTAATTTTCCAGTTCATTACTTATTTCTCTCCTATCAGTGAACATTGACTGATGACAGGAAAGGGTCCTTAAATTCATGAGGAATTCAGCTTAGAAATGCTTGCTTAAATTTTAAAATATTGCATAGATGAGGATGAGGAGATGGTGGGTGTGCCATCACAGTGCACATCACTTGATGCTTGCTCTTAGGTGCATATTATTTTCAAGAAGCAATTACAATGTGAGCCTTTGGACTTATCTTGTTAATTATGGATGGAGAAATAGCTTGATGGTTGCCAAAAAGCTCTGAAGGGCCTGTGTTCATGTCCACTAGCAAGCCAGGTGATTTCATTGATCTAAATGCCTGAACTTTTACTAAAATTTGCACCTCTCTGTCTTGAGGTAATTGTTAAACCCAGGTATAGGTGCAATGAATGATTTTTTACTAGATCCTCCATCCATGAATGCCCATATGTGAAAGGGAAATTGGTTACAAATACCGCTGCACATTTTTTGGTGTTAAATGTTATCTGCAAAAGCCGCGGAGAAAGTATTTGCATGGACTATCCCAGCAGCCCACATGACACTTGTGTCTGTGGGAACAGAACTGAGAGTAAAGATGAGTAATCATTTGATCTAAATAGGGACACAGCTGTATTTCTAACAGGATTCAGGCTTTCGAACAGCCAGCTTCTTTCAGTCTGCCTTAGAGGAGCTGTGAACTTATCATTCGGGCATGTGCACATAAATGCAGCAGCTGCCATTGCTGATGGCTTTGAAGCATTTTGCAGGCAACTGCCGGATCTGGTGGCTCCATGCCAAATCATGATGTGATTCTGATCCTGAGAGATTTTCATGCAAGACTGGGGACAGAGGTCATGGATCAAATGTAATGGGCTGACATGTATTAAGAAAGATTAATGAGTCTGAGCACAAATTAATTGTGTTCTTACCAGATAATCAGCAGGTCTTGCTAACACTTACTTTCAATGTTAATAAAGAAGAATATGTGCTTGGGTCTCTTGTGGTCAGCTATAAGGAAACAGAGTTTTATATCATTACTTAAATAAAACAAAATATCTGTTTTGTCTGGTATAAAATCTTAGCAAGGGATTATTCCAGAATGGTCAACACGGTTTTTTCAAGTACCACATTAACAGTGAAAGGAGCTGCAACAACTGTCAAGATCTGCTATGGTATAAAACCAGGGTAGAGCAGAAATAAGTCAAAGATTGTGGTTTCCAACAGCTATCTGAGAAAAGTGAAGCAGCATAAGGGTAGTGGTGGAGTACAAAAGATGCTACCAAGAAAATGATGTTATGACCCACTAACTAGAAAATACTTTACATTTTCATTTCATTAGGTGAGAGGGATTTGTTTATGTAGCATAGTTTCCTTTTCACTAAGCAATCAGAACTAAGGATGCTTACTTCTCCCCAAAACTCAAAATCTGGGAGTTGAAAGGCAGCATGGATGTTTTGGTGCACAGTAAGTTACAGAACAGCTTCCCTAAAACTTTCTGCATTTTGGTAGTAGATGGTTCCCTTTAGTGAGCATTTGTGTGTGTCACTTGTGAAAAATTCAGCTCACACTGTTTGTTGTAAATGCTTTCACTGGCCTGAGGAATCTGAAATTGTGGAGGGACTTAGGAATTACATGTTTATTTGTCATACCTGTTTTTTCATTGCTTTTTGTCTTATTTGGATTTATTTATTTATTTATTTTTAAATTAGTTATATGCTAGAATGTTAAGCCTGCTGACTTAAGCAGTTCCAAGTCAGGAGGTAGTAGAAGCAGCAAGTTATTATGTATCAAAGAGGCTGCAAGTAGACAATTAATGTGTAGAATTTGAGTGAGTGCATTTTCTCCTTTTTCATTGCATTTTGTATGGAAAGATTCCATACTCTGGGATGAGTGAACTCAAATTCTTGGGTCAGATTGCACACATCTTGGAGAATGTCATTATAGTCCATGAGGTTACTCTGGGTTTACTGAATCAGATTTGAACTTTTTGGCAGTAATTCATGGTTTTTTAGATTTTTATGCAGCCATTAGTAGAAAGTCTTTCATCAAACATTCCAAATTCAAACTATTTATAAACCAAAGCTCTCGCATACCAAAGCCAGATGTTCTAAATATATACATGACAGTGACAACAAGCAACAACATAGGATGTATGCATAACAGCAATTTTTCCATATTTGAGTTTCACCTCTGCTACTCTTATAAGTGGGCTAAAAGACATGCCTCAGTAGAGCCCACTGAGAGCACCTGTCCACCACAAGTTTTAGGATAATTCGGTGAGAAAAGAACAAGGTCAATCCCCAATCCTTCCTGTGGGAATACTCCCAGGAGTGTCAAGAACACTTCCAAGAGAAGAATATGAACAGCATTCACAATAAAAGAGAGTGGATACAGTTGTCCTTTTTTTGTTCCTGGGTTTAAATCACTTGTTAAGGAAAAAGCTATTTTTCTCTGTCCCTTAGATTTCTCAAAGAGTGCTTTACATGTAGAGAAAAAGCAATCCTTCCTTAGTGAAAGAAATCCCATATATTTGAGCTGAAGCATCACTTGGCTGAAGTGAATGAAGGTGTATTTCTTCACCTGACAGAGCAATGACATTAGGATAATCAATGTTCAGTGCCAGTAATGGTTCAGTGCTTCTGTATTTACAAAAAAACCCCAAAATATAAGCTGGAATTCTGAAATTTTTCACATACCATTTAGTCAAATGATCCTAAAGTATTATGGAGCTTCCGTTTCTCCTCCTTCTCTAAGGCTGAGAAGTAAATTATACCTCTGCAGTTTCTTAATCCAGTGATTGGGTTTTGGAGGGACCAGTCCTGTGTCTGGGTGTTAGTGTTTCGCACCATTGCTCTGGAGTCTTAGGTAAAATGCGTGATAAAATGGCAAGTTGTAGGTTGATTCCTGCCTTCTCAGAGCCTGGCATAATGAACAAAACATAGCATCTGACAGATATGAATTTGTGGAGAAACATAGGAAATTGCAGAAAAATGAGTGAATAAGAGAGCAAACAGAGTAAACAAAATACTACTTGACCAGTGAAATATCTGTGACAGAGACTCTGATTTCTAATTTTCCCAAGTATTCTCTTTTCTTTTTCTACCTGCAGAAATTCACTAACTAGAATGAGAATGCAAAACCTGTATGGTAAATATAAATTGACACAGTGCCACTGGAGCCAATAAAGACTGGATGCTTCAGACTGGTTGAGGATCTGGCTCATTTTGTTTCAGTTCTCATTGTATGCAGAAGTGAGCCATTGCTTAAATAAAAGGAAATTTCTTCAGTTGTAACGATCCATGTTTCTGAAATACATGTTGTACAGGGAATTGAAGTATTTTACCAGCCTATCTCCCTTTCAAGAAAATGACGCTGTGTGGGTTTGATACGGTCAGTAAGTTTGGTTTTTTCTTTTATAACATTGCCCACTTTGGGGTTTCATCGCATTCACAGAAATGTTTTATTTTTTTTTATTCCTAACCACATGTAAGACCTTAGCACTTCAACGGTACTTGTTGGTGTACATTTTGGACAATGTTAACATCATCTCAAATATTCATGACAAGGTAGAAACTTGCTTTAAGTCCTTAGGAGAAGCTAAAAGACTATTAACAAGCCGAGTCCATAAAAAAACATCTGTTCCAGTCATGCTGCTGATTTTTTATTAGTCCTTCAAATCCATAGCAAAGATCTCTAGAGCAAGAAAAATGCTCTAGTGTGGAGTGCAATTTCCAATTTCTTAGCTAACCTGATTTTGTTGATTCATACATATGCATGGTTCAGTGCTCTT
Source organism: Dasyornis broadbenti (assembly GCA_013397935.1). Classification (NCBI taxonomy): domain Eukaryota; kingdom Metazoa; phylum Chordata; class Aves; order Passeriformes; family Dasyornithidae; genus Dasyornis; species Dasyornis broadbenti. Next base: position 217,844 of record VZRN01005936.1, on the reverse strand, counting down.
CCTGAATACAAACAAAAAAACCCTCTTTTGGGTTGTACTTTATTTATTTTCCTTGAAATGCCCTTGAAATTTCATTTGCTCAGTGAAACCAAACAAATAATTGCATACTAAAAGGAAAATGAAGAGTAGCAAGCGAAATAATTTGTAACTTCAAATATTCCTTTGCTGTGGTTAACATTCTCAGTGAGAAGAAGCAGTCAGCAATAAACAGCCCAATGTATCTTAAATGTAATAACTAATATCAATGTCAAATGCATGAAGTGAAAATACCTTAGGATATGCTTTCACAGTTCTGCTATATCACTGCTAAATGGAATATGCTATATAACTATAATAGCAGTCATACTTGTCATATTTCTCCTGATCTCTAAGGAAAAATACCCATGTAGGCATTATGCAGCTTACATCTTTTTCTAGTCAAAGTCGTATTTTTATGGGGTCTTTATGGTGGTTTTTAAAAGTTTGCACTCTGAAAGCCAGCATGTCATTATTTGTATATCATGCAAACTGTATACCAAGTCACATTCCTGATAATTAGGGATATCCATGTAGTCTGTTGTGTACATCACTACTATCTAGCTTGTAGTAAATAACAAAAGATTTGGGCAATGTAATGCTTATCTGTACAAAAAATAGCAAATAACCAAGTTCTTCAAGCAGGATTTTTACCGATGACCCCATTAACCACACTGGACAAAATGTATCACCAGTGTAACTTGGACAGTATCAGTGGAGTAACAACGGATGAATTTGACCCTTTTTAAGTAAAATTGCACACCCAACACCCCAGGCATCGACTTTATAGGGCAATGAGCACTTTTCACCATGTTCAAAGTGTGAAATGTTGCTGAATGTAAAGTTTTTAAATTCAAATTGTCATTGAGTTAGTAGTTGTCAGTGAACATCCTGCTGAGAAAACAGTATCATTTGTGATTCCAGAACTTGTGTGGAAACCCCTTGCTAAAAGACTGTCACATCCTTTTCTGCTGGAAATGTCTGATTTTGGGAGGACTCAGTCTGTGGGTGCTGCTGCTACAGACTATGCACCGCCAAACTGTGGTCCTGAGGACATCCCCAGTAGAACACAGGTGCTGATTTCATCACTTGCCTTCTGCTTTGATCGCAATGCTAAAATAGCAGCTCCTGCTCTTTTCTATACGTTTTTGTACAGTGTGGTTTATCTGCTCTGTTACAATGTGAAGAATTGCCTTGATGGACAATGTGTTTAAATGGAGCTCTGCAAGAGGGGAGGTCCTGATAGGCAGCAAAACCCTCGACTTCATCATTTTCCTTCCACCTTTCTAAAAAGCTGTAGCAGCCATGGATCAGAATGTGACTCCCACACATTCAGTGAGGTAAAGCATTCTCCCTGTTCTTGCTACGCTCATTTCTACTTTTTTTCCTTGTAGAAAATCTTGCCTAACACTCAAGGAAAACTGTTTCTGAGCAGAGAAGTGGAAGCAGATACTTGTAAATTATTTTCTCTGACAGATACAGAGAGGACCAAGAAATTGTATAGTAGCTGTGCACACAGGTGCAGGTAGCATGTTTGTTTATCATCGTAAGTGTATTTAGTCTATTAATTTGTGCATTGTGAGATTCAGTTAATTATTAAAAGAATTGTATTTAGAAATGCTTCCTAAACAACATAAGCAAGTTAAGAACAGAGGTAGATGTGGGAAAGACAAACAATGCTAGCTTGTAGCTATAGATGTGTGTAAAACAGGGAATGGATGGAATTAGTGGAATATTCAAAATAATGGTGGAGGATAAACAGACACTTATGTATAATTAGACACGAAGAGCAGTGAAATACACACCCAGAAGAAAATGCTGAATGTTCTGACCTGTTGGAACTGAATGAATAATGCTCTGATAAACATTTTTATTGGCGGCTTCTGTTGTGGGGATGGTTTGGAAGGTAGCTGGGAAAGGACTTAGTCTTAGACTTGAAGAACTTAGAAGTTATTTAGGCTAATGAAATGTGTGAGCGATAACGAAGATTTTATGGAGCTTTCTTTGTCTTCCTGGAAAGGCAGGGTTGGGAAAGCACGTGAAGACCTTTCCAGTCAGCTTTGCAGTAGGGTGTTCCTATGAGTTTCTGCCCCACCCCTCAACCCCAGCTCTCCCGGCCTGTAAGCCCACTGTGCACCATGACTGTATAGAAGAGTGCATAAAGAGGACTCTGGTGAACAATGTAAAAGTGTCTTGGTAACCTCATTTTTTCAGAGAATCCCCTATTTATGCCTCACTGAAGAGCATGCCCAGCACTGATGTTCCTGTAAGCCTGTTTGATGTAGCTCAAGACAACGTTCCTTTCATCTGGCTAAAATGTACCTAGAAGACCCAAGTGTTTCTCCTGCTGGAGGCCCGTGAGCTGCTTCTGGGCAGTGTTGTCAGCCTATGAATTTGTTACACAGAGTGTGGAAACATCTGGAGAAATCACATTTTCATAATGCAGCAGCAATAAGTTGTCATTTGTTCCACTTATATTGGATCCACTCTGCAAATCTGATAGGAAGATTTCTCCCTAGAGATCTCATCCTACTTCCTTTACTTGTTCACTGAAGACCACGAGAACCACACAAATGGGGTGAGCACTGTTTGACCCTTGGTAATTAAGATCACTTACCTTAATATGTTTGCTAGTTTGAACAGAAGAACCAAGCACAATGACTTAGGACATTTACAGGGTTGGTTTACTTCATGCATGAAATATTGGAAGACAATATGAAACAACCTTTTAACGATGATTCTGCTCTTGAGCCAATCCCATTTCTTTTTTAACAAATGGCTGTTTTTCTTTTCTCTAAGGTGCTCTATGGGAAGCAGGCAGACCAGACAGGAAGAGATGAATTTGTAAGCTGCTATCAGCTTTAGAAAACTTCTGTACAGAGACCGAGGTGCACCACCAACACCAACATCATTATGCTTGGGTTCTACTTAAATGAAGTAAGTTATATCCAAAAAAGTAATCAATTTTTTCAGTTCCTAAAAAATAAATACAAAGTTCAGGAAAAGCTGATATAATCTGAACTTTATTTTTTTTTGAAAAAAAAAATTAGCCTCACAGCTTCAGAAAATAAATATTTTTTGCCACGTGGCAGTGGTTGTGAAGTAAATATGTCCCGCCGCTCTGATCTTACATCCTGTCACATTAATGTTTCAGAGCACTCAATATAAATATTAAAACTAATAGCTTCGCTCTTCAGCTATTACTCCATCATTCCCTGAAATCATCATAAAACATTCAAAGCCTTTTAGAACATTTACACACTTGAATCTGATGGTGGGGAAAGGAGACTAACAGAGCACAGCTCGCAAGCTTAAATAATAGTGGAAAGCTGTTTATGGAGTATGCTTTATTTATTCATTATTTCAAGTAAAGTTTCAGTTTTGATGGAGAGGAAAAAATCAAAGTATAGCTGTCAAGGGAGAAGACTGAAGTATTGCTTTTCTATACTGTGGGCTTGTGTAAAAATATAGAAAAAAAGGGTTTTTTTTTTAAAAAAAAGCAGAGTCCATGAGAATCTCAGTCCAAGGTCAATCAATCTTAGGACTGTGGGTACGTAAACAGCTAATGGATTGTAAAGACACATACCAGTGTTATGAATTTTTAATGAGCAACTCCTCAGCACAGACCCCTATAAATCAATGATGACTTATTGGCTGGATCAATTATGCAAACTTTAAAACATTTAATGACAGGTAATGAACAAGTCTCTGGAGTCCACCAGTCAACACTGTTTTGCAGTTGTAGTTACAACTACTTAAGTGAAAAGTCTGCAGGAAGCCTTTCCTCAGAAATCATTTAAAGCTAAATTCTAAGGTTGTGGTAAAGTGAAAGAGCATGGGTTTGTTTCTCTTTGTGTATAACCTCAAATGAGTTGGCAAGTGGACACAGCTGTTAGTGTACTCAGAGGAATTTATATGATTTTTTTAACCAATGGTATGTTGTGGTCTTGGGAAACCTGTTTTCTCAAACGTTAGGTTTTCTTCAGGTTTTCTGCAAGGTATGCAGATACAAATGGTGCAATTTTCAGAGGAAAAAGGCTGTGCTTGTGTTGGTAGACTAAATAGTTCTTTCTTATAATACTTTAATTTCAAAGTTAAATACATGTGAAGAAGAAAAAGATTAAAAAAGGATTAGATGAGGGGAATGTCAAACTGTAATACCATTAACTAGCACAAAAGGACTGAAAGTTGAGTATAGGCTGAATAATACAAGAGAAGACTTATGGAATAACTGGTGGCATTATGGTGGGTTAATTACTTTTTAAAATTATTATCCAATGAAAGGTGAAGGATCTTTTTTTGTGGATTTTTGAATTTAATAGTTATTTTAATTTTGAAATATTAACCTTTCTAATAGGCAATTTAAGAAAATTCTGAAGATTATGGGAAAGTTGCAAATTAAACATACCATTTAAGAACGTGAGCAGGTGTGTAAGCCCCTGATCCAAGATTTCACTGTTAACTTAGTTAAGGCGTTACTCAGATTGACCAAGGCCTGCTGGCTGAAGCAGTGAATTGAGCAAGTGCTCTTCATTGCCATTTGCTTTACATTCCTAAAGATAACAAATGCAAAGGAAAGCTTGGAAGAGAGATTAATCTTTGGCCTCAAGACACAAAGTTTAAGTGTTTTGTAAAAGTAGCAGAACTACTGTATTTGAAAAAAGCCCCAAACCCAAACATTATTTTCAGTTGTATTCTGTACAAGGAAACTGTGGCTAGGGAGCCTCTCAGTATCCTATGACAATATATCTTAATCCCAGCTGTTTAAACTCACCAGTAAGGTCTTGCCTCTTTCCCGCTTCCTGCAAGCAGCAATTCAGGAGAGCTCTGACCCTACCACAAGTCCGGCACCCCCAATTTGTGCTGAATAGCACCTCATTCTGAAAGTTGCTTGGCAATTGCTAGTGAGGTTTAATGTGAAGAGGGAGATACTAAACCCAGCAGGAAGCGCACATATGTCTTTATTTTTTCATGTCATGCTTGAAGTTTGGGATGCAAGACATACAAGGAAAGTGCAGTCATGAGAGACTGTAAATAAACTGAAGAGTCAACCAGGGATCTGTAGCAGTTAAAAGCAACTGCTATTTTTTATTTGTTGATGTGAACACAGATGAGCATTCTTTGATGAGTATTTATTACTGTTTCCCTTGTACTGGTGAATGAAGTACACTACAAGAATTGAAAAGTTATCTCATTTCACCAAGTTTCCCCAGGTACCTCTCAGTCCTCGTGTGAAAACATTTTTTGGAACAGTAAGAGCAGTACATGATGACCAAGTTTCCTTCTTTCCCCAACCCAAGAGAAAATGCACAGCAACAAAGCTTTCCTAAAATTTTCTTTCTATACTGATATGGATGAAACTACCTTTTTGAGCACAAAATCTAATTAGGTGGTGACAGGAAATACTTGCAAACTCCAAAGTCTTTTGGTGAAATGAGGAATGGCCTAAATATTGATTATCACTTCTACTTTTTAAGTGGGAAATGGAGAGGTTGCTCCTGGTGGTCAAGGGGCAGCTTGGTAGGACTACTGTATGATATGCTTGCTGTAGTCAAACTTTTATTCTGTCATCTGACATGCTGCAGAACAGGGCATTTAAACAAGAGTTGGACATCTTGAGATTCATGCTCATATTTCATTAGGCTTTTTAGGTTCTTGTTGAGACTGCTGTCATTATTTAAGTGCCACTATATCAATATCTCCAGCAGCTTCATCATATCCTCTGTGGAAGTTCTCTATTTTTATCTGTCAAAACCATCAGTTATTTTCCTTTTTCCGTATTTAGGGTCTCTCATTGACTGTAAGCATCATTTGTACCTGCACTGCAATTATGATGCCAGCTGACACTAGAAGGAGAAGATTTAAATGTTACTACCAATGAAACTGCTTAGTGCAAAGGAATGATACACCTCTTCAGTGTTGATACCTTGGCTGGATGACTCTTTTATGATCATGCTCAATAGAGAGAAGTAGAAGTTGGGTTGACAAGTGTGACGCTTGATGCTGAAAGGAGTAAATACCTATCCTTACCTCCCTCCTACTTTGTCCAAGAAAAGAAAGTTATTTTTCTAAAGCTCTTTTTTTACTTAAATGGTTTCTGTATGTGAAGAAGTGGTGGACGCACCTGGACTGGTGTGTCACTGCAAATCTGAGATGAGAATCAAGAGAATCAACAGAAATCAACACAATTTTCTTTTCCTTGTCAAATTAGAGCTGCCAGTTTTGAGGAAAACCTGCAGCAGGTGATGGGAGAAGAAAGGAAAAGTCAACCTGGTGTGTTGATCGTTCTGGTTGTTTTCATTTGACTTTGTCTGATAGAACTTCTGAGTTTTTATCAGGTTTTTTCATATTGTTTTCTTCCTGACTGACACTCTCAGGTTATTCTAAAACCTTGGATCAAGTAAAATTGCTAAGATGTAGTAAGAGGATTCTTTCATGTTGGAAATTTATTGTCAGATTTGCTACATAAAACAACCCCTCATTTCACAGAAAAAATAACACCATATCTTTCAACATCTTGTTTTAGGCTCCTCAGTATATTTCCTAAAAGACTGATGAACAGGCTAATTTGACTGATACCAACCCACTTTTTCCTGACATCCCACGCACATGCAAAATCTGACAGTTACCTTCCAAACACCTTTATGTCTCTGAAGTTCCAGTAAATGCTCCTTCTGAGCCCATCTACTCTGTGTTGCACCAGTGGTGGCCAAAACACGCAGGGTGGCATATACCCTGTGTGAAAGTGTGAGTTTTATCTTGCACATACAGCCATGACTGAGATATGGAAAATGAGCTGACAGAAAAGTCTCCAGGTGACTCATCTCTAAGTGTTGTATGTGTGTCTGCTAATTGCACAGATGTTTTCCATTGGTAAAATAACCAAAATGCCTCAGTTTTGTGTTTCTGTAGCAATTCTGAGATTCTTTGTCTACACTATAGCAAGTGTATGATGTGAGACACAAATGAATTCAGAGAAAAGCCAGTATCATTATGAGGCCAAAACTGGCTCCAGTGTCGCACTTACCTGTCAGTTTCTTAGGCAGTACCAAGCTTCTGTGTGTTGTTGAAGTGGCATATTTAATCACGGAATGTTTTCTAAAACTTTGGTTAAATAGGGACAGATAAAGTTGCATAACATTGAGCTTACACTCAAAACATACACCAAATTCCAATCCACTTGTTGGTTGGAGAAACTGGAGTTTGGCTTCTAAGAAATCAATGATTCCTACTTGGTTGGTTGTATGTATTTTTGGGTTTTGTTGGGTTTTTTTGTTTGTTTGGTTGGTTGGTTTGGGGTTTTTTCTGTTGTGGTTTTTTTTGTTGTTGTTGTTTATTTGTGGGGTTTTTTGTTTGTTTTCTGTTTGTTCGGTTTTTTTGTTTGGTTTGGGTTTTGGGTTTTATTGGCATTTTTGAGGCATGGGTTTTGGTTTGGATTTTTTTGTTATTGTTTTGGTTTGTTCTGTTTTTGTTTTGTTTTTGTTTGGTTTTGTGTTGTTTTGGTGATATCCACACCATGTGATTTCAGCTGAAAAGGGAAAAGGAAAATAGGAAAAAAAAGAAACAGTGTGGGTGGGGAGTCCTCTCTGGCAATATTTTTTGCCCAGCTTAATCAAAGAATTGGAAATCTTATGACAGAAGGATGGAAGGGAAATGTTCTTCGGTGGTTTGCAGCTCGGTATTCAAAGCAGAGAGCTGTAGATAGGACTACTTTGCTTGCTGTCAGATGTTAGTCTGAACTGAAGTGGAATGCTGTGCCAATATAGACATGTCTATTTGCACATGCTTCTTTCCTTTTCTAAAGAAAAGGTTTTCTCTGGGAGTTTACTTCCCGAGATATTGACTTCCTGGTAAATCACAGTCTTTCCTTGCTCTAAGTCAGGAAGCAAACAAGTCTCCAGTGCTCAATTTGGCAATATGTTTATTTTGCCCTTTTGAAAGCACATTTTTGTACTTTTTTATCTACTTCAAGAAGAAGTTCATTAAGTAAAAGGTCTGGAGGTGATGACTGTAATTCACAAAAGAAACGTCATGTTGAGTTGCAAGAATTATTGAGGTCAGTGCTGATGTGAAATTGATAGAGTAGGTTGAATAGTCTACTGATTTTTCAGTATATTTTTTCCAGTGCTCTAATGAAATTACTGTCATTCTTTTCTGAATGTTATATGTGCTCTCTGTCTTTCTTTTCATTAGAACACTGTTAATCTCACTTCTTTCCTCATTTAGCAGGTTTCAGTGTATGTAACCAGGCAATTAATCAAATTTTTTGCCCTTGACACATCCTTTTCTTGATGTTCGCACATACCTCCTGATCTCACTGGGTATTACAAAATTTAAAAATTGAGGAAACCAAGCTGAGAGAGGAAAAAACTGAAATAGCAGAAGTGCTTTTCCCTAACTTTTCCCCCACAACTGGTATTTTTTTTGGACGTGGACGCTACAAGTGAAATGAACACAGAAAGCCCCTAGAACTCAAAGCTTACATTACAAAACTCACATATTTTGGTATCACTTTGCTAATGGTGATTGCTAATCACTTTCTCTCATTTGCAGCAGTCTTATCCTTGTAGACAACTTCCCTCCCACTCCCTTCACAGTGCCAGGGGTTGGAAGTCTCATTATTAGATACAGTGAAGTTTCTGCACTTCTTCTCAAGCCCATATCAGTCTTTCTGTCATTTCTCCTCTTTGCTGGAATCAGCTCTGCTGTGTCTGTGAGCACTATGTGTGTGCAGCCTTGCACTGCTTTTCTCTCAACTCCCCAGTGCAGCTTTACCACTTGAGGGAACTGATGCTTCAGAACTAACAGTTATCCAGCCACCACAGCGACACAGACTGAGGAAGAATTTGTCTGGGGACTCGCTAGAGCATTACAAAGAGCATTACAAAAATTTTCAGTCCCATAGTTAGGCAGAGATCTGCAGTGTTCTTGTGAAAGTAGCTATGTTTGCACGGGCATGTTGGCCATTGCAAGAGATGCCCCTCACTTTCAGCTGCTGAGTAGAACACCCAAGGTAACCTTGACTTCCTGTTCTGTGTTACTGCATCCCAAAAACCAGCTCTTTGGGAAGTGACTATGTGGAATAAGATATGTGAGATGAAAAATACTTTGTGCTTGCTGTCCCTCAGAGCAGTGGCTCATAGCTCATGGCTGTCACCATTAGCTCTTCTGATATGGAGGTTGGTAAATCCATGGCTGCCAGTGCTGGTTCATTCTGGCATTCCCATTAATGGTGACCCCTCTGTTTGAGTGCGAGTTTCATAGCTGCATAAACGTGAGTGTTCTCCATGGCTTCTGACTCTTATAAGGACAGTTTCAGCCTAGCTTGGGAAAGGACTAGAGTGGAAGAATAAAGTCATGGAAAAGGCAGGACTGGAAAAAAGATGTGTAAAAACTTACTTGCTGTAAGGTCAAACATAATCTTCTGTAGATGAAACTTCAGTCCTTTATTACTCAGTGTAGAATTTTGCCTGTTTTTCTTGGATTCTGTAATTTGTTGTGTCATTAAACAATTTAAATCAGGAAAATGAATCCTTGAATAACTTAGTGTCTGAGTAATCACAAACATTGATTTATTTTTGAACTTCTTTGTGAGGTGAATGGATAGGATGACCCTCATCTCATGCTCTAGTGCTGAGACTTTCTACTCAAAAGTGTCTACAGAATTTTTTAGTGCCCAGCAATGCCGTAGGACTCGTGGTACCTGAGAGAACGACTGATCCTGAGAGAGGGCTGTAATGACCAATCAGTCCGGTCACAAAGGGTGAGAATGTGGTCTGTCCCTTTCCCAGAAAAATAGCCATTGCAGCCAATCTGTGCAAAGATCAACTGCAGTCTGAATGCATAGGGGACACAGAGTTGATCAGAAGACTTAGTTTATCTGTGCACAGTTTTATATTTATATTATTATTTATTTGTTTTATATTATTATCTGCAAGGCAGACATGAAAAAAACATTGCTGATTTAGGCTTTTTGGGTTATGGCTTTAGTGCCAAAGCATTGAATCAGAAGGACTCTTGTTAATGATGAAATGTTGATACGTATGTTCAGTTAACAACCTGGTAAGATGAAGCATGAAATCTTTCTCCTTATTTGTTCTCATTAATGCATAAAACCATCAGGACGCACTGTGCCTGAGGAAGAAGGCAAGAGTTTGCTCTGAGGGGTTTTCAGTACTGAGACCCATTCCTTTGGTAGTCCGTGTTTATTCATCAAATGGGGAGATACTCCCTGTGTCAGAGGTATTAGTCACAAGTACATGCAGTAAGTGTTTGTACAGTCAGACCATCGTAGAGGATCTTTACTGTAGATTTCAGGGAGAGCTACTTTCTTTACATTGGCTCTGTGAGATGAGTGTTAACTTCCTCTGAATTCAAATTTAACAATGATAATTTGATCTCTAGTAATACGTTGATCTCAGCCTCATTTTGATTTTGGTGTTTTATTTTTCTCTTCTGTACATCAGCCCAGTGATGACAGGAATCACAAGTTGTAGAATACAATCCAAAGGATTGCTGGTAATTTCTGCAGGAAAGGTCTGGACATTCAAACATCCTCCTGCACAGAGAGCCACCAGCTAGCTCTGAATGGCTCTGCTGCAGGCCCAGCATCTCTGGATGGCTCTTGCTCTGCCCAGTTCCATGAGGCTGCCCTGGTCAGCTGGGAGATTTACTCAGCACTGTCCCAGTCCTGGGTCAGGGCTCTTGCTGTATCTCTGTACAGCCTGCACTGTGCTGTGCAGAAATACTCCTGGTAATCCAGCTGTCAATGCTGATGCTGATTTAGGGACAAGGGATCAACTCCATATTGCATATTAAGCCCAGAGGCTCACTTCTACATTTGTGGCTAAGTCTGACTCACATGAACCTGACTGAGTTACTCATGCTCTGCCTGGAGAAACTGGTCTGATTCTATCTAGGTTGAAATGTCCTTTCTTCTTTTCAAATTGATAGTGTTTGCCATGTTTCCAGGTTTGGTCACTCTTGCGGCAGGTAATTTATGCAGTTCAGAGCAATGTAATTTTTATTTTTGGTGAATCAAAATTTCCCAAGAAAAACTGTCAATTGATGTTGAATGAAAAATTCTGTATGACTTAAAACAAGATATTTTTCCTTTGTTTTTATAGGATTTGAAGCATCTTCTCCTTTTTACTTTAATTTGACTATATCCTATTACAGTATGATTTCTTTCTAGAACTGGTTCTTTTTGTAAGCTTCACCCCTCCCCTAAAAATAATTCACTGAAATGGGGTGGTTTTTCTGCATTGCTATAATTTTGTAATACTACTGACAAGTCACTTTCATCACTTTGTTCCTCCTTGTGCCAAACAAGGGTAATATTGCACAGCTGAAGAATATGATGAGCCTTAATTCACTGATAGCTGTAGCATGTTTCAGAATTGTGTCATATTCCCAGGAATATACTCAGTTACATAGATCTGCAGGGGGATATTCAGAGTTAACACTAAAAGACACTAAAGAAGAGCATAATTTTGTGTTGACAAAAAAAGGCTAAGTGCATGGCACTCCCTGCTGATGCTTTAATTTCACAAATTCTTGTCTGAAGACCTTTTTAGTTCTAAATTTCTGAAGGATGACTAGGATTTTAGCTGGCTGACTTCTATGTGACTTTAAAGGGAGATCTGCATTTTAAAACACCATGCAATATTTTGAAAAGTTCCTCACGATGTCCAGACTAGCATCACATTAAATCTGTCCTTGGCAAAGGCAAATGATGTTATTAATATTCAGTTGTAGCAAGATGAATTCAAACAGGGGGAGGGTAGGGGGTGTTCTTTGGCATGGTTCTTGGTTGTTAAGAAAGTAATAAACCTTCCTTGTCTCTGATTTTTTAACGGACAATAACCATTAACTGATCAACAGAAGAAATGTCAGGTGTGGAATCAATGCTGATAGAAAAATATTTCATCTGTTTACATTTACGAAGGATCACTGATAAAACCTTTGATCCCATTAAGGATATAAACTCTTCACATATAGTCGATGACAAGTCTGATGAGCTAGCTGAGCTCCACCAGCCTCACTGTACTTAGTGAATGTTCAGCTAAAAAGGGATCAAATTGACTCATGAATTTCAAGATTCCTAGGAAATTACCATTGTGAGGTGACCCAGTTTTTTGATTAGTGTCATGAAAAGACAGGTCTCACTGAGAAATAAACGTAATAATGTCAACCATGCGCTTAAGTTCTTCTCTTCGTTATACACATTCGCTTTCAAATTGTTTTGTCATTTTAGCATAAACTGTACCACTTGCTTTCATCTGAGAAACACAGGCTTAGCATAGTTCTGTGCAGAAATCAAAGATGAGCATGGAAAAAAGGCCGCTCTTTGCCTATTGAATCATTGATCAGACAAGCACAGTAGATATTTGCATGGATCCTTAGCAGTTAGGTCTCAGTAGCTGCCTTAGATAATTGTGGGAAAGGAAAGAAGTAAAGAGCAGAAAACTTAGATATTTCATCCATCTGTTTTTCCCAGTAATGACAGACTTTCTTATGAGTTGTCCTCTCACTTCTATCCTTCAAGAACAGAGGAGTCACCAATTGATAATGGTATTGATACCATTATTCCTTTGGAACCATCTAGTTTAAACCAGGAACAAGAAATAATGGAATGAACTGCCTTCCCTTGTTAGCAAAGGCTGAAGGGAAATTGTCTGACTGGGCCAGGAGGATATGGAGAAAAAGAGGCAGAAGAAAAACAAAGATTCAGAAATGCCATCAAATCTAATTTGCAGTGGTACTGATTTCACACTGTATTATTCTCTCCTCAAAATACCATTTGAGTGAATTGGAAAACATGTGTGAAAACACTATGAATTCTAAAAGTTTCAGGAAGTCTTCACAGTGATCTGTGGCTATGGTGACTAGGTCCTCAGAACTGACCTGAGGCTATGGTCAGTCACTGGCTGTTAGTTGAAACCACAGTGTTCCCACCTTCCTATATCATTGGGGGCTCATCAATCCCATTCATTTTTGGGGAAGCAGTCATAGCTACCTCTATGTCTTGTGCCATATCTGTGACATTTTTGATCACCTCTTTCAGTGTTTCCGGCTCATGCAGTTCTCTGTTCTTTTTTCCTGCTTCCCTGTACAAGTACAGAGACCTTTCTGTGCAGCAGAGGTCCATATCACAACCTGAGCACGTGAGGATAACTGCCTCTACAAGGAGAACACTAATTCTTTTCCCTTCTCCCCAAACATCCTGTGTGCTCCCCTCAGGACTCATGACAGCTCAGTGGAGAAAAGCTGTTGAGTATGGCCAGATAAAACAAAGGAGGTTTGTTTTTGTAAGACAGATATGAGAAAGTCATCCTTGGCTTATGGATTTATGACCCTCAAAAATAGCTTTAATACAAAAGCAGAAGCAACACATTTTTGTATTTTTCTGTTAAGAAGACTGGAAATCAGATGAGTTTAAAAAAGAGGAATGAAATCCATTTAGGTTGGGTAAGTGAAAACAAAGGAGGAAACGTAATAATGTGCAATCACAGCTCTTCCTCAGTGTGGCAGCAGCATCTGTTAAAAAATGCAGGACACTTAAAACTGGCAGAGAACTCTGAAAGTCTGGTTTAGCTGCCAAACTGAGCTGTATCACAGAGACAAGGGCTTCAGTCAGTTGCAATAGCTTCCTATTAAATGCTGAAGTACCAGTGGCTGTGGACTCTTGTTTCTTCACCTTCTCCCACTTCTCTACTCTTTCTCCAGTGATTCCTGGTTATGTTAACAACTTATGCTTGGTCCTCTGAGGTACCTGTTGACTTTGATTGGTGTTACAAACCTCCTTGTGATGGGCTGTAGTAGAAAAAGCAGTTGCCACTGGAGGTGAACACAAGGTGAGATAAAAACTGAACAAAACTATGCCATTGTTCTTTTTAAACTGCAAATTCAAGTCCAAGGTGTGAACAGCATAACCTTCAAATAAGTAAACGTGCAGACAAATCTTCCAGATGCACTATGAGAGCTATTTTGGAAGACATAACTGCAAGCCTTTTGAGTTCAATGTAGTGATTGCACAGAAGTAGGCTGCCCCAGCAAAATGTCTTTTCATCACCAAGGCAGAGGACTTCATTAAGAGTGCTGTTATCTTTTCACTGCCTAGTTAATATTGCTTTCTGAGGCTCTTACAATGTCTCAGCTCACAGGAAAATATGTCAGGAAGAATTTTCAGTTCTTCCCATGGCATGTACTTTTGGTGGAGCTTTTCTCTTTACTGTATAGAAATTTAGAAGCTTATTGCTGTCTAGTGTGATTTGGGTGGCAGAGGTCAAGCTGGGAGGGAAGGCACTCCAAGGAACCAACACCCTTTTCATAATAACTTTTAGGCAACAGGCTCAGCTATCACTGGTACAAAGAATCTTGGCTGGTTAAACTGCCTACATTTCTCTCTGAAGTAAACAGTAGAATAGCCAAGTAGAAACCATTCCCCAGATGTTACAAGTGCTCTGAAATTTGTTGAAACTATCTAAATACTTCACACTTCTTATAAATTCATATCTTCATCCCAGCAGAGGATCCAGTGCGCTCACCATGGACTAATAAACATTTAGAAAAGTTAAATTACTTAGAGGTATTTAAGAATCATACAAATATGTGTAAAGTGTAGACACTCTCCAACATAAAACCCAACCTGCAAAGATCTTTGTCTAGTTAATTGCATTTTGGTTCATCCATTTAATAAAGAGGATTACTTTTTAACCTCTCCAGTTCCAAATGGAACTTCAGATTCTGTTACAACAGACTGGAGAAAGAGAAATCTTAAACCAGGGGCATTTAGTCACCTGCAGAGTGAGAGGGATTGAAAAGGAAAATAGATTTTCTGCTTTCCATATCAGTTTGTAGGCAATTTGTGTTCGAATTTCTCTTAAATCAATTTCTGCATAGTATTAGTTGTCTGAAATGATGGAAAATGGTATTGGAATTCAGCCTCCTTTTGCAGCACAGAGAAATTCTCTCTCTGAATCCTTGTTATTCTGTAAGTCGTCTGTTTTCCCTTCATTTATTCTTTCATGATGTGCTCTGCCTGCTGACGAGTGAAATGAGAACAGGAAGTGGGAAGGAGCAGGCTTTGTTTCTACTGCCAGTGTGCTTCATACGTTTGTGAAGAAGCAGACCTGCATCATAAAACCAACAGAAAACCATGGAGTTACCTCTCTAAAAAATGTAATGGACTGTACTGAAAGCCTAACTTTGACTGATGTGAGGTTTGGGACTTCATCCAGGTAAGAATTCATGCAGCAATGAGCACAGATAAGGCAGATGACCCAGAGTAGGGCCAAACTGTTTACCAGCAGATGTGTTTTTGAAAATCTTCCTTAACTGGTCATGGCAGCGGAAAATACCCTGCTGTTAAACGCATCTGCAATCCACTGCGCTCCCAATCCACCTACAAAAATTCTGACCTTTAAAGAAATGATGGAGAAGCTGGTGATTTTTTCCATGGCATTGAAGCTCAGTCTATTTTAGGCTCCAAGGCAATTGCAGCCCTTTTTGCTCCCTATTTCACATCACTTTTAAGTCTTGTTCTGGCCACTATGAACCCTTCAGCACTTCTCCCTGTGCAATCACTCGAGTCAAGATCTGTGATTTGTGATTTGCAGATGACATGTACATTTCTTGGCTGATGGCTGTTAAAGCAGTTTGCAAACCTAAGGCAATAAAGTGCAGGGATGCAGTTGAAGCTTTCTATTGCCACACTGAATTGCTATTCTCATGCAAATGAATAATAAGTTTCTCTAGGACTGAAAATATTCTGTTGGAAATTTCTGCATTAATTTTGAAAGTAAATAATTTTATTAATTATCATTATATACCTTCTGTAAATGAAAATATCATATTTAACTTGTCTGTGTATCAAAAACACATCAAGCTGGGATGCAGCTTGCTATACAGGAAAAAGAAAAAAACAATCAGTTTTTGCATTCACCAAATCTGGGTCCTTTAATCCCCTCAGTATGGAAATCTAGTTATTACTGAGCTGTAGAACACAGTAACAATTCCTAAAGTGTTAACACAATTATTTATACATTTATGATCATCTTTCATTTAAATATTTATAAAATACATACTGGGAAGTACGTACCTTTTAGTAAACTCGGTTTCTATGTCATTTTCTTAAAATATTCACTTCTCTTAAAAGATACCTAAAGAAAACCTGCTGGATTTTGTTTTAAGTGACACTATAAATGTACAAACAAAATGTAATCTTAAAGAGAAAATAATACGATTACCATCAGAAGGATTACTGTGGTTTGTTGTTCAGAGAGCAGGAAACACAAAATGATTGTTTCACATACTCAGTCTCAGCTTGCAAAAAACCAAATATATTGAAGTGCCTTGGTCTTAATGTGCATCCTAAAGTCTACATATTGTATAAATTCCTAATCCTGTCAAAATGTAAGTCTGAAGATTAGCAGAATGTATAATAAATGATTCCATGTCATTACACATAAAAATAGTGTTGCTAAATCAAGTGTGACCCTTTATAAATGTAAAAAAGCCCAACTTAAGCAGATTTGTGCTTTATAATTCTACAGCTCTGAGTAGAAAAAAAACAAGATTGACTAAAACAGATTCCCTATTTCTTTGATAGAAATCAGTTTGTCATCACACACATGCAAAAAGACATTGGCATAGATTTCTTTAGCAAATAACTTCATATTTATTGAGATTTCTTGTACATTTAATTATTAATGCCAGCAGTGTTACAGTATTTCTGTGAGGTTGCTATTACTGACCCTGTACCTGTTGGGTTTTTTTCCCCCCTCATATTATTTCCTCTACAAGCATGAAGGCATAACACTTACCAATTATTTTGTGTGACAGAGTCAAAAAGAATTGTGGTCACTAGGTCTCTTATTTGTCAGCATTTCAGGGCTTGACTGACTGTCATCCAACAAAATACTGTTTAGTTTACTCATTTTATAGTTAGATCATTCGGTACATTAATGCTCAACATTTACGGAACAACCATTTCTCAACATATTAAAATGAATCTTATAGAAATGTTCAGTGAAGCCAGAAGAAAATGTAAACCACATATATAGTTCTTTGTTCAGCAGTAGAGTTAACCTAGACACAGTAGTGCTACTGTTACAAGGTGTGGTGATTTGGACTGTTAGGGTAAACTATTACAGGCACCTAACAATAAAAAGATCTTTTATTCTATTTATCATATCCCCTTAATGAGGTAAAATAACAAGAATAACAGAAAAAAGGCAAATTACCAGCCTGCTCTGTTGTATCTATATTATAAATATGAAGACTGTTAGGAATAATGTATTGACACACTCCTTTTATGGAGTTGTGACACCTTTGCATGGCTAAAATAAAGAATAAGTCAATAGTCATCTTGTTGGTGGAGAAACTGTTTTTAGACAGTCTTTTTCCTCCTACACCTTTTAAATAAACCAGCCAACCAGAGAACTCAGAATGACTGAAGTCAGTAGACAGCTGCAAGATGCAGCACTATCGAGGCTTAGTAGTAAAATTCTCACTGACTTCAATAGAGGCAACTTTCTCCCCAACATTTTCAAAGGTGCCTGGAGGGTGTGCACCACCAACATAAGGAATTTTAAGGAGGTGTTTCACACTGATTGAAAATCATGTTTTTCAGACATATCTTATCCAGACACTGAGATATAAAAATAGCGCTTATAACAAGCATTAAAATAGGGCAGATCCCGTCCCTTAATAATGAAAATTGATCTTGTGATCAACTGGCACGCTGTAGCAGTTTTGTACATTCTTGAGTGTACTGATCCAGATTCTGAAGGTCTAACATGCACAGCAACCCTCCAGTCATCGAGGACAGCGGGAGCTCTGCTGGAGTCAAGCCCGCAGGACTAGACATACAACCCACTCTTAGGTCATAATTTCTTTCACTTGAAGAACTAAAAATGACCAAAAGAACTAACTATCATTTATAGAAGGAAATTAAATGTCCTGGTAATCTAAGTATTGGACTAAATTGGGAGCATATCTAGCATTGTCTGTCTTGGACAGGGACTATTAACATATTTATTGGGCAGGACTGTGGGTCTGATACATAGAGGCACTGGGAGAGGAAGTACTGAAAACTGAATTTAAAAGCTCAACACTGTAATTGCTGTCATTATTTCGTCTCTTTTTAAATTCACTGGGAGTGAACTTAACGGAGTCAGGGATCTCCCTCTGTGCATGCCAAGGAGCTTCTTCCTAATGCTAGTTGTTTGGGGAAGGAAATCATCTGCCTCTCATCTGCTGTCCGGGAACAGAAGCACCAACCAGCCCAATTCCCTCCCTGACACACACCTCTCCAAAGATCCCCAGACCCGCCATGCACAGAGCAGCGTGAGTGTAGCAATTCAGTGGGAAGAAGGAGTTGAATGCCTAACTTCTAGAGATGAGTTTTCAGCCCTTCTTCCACCCTGCTGCTAGACCAGAGAGGCAGTGGGTATTCTACACTGTCTCCTACAGTGCAGAGGGAGACAAAGAGTAGAGTGTAGGACTGGTATGGCAGATGTAGGTAACACAATATTACTCCATAATCTGTTACTCCCAGGAATTGTCATGTTTCAAGTTGCAGTGTGGCTGTGGGTGCTGTATGGAGCTCATGAGCCGGCGTTCAGCAAGAAAAGAAAGACACCTGTATCAACCTATACTCCAGGTCAGCTTCAGACAGTTCATTTTTCTTGTACCTCCAGTGAATAAGCTTGTCAGGGGGCTTAAATGACCTTATGAGAGGGATCTAGGTCTTAAAGAAAATATATCACCTATGCTTCATCAGGAAAAAGGGCAGGAGAATCCCCAGCGTCCCAGTTTCTGTTCCTTTAAGGAAGTCAACCTTTTTGGAAAAGGGTCCAATGGCATGCTGAGGTCTATGTTAAATCAGGGCACATCTTTTTTCCCTTACTATTTCTTTAAAAAACAGCAGCCAAATCAAAATCTTATATGGGAAGGAAAAAATGCAAATTAGTATTCAACTTGGGTAATGGCAATAATAAAATATTTTTGTTTCAGTATTCTTGGAGCTAAAAATTCCTGTGGTGGAAAGCTTTTTTAAAACAAATTTTCAAGTACAGGCTTTAAAAAAACTAAACTTAAAAACCAACAATAACTGAATAACAAAAGAAAATAAAAGAACCATATCAGAAGTAACTGTTCTGCAAAATCCAAACAGAAAATTTCTTGATCTGCATAAAACTCCTTGTCCATTCCTTCAGTACTATGGGGGGCTTTTTTCAGAATAGAAACCAGACAATCTCTAAATACCACTGGCTGTTCAAAACAAGTCCTTACATGCCACTTACAGTAGGACCAGTGCCCTTGATCCTGTGCTTACCAGCATAGGATTCAGGGCTTTATGTGTATAATAAGAAAAGAAAACAGTTAAATCATTAAAAGGTGACATATAGTTTGGCTTTATACAGTCTGAGTGTCTTAATTAATGATCACTGAAGCCAAAAAAAGACATTCCCTCTTTGAGTAAATTTTGGCTATGACTATATATTTTTCTTTTGTTACAGGAAGTGCTGGCATGTCATAGTCCCTCTGATGAGCAGAATGTAATAAGCAACATACACTGGGAAAATACTTCCTAGCTGTTAGGAAAAGGTGACAGTTTTCAAATAGATGATACATGATTTAGGTTTGTTGGTGAGTTATAGACACTGGGTTTCACATTAAATCTATCACTGAATACACATTTATCAAGGTAACAAGAGATCATCACTTAACAGAGCTGCTAGTATTCCCTCTCAGGATATATAGTAAAAGGTAAACATACCTTTTAAAAAAAAAAAAACAA
The DNA here is from genome assembly GCA_013397935.1 of Dasyornis broadbenti. Classification (NCBI taxonomy): domain Eukaryota; kingdom Metazoa; phylum Chordata; class Aves; order Passeriformes; family Dasyornithidae; genus Dasyornis; species Dasyornis broadbenti. The sequence continues at coordinate 198,022 of VZRN01005936.1, read as the reverse complement.
ATCTCAGTGCATCTTTAAGTGTGTTGTATTCATTACAGTATTCCTTAAATAAGGAAATGAATAGCAATCAGAGATAGCATGATAGATGAAGAAGGAGCTGTAGCACAGGACAATGGTCTGGGGAATAACTCTGATATGGTGATTGTTTTCTTCCAGCATGCTCTTTTAGTGTTGCCTTTTACCCCAGAAAAGCTTTCAGATCACAGCTGCTTCTATATTGATGAGTACGGGGAGCAGAACAAACTCTAGCTGTGAATGTTCGATCAATCTTTATATAGGTAAAATTGCCACTCTCCAGCTGATTTATGTAATGATTTTAGTTTGTGCCAGGAAAGCCATAACAGAAATCTACTCCTGTGCAATTAATTGTTTAAATCTCCTTGCTGCACAGGATGCTTATGCCTAAATTTTGTAGGAGATAAGACTATACTTCTTGAAAAAATGATGGAGAAACTGGTTGAGGTTTACTTTCTACTATCCAGGGGCCAGAGTTTCTTCTTGCCTTCTTCAAATGTAGTCTATTCAATCTCCTGTAGTGTAGGAAATTATGTTCAAAATCTCTGTGATCCTTTCTCCCTACTAAGTTATGCAAGTAGTGACAAGTATACACTGTAAGTCTTGAGATTTTATCTTTAATGTGTGGCTACAGACTGTTGATCAAGAAAGCCTGGAAGAAAAACACTATTTTCAGGTGTGAAAAACCGTCACCTTTATCAAATAATTTTTCTTGCATCTCTCCCAAGGCATTGTACCCTATTTAAACTTGGGAGGTTAAGTTTGTAGCATTCATTATGACTGAAAATTTAGTTCACACAATCATGATGTTCCCTTTATTAAGTGTTACTGTTAAACAATATTAAAATGATGTGGTTGGTCTTTTGAAAGGTTCACAAGGTATTTATTTCTTTGTCTTGTCTCTTAATTGTGTCTGCTTTTTAAGATTCTGATATGCAAGCTAATGTTGCTGCTATACGCCTTATTTGCCACATATTATCTGATTTATCTATGCATATCTTACAATTTACAGTTCTGCCTGATGTGTATAATTGAAATGCTTACGGGTAATGTAAATCTCTTCTGACAGAGCTATGTCTTGAATCTTTGGCTGGTAGACTTTCTTGAACCTCGAAACAAATCAGAAATAAATTCTGGCAGATAGCCTGGCTGTTTTACTGTACCCAGAAAAATACATTCTGTAAGAATCTCCACCCATGCCATTATATGAATTATTAGATAGAATAAAACCAAGTTTCAGAATCAAGTGTTATTCCTGTTTCGAGATACCCAACTAAGCATGGGTCCCTCACCCACTAGTCCTCTCCCAGACTGATTTATTTTATTTAATACCTTCAGCGCCCATTCATCACTACCCCTTTACAAATAATTAGTCTCCAGCCTTCAGAATAACTGCTCTTTTTTTACTAATTTGCAATATCCACTATCACGATCTGTAAAGTTCTGGGCAGAGTACTGATCCAGCCATGCTTGGTGCAAGCAGTGGGTCCAGAGTCCTGAAGGGCTCTTTCAGTTAAACTTTGGGGAAACTCCTCATTCAATCCCAAGTGCAGGACTCTTGATACACATAGTATATGTGTGTAATATGGAAAGCTTTCTTACCACCATTGCCACAGAATGGGCAGCACTGCAGGAGCTTCGGAAGGTGTCAGGATTCTTGCTAGAGGAAGGAAGGTTCGTGCATCCATGCAACCTTGCTAACCAGCAGAGCTGATAGATACATAAAGAAAATTGTCTCTGCCTCTGTCCAAAATGGGTAATGCTGAATGTGTATTCAGAAATGTTTTTCCACCTTCTTGCTAGGGGTGAGTTAGCTCCAAATTGTCCCTCACTTTTGGCTTCAGCTACTGGGTCCAGTGCAGTCCTGAATTACCATCAGACAGACATTTATTAGTTATGCAAGATCATTTACTTGGACTGAAAATCTTCCCAGAGCACCATGTTCATTGTGAAAATTGTGTTGTTCTCTCCAACCAGCCAGGAAAAAAGCTGGGCAACAGTCCAAGCAGGCACCATAACTCCACTTTTGGGCGGTAGTTTGTACAAGTAGAAGGCAGTTTGTTAATCATTTTTCCTTTTCTCCCTGCATGCAGGTCCTTTTCAAGACTGAGATATCAAGGCTCACATGTTCAGAGGCCCTGACCTCAGCATGAGCTATACTTCTGGGGATCAAACCACAGGCTCTTTACAACAGACTGATCAAAACGAAAAAAACCCAGACCTGTAGGATGTGAGAATCAGATCTTTCTGTGGAAAAAGAGAAGGCTTCTAACATTGGTTCCTCCACTCCGTTGGCCACAAAACCTGTTCTGGATAGGGAATGGAGATGTTGCTGAGTTCTTTTAACAGAAGTAAGAACATCAAAAGGCACCTTTTTTTTTTTTTTTTTTTTTTTAAGATTATCAAGTGCTTAGGGGAGAAGCAGACAGTCAGCAACATCAAAACCTGATGTGATTCTCCTGAAAGGCACTCTGATGTACTGGAAATGCCACATCTCTGCTTCTGGGACCTAGTGTAATTATCTGGGGAAAACAGAGTAATTTCCTAACTATTGACTTGCCAGTAGGTTTAGGTCAATGTGGCCTGATGGTTTTCAGCAAAAGGCTCCCAGTAATCTTTAAAAACAGACAAATTATAGAGCTGTTTGCTGTGGCTTATGAGCCAGGAGGGTGTGGGACATCAGCACCATGGAGGAAAGGTGATGTTAAAGGACTGGAAATAGACTCTCCTTTGCCTGCAGGACTTCTCTGCTGAGGTATGACAGCTATGGCAAAACCATTTACTGCCATCAAGAGGCCGCTATGAGAGAAGAATATGAAATATACTGTTTCTTATCCAGGAAACATTCAGTGTTTCCCAATGACCAATTTATTATTTTCACCCTGTCCAGCACTATGGAAGGGTGCATCAGGGATCTGCCTTTCTCTGCTCTGAATAACTTAAGTCAGGCTGCAACATGTGAAATAATTGAGCTGACCAGAATTTACAACTCTAGGTGGAGTTTCTTCTTTCTGTTGGGTTTGCGAGTCATGACAATAAGTTACCACATGAGCATGATGCAAAATGTACATGCTCATTTCTTTATCATTTTTCATTTTCATGCTCTTTTATGACTCAGATCAGCTCTAGCATGGTCCAGTTCTCTTAGGCAAGAGTTTCTACAATGATTAGGTATCATCTTTAAAAATTAGAGCAACAGACAGATCATGTGAGCCATGCTCTTTCATTTTTTACTCTGATCTTCATATAGTAAGTCCCGCATGACTTTCAGAGAGGCCTGTCTTGTTTAATGTGGACTTTGTTGGGCTGTAATTTATTTTACTTAATTATTTATGGCTACATTATGTATATTAGCTGCACTTGTCTAAATAACAAGGGTTGCAAAGGAAGACTGCCTGTTCAGCTGATTAATTCCTGTTACTTTCTACATTTCTTAAGGTGATTTTGTGATGAGTTTAGATTGCTGTTTATTGTTCCTGGGCTTGTGTCTAGCAAGAACACTCTGGGACAACAGTAAGAATAGGCACCAGCAGAACTTAAATAAATGGACACATAAGATTGGATCTGTTTTGCACTTATAGATGATTTCAGAAGGATAGGGAAATGTTTGAGAACTGAATGAATAAAAGATCACTCCAAGCTATTTTTTTAGTTAAGAGTGCATTTAAATCAAGAGCTCATTTTATTTCTTACAGTTCTGGGACTTTTTCCATTTTTTTGATTCTATATTTCATTCATGAAAATAAGAGAGTGTACAACATAGTAAAGGGAAACTTACACACAAAAAAGAAATAGATTGAAAGATTGTTTACTTGTCTGACACATTCTTTTGTCTGCTTTTTACTGCTTATTAGCAGCTTGCAGCCATGGCAGTCAGCTAGCAGACCAAGTGCAGATTAACCATTTTAATATTTATTGATAGGAAAATACCCTGAGCACACTTTTAATATGGGTACCTTGGACATAAGGGCGTGAATGGCTCTAAAAAATGTAAATACATTCTTAATTACCTCAAGTGCCCCTTCTGCCCAAGTGACTCTTTCACGTGAAATATGTCTCACTGGTAATGAGTACAAATATTGCTAATGGACTGTCAAGGGCATATTGTGTAATCTTTTTTCCTTGGTTGCCACGCTGGCAATGTGTAGGGTTTGCTGCTTCTTCAGTTCAGGGAAGTTCTCAGATTGTTTTTCTTTCCATAGTAGGGGAGCTCTTCCTAAATGAAGACCACCGTGATCTTACTCTGACTATCCCTGTATTTCTTGCAACCTGTTTTGGGCTCTCAATAAGAGGGAGAGGAAAGAGTAAATCAGTAAGAGAAGACAAAAGTACTTCCTTTTCCTGCTCACCATTTCTGTCTCAGGAACAAGCTCCACTCCTGTTTTTAAGCCTGTTGTAGAAGTATCATCTAACATTTCTCTATGGTCTGAATTCATTCATTCATTCATTCATTCAGTTCTCGCACTTTAAGGTGGATGTTACATCTTGGAAACTTCTAGTAGAAGAACTCAAACTCTGAGGATGGAAATTGCTGGATTTGGCCTGTGATGGGGACATTACCATGAAAGGAGCTTTAAGGTGTGAGAAATGGAATTTCCAAATTTTTTTTCAGAACAATGGGAGTCTGCTTATAGGCTGCAGAGTGAAAGATGTGTAATTTAATGAGCAGAAAAAAAAAAAAAGAAAAGGACCATCATGCCTGTTTTGAGAATTGTAGATGGAGAGATATTGGTAAAAAGAAATTGTCTACCCCACACTGCTGCACACTGACATAGAAACTGTGTGCTGACATTTGAGAGTTGTGTGTGGCTTTCTTGAAAACCTGAATGAGGGCAGATGATAAAAAGCTCTGAAACCTGCTGCTTCTTGAGAGGCCGAGATTCTGGCCTGGCTCTGCTGCATTGCTGCCTGCAAAAATAAGCCATATGATTTGAAATCTTGTTGCCTTAGACTAAAGAAAGCATGGGTAATTGTAGTCTTGGAATGGGAAGGATGCATCTGACAGAGCAGTAACATTGTCTCTGGGATAGCTTCCAATTGGGATATCAAAGACAAGCACAGGAAATGTATATAAGGTGCAGCTTCAGTTCTTTGAGAGGGATTATGTGATGATTACAATGCAGTTCACTCACCCAGAAAGGCCTTTGTAGCCGTCTGTTTATTGGTAAAACAGGCATACTGCGGCTGCGAGTAACTATGGGAAGATGCACTCATTAGCTCTGAAAACTGCAACTGGTGCAACCACAAGTAGGATGGAAATGTCGATGGGTAAGTGAAAACTGTGCATGCTGCTGCCAAGGGCTGTAGAGGAGTTGATATGAAGATGTCTGAGCCTTGTTCACTGCTTCTGACATACCTTAATGTCCGCTGTACACTGTGTGCTTTATCAGAAGGATGCAGCTTTTAATAACACAGTCCCTGTTTCTCCATTTTCATTCCTTGCTCAAAAATCAGAGCTCTGTGGAAAGTGGGCAGAACAAGAGGTATAAATTAATATATCAGAGTGATTTGGTCAAGACTTTCTAAGCAGTTCTTCTGATGCTTCCTTTCATCCTCAAGAAAGGGATTATCATGGGAGAAATCACTTTATTCTATCATAGTCTTACAATGACCCTTTTAATAGAGAGGATTGTATCACCCTGTAGACTATGTTAGCCTGGACAGTGACCTTGGGCTCCCTTCTTGTGGTCTCTTTTGTCTGTGGCAGAGATCCTGTGGTTTGTAGTTGTACAGAGCTTCTCCTGGGGTTTCTTGGATGTGACCAGGTCACACTGCTGCAGCCATGGCACTGAATGTGCATAGATGACTGTAAGAGTAGAAAAGATTGAAGGCAAAATAAAAATATGCAAGGAAGGAAAACCAGCAAAAACTGGGGCAGAAAGGCAATTGATCTAGAGAACTTGCTAAGTTCTTTTGGTGGAGACTACATCCAGTGCTGGAGAACATAAAGGGTTTCAGAGAGAAAATAGAGTTATTCTTTTTGTTCCTGTGTTATAATCAGATATGTATCTCATTTACTCTTCCCTCTTCTTCCCCTCTCTGCAGATATATAAACTTGATAGTAGGAAGTTCATCCTGCTTCACAAAATTAGCACATCTGTAATTTATATGCCTTTTAACTTCTAGTTACATTTCATAATAGAAGAGCTGAGGTTCCCAGCAAATCATTTATGGTACCAGAAAGCTGTGGGAGAAGATTGCTTACTTCCTAATTCAGTGTGACCCAAAGAAGTGAGAGAAATAACTCAGGGCTAAGTTGTTTCCTCTGGAGTGTTTTATACTGGAGTGGCCCACAGCAATAAGTGCTTAAGTGGCATAAGGGAATAGAGGAAGAGTATATAACCAGAGATGATATCTTTTCTAATAGCATTTTTAAGAATTAAAGAATATGACTTAGAAAATAGGATAACTGAAGCACAATGAGCTAGAAAAGGAGCTTTTTCATTAGGGGACAGACTAATGAAAGACTAAAGTTCTCAGCCATGGGTTTTACTTAGGAATGACTTTTTTCCTAAAACCAGCCTCTTCCATGCTTCCCATAAGCTCAGAAACAGTCCCTTTGTTATGTTTGTTGTGGATATATAACACTTTGAGTTTGGGGATTTTTTTGTATAAGATAGTATAGCATGTAACAAACATCTAGCAAAACCATATGGGGCAATTATCTCCCCTTGGATTATGAATCTTGAGAAAGCGTAAAGCAGATCTTCAAGGGTCTGTGTATCTGGAGGTATCATGTAAAATACCTGGAGGAACATTTGTGTTGTTACACAAATTCATTTTCCCAAACATAGAGAAATTTCTATAACAATTTTGGAAATGTGCATTAACACATAGAATCATTGTTGTAGGAACACTTGATCTGTTGATTTTACTTCCATGGTGGACTCTTTACAGTCTGTATCATTTCCACTCCACTTCACTGATGGTGGAAAAGCTTTTTTCATGGTTTATTTAGCAGAAAGTCATTTTGATTAGCAAGATGAGTAATACTTTACAGCTGTTTGCAATTACTGCATCTGTTCTATCAGTGGATTCAAATATTGGAGGCTATATTGACAGAAATGTGAAATGCAATAGAAATGGGTACAAGAGGGGCCACATGGACATGCATGCACACTTCATGGGTCTAGTCATGTTAAGAAAAATCAAACAGCATGTTAGTCTCAAATGTGTGCCACAAACTCAGAGCTGGATTTAATACATTTGAAAAGCACAATTTCTTGTTTGCAAGTGTAGAAGTCTAGTAGAGGTTTTATCTCAGAGAGGTTGGTGTAAAGGCTGTGCACTAATTCTGCTCTGCTAAAATATAAAAAAAGTTTTGCCCTTCTCTCCAAAAGACATCAAGACTGGAGCCCACACAGATGGGAGAAGTACAACAAAGTCTCTGAGAACATGTGGAGACTATGTACAGTCTATATACACAAAACTGCCTGCAATTTTAAAATAAGGGAAAAGTTTTTTAATGCTCCTGACTTTACTCTTACAAATACACAGCTCTCTTCTGTGTTCTATCTTCTAAGGAAGAGCTTGATTTATTTCAAAACTTCTGGTAAATTCTTGTCTTATACTTTCCCAAGTAAATCACTTTGTTATTCCATATTCCACATTGGTGGTGGTTTCACGCATGGAAGAAGCCAAGAGGTACCAGGTAAGCTAGATGAAATAAAACCCCTGTCAAGGTCTACCACAGAGGGTTGTGTCCTTCATTTACTTGAAAAGAGGAAATATTTTTATGTCTGGGCCATGCTATGATTATAAATAAGATCAGAAATTATTACAGAAATAATTTAATGGCAGACTGGTATTCCCACCTCAGTGTATTCCCATGGGCAACTTAACATTTCTTCCCTGACTTTAATGTTTGCATTTCTTTATATTCCACAGGTTACTTTTAAAAAGGTTGCATTTAGGTCCAAGACTCTTCAACAGTTCTTTACAAGCAAATTTCCCGAGAGTGGGACGATCGCATCCAGAGGTCACAGTCAATAGCTCAGAGTCCCAATGGACATTAGTGACAGGAGGTGTCCCTCAGGCGTCAGTACTGGCAGCAGTATTACTTAATATCTCCACTAATGACATAGACAGTAGGATCAAGTGCACCCTCAAGGAATTCACACATGACACCAAGCTGAGTGGTGCTGATGACACACCTGAAGAATGGGGTGACATCCAGAGGGACCTGGACAAACTTGAGAGATGGGTCCATGGGAATCTGACCTGGTTTAACAAGACCAAGTGCAAGGTGCTGCACCAGCCCCTGGTGACAGCACAGGATGGGGGACAAACAGAGAGAGCAGCCCTCCTGAGAGGGACTCAAGGGTGCTGATGGATGAGAAGCTGGACATGAGCTGGGAATGTGCACTGGCGGTCCAGAAACTGCCTGTGTCCTGGGCTGCATCCAAAGCACTGTGGGCAGCAGGTGAGGCGGGGATTCTGCCCCTCAGCTCTGGTGAGACCCCACCCTGGAGCACCACGTGCAGCTCTGTGGTCTCCAGCACGGGGAGAGCATCAACCTGTTGGAGCGAGTCCAGAGGAGGCCACCAAGATGGTTAGAGCGACAGAGCACCCCTCCTACAAGGAAAGGCTGAGAGAATTGGGATTGTTCAGGCTGGAAAAGAGGTGGTTTTGGGACAACCAATTCCAGCTTTCCAGTACCTGAGGGAGGAAAGATGGAGAGGGACTTTTTGCAAGAGCGTGTAGACACAGGATGAGGAGGAATGGTTTTAAACTGAGAGTAGGTTTAAATTAGATATTAGGAAGAGTCACCTGTGATTTCAGGAGCAGCGTCTGATTGGATTTGTTGGTTACTGCTTTAATAACTAAGCAGAAATGAGGCATTGCTAGGTATTCTGAACTGGTTTTTTTGTTTTGGTTTGGGTTTTTGTTATTGAGGTAAATAAGAGCCACAAGGCAAAAGAGAATGGAGAATATGAAGTTTGTCACTGGTGGTGAGGTGGAGACTTTGTCCTGCGTATGGCTGAAGTGTTTTTGTGCTGAGAGACGCTGGTCATGTGCAGCTCCCTCTCAGTCAGGTCAGCTGCCATCCCAAACTGTCTTCTTTTTTTCTGCAGATTGCCAGTGCACTCTCTCTCACCAAATACTGTTTGGGTGTATAAACAATGAATTTGTTTCCTTTGGAGACCCTTGGGAAAAAAAGTGGTTAAGAAAGTTTTGATTCCCCACTAAAATTGTGTTGGTATGGCTCTTCTGTGTTATTGAGCGCATATGCATCTCCATCCTTGGATATGATAATAATACTTTTGCCTCAGCATTCCCTTTAGAAATATTGATGTTGTTTACAGTGCTTTCTATGGGTTGGCATTGTATCAAAGTCCTAACATTCATCAGTAAAATTTATGTGATGTATTATCTTGTCTATTTCTTTAGGTTAGACAGAAATGAACTGGGCAGATTTTGATGTCTCTCATATATGAGACATCTTAATGCTGCCTTTCTTTCCCCCATTACAGACTACTGAAAGTAGGTACATTCTTACAGCAAATATTAACACCAATCTGTGTAAGTGATCTTAGTGAAATTAGCTCTTTCTCATTTATAGGCAGAATTATCTTTCTAGAATACTCTTCCCAACATCTGAAGCTACAGCTACAGCCTATAAAAGAATGAGCCCGCATTGCTTGCAAAGTGGAAAATGTATGTGAGTGGTCACTGTAGCTCTCCCAAATACTTTGTGAAATGATTAATGTGTCAGGACTTTGTGTCAGTGTCTCACTGCATATTGATAAATGATGGAGGAAACTTGTTCTTATCCCAGAATGAGGCCCAAAGCAACTTGAAGGGATAAACTAAACCACTTTACTTCCCCCAAAACAGGATGAACTATACTTACTGTATTACAGCCTTTATTATGTAGATTTAATTGATTGAATATTTTGAAAGCCACATAAATGAGAGTAGACAAAAAAAAATTATGATTCACATTTATCAAATGAAATAGAAGCATGTCTGGGAGAATCAAGCTTACTAATTTACTAAAAATATATTGTAATGTGGCAAACTATTCTTAAAGTCTGTTTGAACATAAAAACTTCTTGCAGAGCAAGAGATCCCTATAGCTGCAAAATTTAGATTCAGGTGCATTTACAGTCACAAACAATAGCACCTGTGCTGTACCATTAAAGAGTCTTTTCCAGCTCAGCTTGTTGGGCATGTTGATGCAAATTTGACAAACAAAACATAATTAATTTTGTCAGTGATGGAGATTTTAACACTTGCTTGAAATAACTGATAATCTGGCAAAAGAGAGTTAAAGTATTGCTGCACAGAATTTCATTAGACTAAAACCAAAAGCTGTTTATAAACTCCGAGAGCAATGTTTGAAGTACAATGAAGAAGCATTGTTTTAATGAATTTTACAGCAACTATAAAAATTGGTTTTTCACTCATACCATACTATTTTCTATTCTCCACAAAGTAGAACAGGAAAAATGACCAGATAATTTATTTGTCATCACCAATACAGTTCACACACTGGATGGGGGACAGGTGGTAAGAAAGATCTGCTTATAGCTGAGAAGGCCATAACTGAGATGATCAGAAACCTCCCGTGGAGGCAAGCCTGTGAACATATAGATAGAATCCAGGGCAATACTTTTTCTTTCACGTCCCTCAATGTGTTTTTTATATCTACTCCTACTCCTTCTTTCTTGCTGATTTGTGACAGTAAGGGGATCCAATGACTCTTCATCCACTATCTCATGTTGTGTCACAGATCACCCTGCTTAGAAGAAACCTCTTGTTGGAACACCATCCAGCACATGTTTTCCTGCGCAGCCTCCATCCAGCATTTTTGCTGTCACTGCAGTGTCAGTGTCAAGCATGAAGGAGGCCAGAGATGGTCCCTAGGAGGGTCCAGTTGTTTCCTACTGCAGAGAGGAGATGGGATGTCAAAATTCTCTTAGCTCAGGCTGGGCTCAGGCTGCCCTTAGGGTTCTGCAGGGATGCCAGGGCTGTCCCACCAAAGTGGAACATATTAGAAGGGCTACCTGCAACACCTACGGCCTCCTGAGCTGAGATGATGTGCCTGGAGGAGTTCCACATTTTGCTCATACCAACACACCAAGATGTGTCACCAGTACAATTTCTGCTGGTGATAGCCACTACTGTTGCAAGTACTCAGCTAACTGCCTCTGTGCCTCCAGCTGCCCCAAGTACTTCAGCTGCTTGGCCCAGCTGTGGAGAACAAGAGGGAGTGATTTCTGCATTTCCAGACAACTGCCTTGCGGAGATTTGCAAACGTGCATTGGCCTTCAGCAGCACATGAAAAGAGATGGGGACTGCCCAGGTGGTAGAGCAAAGGTGCAGCACAGGGTCTTGCTCTCAAGCACGGCAGCTGCACAGTGGAGAATCCCTTAATGTTATGTATTACTCAGTGAGCACAAATAGATTTAGCAAAGTCAAAATACAAAGGAACCTAAGATGCATTCAACAGGCCTTCTTTCCGAATTCAGCAGTGCAGCTGGAGGCTGAGGCTCTGTCAGGAAGTGGGTAGAAAGGGTCTCACACTTGCCAGTGTAGATGCATACATAGGGTGGGAACAGAACTTGTGCAAGACAAAATTTCCGCACCCCAGATTAAGAAGTAATATCTCATGTTTCATCTAGATATTTTCCCTCTGCTTTCTGCTTTGATTTTTGTTTTCTTTCCTGCTGCTCTTGTGGATCTGGGTGTCTGTGAAACAATATTCCAGCCAGTCTGGGGAGCTGTAAATGTTGGCTAATTAGTTCACACGTTGTGCTCTAAGAATAACAAAGTTTTATCAGTGTCAGGCAAAGTGACTTTTACCATTTTGGGGATAGGGAAGTCTTATCTATCTGCTCTGTTAGACATTTTTTGTGCCATGTTGAACAGCTACAAAGGCACACATTTTTACCAGAATCATGATACTAGATTCTGATTAAAACTGAAACACATCAGGAATCATCAGATTTTGTTGCATAAATATTAAATAGGATTTTCTTAAAAATAGCCAAACCAGTCACATCTTAAGTGCCTAAAATGGGACATATGATTTCAAAGCGCTGAGTGTTGATTAAAAAAAGAAAGGGGAAAACATTTTTACACTGAGAAGTGGATTGTGTGCCCTCTCCAACATTAATTTTCAATTTTAAATGCAAGGCAGATTAATATTTATTTATGAGTGGGGTCTGTCTATATCATGCAACTTCTTTGTACAGTTTGAAAATAATTATTGTAGGTCAATATTTCCCATTTTGTCACACATTCATTCTTTACATTTCTTGGGTTTTTTTTCCTTACCAGTACATAAGTGAACATTTCTGAGCTGCACACCACAGGGGACATACAATTTCAAAAAGGGCAGAGACAGATGGAAAAAGTGGAGTTTCAACCTTTGCAGATGAGAATGTTTGTCCATTTGATAATAATAAAAAAGACACCCAACTCAAAAATATTTTCAGAAAATTGAAGTCCCAACAATACCTTGCAGGATCTATGGGGCAGTGAAGAATTATTCTATGACCAGCAACAAAAGTAGTGGCCCAAGAATCCAGCTGCCACTTGATAGCTGCATACAGACAAAGGGTCGGTGCAAGGCTTAGGGCTCTCTTACTTGCTTCTTTACAATAAAAGAAATCATTGATTAATGGTAAAAAGCTAAGAACTCAAATAAAACAGAGAAAAGGGTAAAAGGGAACAAAGATGGGAAAAGAAAGGCTAGGGAAATGAGGGAAGCTCTCTTCACTGTCACTAGAAAAATGTCTGGACAAATAAAGACATTTCTGCTGTCCCACTTACCCATTTGCATTTCTCCCCTCTCTTTGTAAGCATACCTGAAGAGTGGTTCCCTAACTTCGGTATCTATTCCCTTCTCATTCTTGGGATGGCCCTGGATGAGGCCATACCATATCTGCTTCCAGTAATTTAAATAGCATTGCCTTGAACTGAATTTGTTAGCTCAGAACATGAGACAGGAGTGTGAGTGGAAGAAAGCAGTCACTTTTGTCTCTCCTGGTGTCTTCACTGTTGCCCCTCTCTGCCTCTCTGTTCCCAGTGGCATGAAAAGACTTGCCCAGCCTCAGTGATCTCACTGACAGACTGCATTGGTTTTCCCACTGCTGGGGAGTTTTTCAAACTGGTGGCCCTCCAGACATAGAGCCCCAGTTCATGAAGCTGTAAAATGCTCACTGTCATCAAGCTCTAGAGGCAGTCAGCCCTGGAGACCCGGTGTTTGCCATGTCTTTACCATGTCGTGTGAATCACTGGAGTGGGTTTGCTGGCCACCAGCTTCTGCTGTTGTTTCTACAGAGAGCTGTAAAGGCATCAGAGCTTGGGAGAATCAGTGCTTTCATGGCCTGAGCCTTAAGGCCAAATCTGCAGCAAACTGCTGCAAATTCACCCACAGAAGATGGGGCACTTCTGGTTTCACACAAGAGCAGAGCCTTCACACACGTCCATGCTCTGGTCATGTCAGGGTGCCTGTTGGGAGTGAGTTGAGGGGTTTGTAAGTAGATACATCTCTGTGGATGCTAGAAAGTTTTGTCCTTCTGTCCATTTCTACTGCTTTGGACTTCCTGCAAGTATGTTTTTAAGGAGACGGTAGAAAAGACCTATCCAGAACTATTTCTTGTCCACCAAAGGTGAGAGTGTTTTTTCCTGTCCCTTACTATTTCCCATGTCTCTCTAGATTTTTCCATTACAGTCTTCCAGTAGATCTCCCTTCTCCCACTGTGGCCTTTTCAGCAGGATCCCTTACAGTCTATCACCCAGAAAGTGCCTTTCCTTCCATGAGTCTCAGCTTGCTCTTCTCCTGACCTCTACTTATTAATGTAAAATTTAAAAATACCTAACTTGTATCACATACTCACACAAAGGCCTGTAAATTCTATTAAAAAGTGCAAAGTTGGAAAAGAGATGAAAACAAAGAAAAGAATTTAAATGTGTTACTTAAAAGGTCTGTGAAAGTGTGAAAAGATTTACTTTGGTTGTCCAATATTTGTCATTCATTTAATCAATTAATTTACTTCTCACAGCCAAAACACTGCCATTAAAAAGGCTTACTCAGATGCTTTACCCTGTTCATATTGATTCATTTTCAGTGAAAATATCAATATCTATGTATAGATCTAGACCTTAAAGTTACTTAATTATTGATTGAGAAACAGTTGCTCAGACCGAGGAGGCAGATTTCTGCTGTGTTCAATGATAATAAGAAACCAAGCTTTTGCATGAACAGACATTGCATAGGACCATCCTTGTTCACTGTATTATGTGTCAGAGGGGAGCAGAAGTCTACCAAAATGACTTTTCTGTGACCTAGTGTGTTCAACACTTCCCATTCCATTCATGAGCTATTGAAAACTAAATTAGAGAACTGTGTACCTTTTCCAGTAATTGTTTCTTACTGTCACTCTGAAGAGAGAATGAACTTTCCTGGTGAAAACCGCAACAGTAAATAAGACATTCAAATGATGTTGCTTTTCTGGCAGCTTCTGAGCATAGGTTTGAAGTATGAGGACTGTTATATGTTGAGATATAATTGATTTAAACATTTGGTTGTTTTGGTGGCCTGTGATTTCTGCTGAAACAACTGGTAGTAAAATCTTTGTAATCAGGAATTGGAAATGAACAAGTCTGGAATTTCATGTCAGATTCTATAGGTACTTTATTGGTTTGTAAGAAAACTTATTATTTTGAAATTATGCAGAGAAGGAAAAAAAAGGGGGGAAACCAGTTTCTGTTGACTATGATTGTAACTGAGGAGCATTAAACTGGACCCTAAGATTACCTTGGGGTAAGAGGAAAAGGTTTAATTCCTGCTGTGAATGAAAATGAGGTAGTTCTGTAGAGATCCTGGACAAAGACACAGCAGAATAACTGGATATAACCTAAGTCACCCAGTCCTCTATAGGACACTTTCTAAATCTCAGACTATTGAACTTCACAGCCATGGGCTAAATGATGAGTCGCAGGCACTGTGTGTGACAGCCAAAGCTGGCTCAAAGCTCCTCAGCAAGGCTGACAATCTTGAATTTTGTCACCCCAAGAATGAGGGTTTGGGGCAAGGTGGCAACCCAGCCCTGCATCCCATAGGAGGTGGAGGAGGGCAAAGGAGCAGAGCTGGCTTCTGTCCCCCAGAGGGATCTCCAACACATAGTGGAGCTGTTTCTTTGGTGGCAGCAGCAGCACAATTGTGCTACAGCAGATACCCAAGTATCTGCTGTAGGGTAGTCCAGGTATTGGCAAAGATCAGTTTCAGTGACCACAGGTTTGCAAGTGTGGTGCCACAGGTGGTTGACATTTCTGTCTATGCCAGGAGGTGACCTTGTGGCCAAAGCCTTAGAAACACATAAGCAATCATGCTACATCAACCATGTCTTAACTCTGACCTGGGCCAAGAGCAGATGTTTCAAAGAAGGTAAGAGATCACAGCATGAACAATACAGAAGAGTCTGCCCATTGTGATTGGAGAGGGAAGTAACAGTCTTCAATTTGCAGATACTAAGCCATAGCATGACTTCGCTAAGAAGGGACCTTAAAGATCAACTAGTTCCAAACCCCCTGCCCTACTAGATCAAGTTGCTTAGAACCCCATCAGTTGTTAGTTGTGGAATGATTTTAATGTTAAAAAAAAAAATTAAAACCTGATTTTGTTCAATTTTCTGTTTAATTTTAAAGTAGTATCTGAAAGACCACAGTTGATTGACTCAAAATGCACAGACATGCATATTGGTAATTATGCCACATTTGCAAAATGCTGTGTCTGACATTAACCAGACTTTACTGTCTGTCTGTGAAGGTATAATTTTCAGTATTTCCTGAAGTGCAATGGACCAGTTTGAAAATGCCGGAAGTCCTACAAGATTTCACTGCATCCAGGACAAACAGCAATGGAACATTGGTTTGGAATTCAGGGAGTTGAACCAGAGATCAGTTCTATTGGTGTTGGCAATGCCAGAGTCAGTGTGTCTAAGTGACCCCATGAGTCACTGGAGAACCCAGTCACTGGTTACTAAAGGTCGTATCAGCCTCATATGCTTTAGGTCCTCAATTCTGCAAAAAATAAACTGGTAATAAATGGAAGGGCCTTGATCTCACATGTAGACAAGAGAAGTGTGCAACTGAGTCAAATGAAGTTGTGAGCTGATGACATTTCCAGTAGGGAAAAACACCACCATTAGCATTGCTTTTCCCTGGGTGTTCTGCAGTTTTAGAGACTTGACAATATTGCATTCAGAGGCATGGCAACATGAATTTAGGTAAGAAAAATGTAGTTTAATAACATTTAAAATAATTTGCTTGACCTGCAGCATATATAACTACTACAGATAATAGTATATCAAAAATGGAAAAATATGAGAATAGATGTATTCTCCTTTTGTATATTCTACAACTCTTTATGACAAACAGAACATTTAAAATGGAAAATTGCAAAGTTCTGAGGCATCAGATCCACAGAACTTGATCTCGCATGAAATTATACTGTTTGTTGTTCAATTGTTAAGACACTCATTAAAAAAAAAAAAAATCGCACTATGATAAAGTAAAGGTGTCTATGTAAAACTGGCATGTGATGACATCAGGCCAGGATACTCTATACTGCAAGTCAGCCAAGAAGATGGTAGATCATTCTTTTTACAGGTAAGGAATGATAATTGTATAACATAAGGAAGGATTGCTTAAGAAATAGCCATTATATACATCAGCCTACTTACAATATATCTTCATAGCAAATCCTCCATTTCAAATGCCAGAATGACAAACAAGAGATTAAATGTGTGATTTAATTTGTTTTGGGTTTGTAATGTCAATTTCCTATTGATTTTAATTACATGTCATTGAATTGTGTGTTGCAAATCACTCGCTCTGGCTGTGGGAAGGGCACAAAGCATTCTTTTAGGAGGGTCATACTCTTCCATGACTATTCTCCATATCCACTTTTGCCTGCACATGCCTCTTCTCCGCATGGTTGATACATAGCGTGATGTGGTACTCTGGTCACCCTTTTTAAGCAAAAACATTACAAATATCACCTGTATGTTGGCATCTACATGGGTTTGAGTCAAATGGAAATATCGTTAACAGGGCACACATAGGAGTTTCTTTTTAATCATGCTGGGGAATAACACTCATTTTAATGAAGAATGTGCACTTTATTTTACCCTATACCATGCATCAAAGGGGAAGCCTCCATGAGCATGTCAAGCACAGGAAGTAATTGGGTTTAGAGCAGTGTGTGGAAACTGCCTCAGCAAAATTTTCTTAGTCTTGATAACTTCTTCTTGCTATCGCTGGTGTCTCTGGAGAGTATATAATTTTATATTCTTGCATGCAAAGATGAGAAAATGTGATTGGAGACTTTAAAAGACAGGACTAACTGCTAATGCCTATATTCAATGTATTCTCAGTTATTGAGATCTGGGAGGTAGATCCAAAGCACAAAGACTACTTCCTTCATGGGCCCGTTTTTTCCATAATACTCTAGGAGAAGAAGACCAGAGATTAAAGGAAAGTTTAAATTGACTCACATTTTTCAGCACTGGCCAACTTGACAGAGATGGCCTGTTTCTGAAAGGAAACTAATTTCTTCATCATTAGCTGAAAAATCGTCTCAGTGTCTCCTTCTTGTGTACCATCTATGTACTCTGGTGACTCCCTGGGTTACCTGAAAAATAATTTGTTAAGAAAAATCTATGCAGAGAACAATCAGTTCAATTTACTTATTTTTACTTAGTCTTTATTTTGAAAATTCACAGAAGTTACTAGATTGGTTCTATGGTCCTATGGTTCTTTTTCTTTCACTGTCGGTATGTTGCTGATCCTATGTCTTTGTTGGCTCTGCTCAACAGATGAAGCAGCAGTGTCTGTATCCAGACATTCTTTCAACAGTGATGCAGAAGTGAGAAAGCACTGCACCAACCACTATACTCTCCTAAAATCCTTTAGCAAGCTGAATATTTTAAAAAAACCACAGGTGTCTAAACAGAGATTTCACATACAATGAAACAGCTATGTTCCATATATCTGGAAGGCAGGGGCTGCTTGGAAGCAGGATATTCTTAGGACCTGATTTACAGATAACCGAGGTATGGAAAATGTGAGTCTATTGAGCATCTAACTTTTGTGTCACTTCAAATGATTATTTGTGCCTACAGGTACCTTGCTTCACACCTGATAGCATTCTAAGGCTGTGTATAAATTATGAGCAAAGTCATGCATATGTACATAAGCCCTTAACATGTTTATTATTCAGTGCTATGATGAACATGTTTCAGCTAACATGATGGGGTTGCCTCAGATATCTTTGTTGTTGTTTTGGATGTTTTAAAGCTCACTGTTAAAACTTAAAAGCCAAAAAAAAAATGAAGTGAGTAAAACTGCACAACTCTCTGACTTCAGGAGAGAGAGCTGATTTACACCAGCTGAGAATCTGATTGTCGCTTTTGAGCTATTGTAATTGCTTAAGTGAAACAGACAAAGTAATTGGTGCAAACTAATACAACTGATGGAAAAAGACTCAGTGTTTGTCAATACCAACTATGCTATGGAGAACCTGATCAATGAATTAGTCTATCAATTAATTAGCCTAGGCAGAAAATGACTCCCTGTACTGTTAGTCCATGAAAAGATCAATAAAGTCAAATGTCTAGTTTAGTGTTTCTCACATAATGATTATATTATGAGAAGAGGAATAAAAACAATGTTTATACTGTTTTAATTACAGTTTTCAAGGGTTCAATTAACAAAAAGATGCACAGATAGTCCTGTTAGAAAGATAAAAAGCACAAATTTCAGGATTTTAATGCTGTAAAGTTGTTTGTCCTCATGTCTGTGTAAGTTGCATCTTCAAGGGGCTGACATTTTTATAAAGAAATGATTGTGTAGTATAAAGATTCACATATGCTGAGCAACCATTTTGTCAGTTCTATGTGGGAAATTGAGGCAAGAACATCTGGCTTTTAGGGAAAATCCTTCATTTTGGCAGGGGCTAGACTGAACCACCTCTCTGGGATGACTTTGGCAGTTCACAGCTGTTGTTGTGTCATCATCAGAAACACACTGGGCAGAAAACTGAGAACTCAACCTTTTTCTGTTTTAATTGGCTGCAGTCTTATTATTTCTGCTAAGTGTGGCCTGGTCACTCACACTTTGAATTTTGCATATTTATAATTGACTTTACAGCAAAAATAAGCAAATACATCTTCTGTTACAATCTGCTAAAGTCCCTAATTATGAAGCCTTTAAAGTCTGGCTGTTTGCCCTGTAGTACGAAAGAGAAGCAGCCATTCTTGCTTTCATGCACACACATTTGGTGGTTATCAATTTTAAAAGTATGCTTTGCACAACATAAGAAAAGAGTTTTAGATATCTCTGTATAAAATTGCAAGGAGGGATAATAATGTGGAAACTGAAGTAACTGGCTATTAGGCAGGCTTGGAGGCTGATGAAAGCGGATTTTGCGAATGGGGACAAAAAAAGTCCAGATTACCTGAAAATGAGATTTTATTGAAAGGAAAAATTTGTTGCAGTAATCCTGTGATAATCTGCTGTGATGAATAATAAACATACAGCAAATATCAAAATAAGACTATCTGCAGTCAGTGAATAATTACTGCTTTGAGATGATCTAGGCTTTGGTGAACATGCAGATTACTTTTAATGTTGGAAATAACCTTTTACCTTTTTCAGTCTGTTTCCAGACTACAATGCTATCTTTAAAAGCTTAGTCTTTTGCAGAACAATGATGTGTTACTTCATGTTTCATATTCCAGTATCAATTTTTCTATTAAAAATAGATTCAATTTTAAGAAACTAGTGATGATATGTTCAATATGAGTTAGCTGGATGAAAAATTAATGTTGGCAATTCTCCTGTTTTGCAGGGATTAGCTGAACTAGCCAGAGTAAAATTTAAATATGTCTGCTTTTCTCAGTTTCAGCATGTTCTGCCTAAAACTTGTACTTTGTACAGTATCAGTACTTTAAGGTATTAGGAATAAAATAATGCCTCACTTCAGTGTAAGAAATTGTCACCTCCAAGCTGTTGCCCAGGGAGTCATAGGAGATATGCATCCACCCCACTTTGTGTCCTCCAGAGTGCCTAATTTTGAAACAGGCTCCCGTGCATATTAGCACTGTGCAAACATGGTGCTGTGTTACCTCTTCGCAGGAGATGTCTGAAGCCTGCAGAACAACCTCTCAGTGGGTGAAGAATTGGTGATAGAGGGAGTATTTAAGCTATTTATAAACTAAATATATTTAACCTATTTTTATTTGGACAACTTTTTTGGGACCAAGTAGGTAAAGACAGACAATCACACAGAAAATTTTTTTCTCCAAAATTCACAACATAGTGCTAGGGCCATGTTCCTAAAATACAACTTTGTTTCCAGGATTGACTGAGTCAGAACAAGGCAGTAAACTTCCACTTGCCTAGCTCACTTCCCTGATGAATGCCCCTAAAAGGGCTTTTAGCAATCCACACCCAAAAGAGTGTGGCATGTATTTCCTGACAGTGAATATCTGCAGGTTAAGAAAAACCCTTGATGGATTTACATAGCCTCAATATCCCACAACAGTTCCTATAGGAATGTGTTAAGGCTGGAACTTCTTTTGGAGTGTGAAAGAATTGGCTCCTTTGCACAATAATGGCAGCAGGACATTTTTAATGCACATGTGGCAGAGGTGCAGGTCTCGGGATCATTCTCTCATAATGGTCTTTTATGAAGGTAACCCATATTCATTGCTGACAAATCCTTAATTCACAGCGTCACTAATCCTGATGTGCATTATCTGGGTAAAATTTTAAGTGGTATTAAACCCCCCTGATGAGGGCACTATGTTTTCTTAACAACCAACACATTCTAATGTAGCTACAGAGAGATGAAGTAGAGATTTTTCTTCATTTATCATTTCTGCAGCTGGTGGTAGGTAACACCAATCTTTACATGGAGACTTCTGGAGACACCAACTTACATGTCGAAAGATAAGAGGCTATTTATTTTTTTAAAAAATATCAGTAGTCATGTGAGAAAGAGATGTTTTTTTTTTCTGCGTGTGAATCAGAGTAAGAATCTAATATGCCTAAAGCCAGCCAGGAGGGCAGGCTGCAACCCCTGATCATCCCCAGCACATACACACATCCATGTGGCTTGCCAGAAGAAAGGGATACTCCTCATCTTTAGGTAAAGAGGTACCTGGAGAACTCATGCAGCACATTAATAGAGGTCTAGTTTTCTCTATTAATGGTCTTTTGCTTGGGTCTGTACTTCCTCTGCATAAAAGAGTAGAATGTTGCCTCACCAGATCTGAGCAATCCCAGAGGTGGTTTAAGTAGTAATGCAAAGGAGTTCAGCTTCTTCAGGCTTTGATATTTAAAGTCAGCCTGTGGCAGCTGCAGAGTTGGCAGCTGTGGGATGATGTATGTGAAGCAAATATTGAAAAACATGGGTCCAACTCCTTTCCTGGTTCAGGAAGACTCACTGGTGTCACTGTCATGAGTTTGCACTGGAAGGGACAAGGATCCCACACTTGGTTCACCAAAACTTTCCAGTTACTCTTCATATTAAAGTAGCACTCATGTCCCATTTATGGACAGGGATCAGCTTGTGCTTGGCACTGACCATGAAACTCTGAGCCCCAAAGAACAGACGGCTGTCTGCTAGCCCATGAAGAGGGCAAGGGAGCAAGGAAACATACTCAGCTCTGATGGGACAAAAGAAAGCCCCAAAGCCTGCAGTCTTAAGCATGCCAGCTCTCTAAACATGTCTGTCTCTCTCTCTTTTTTTTTTTTTTTTTTTTTTTTTGTAATAGGCCAAGTAGAGTTTTTAAAGGAGGAATTTGAAGATTCATAAAGTAGCTTTACTAGTGTTTACAGAGAACCTTTCTGCAGCCTGACCTACCACCTGGTAGAAACCAGAGAGTGAGTAATAATACCACAGATGGAGTAAATCTCTTGGTATTTATGATTTGTTTGGTTGGGGTATGGGTTTTTTTAATTTTTTTGGGAGGGAGGGAGGGGGCCACAGAGGTGTGTATGCTACTGTTTAAATTTAAAAGGGTTTAAAGAGTACAAAAATCAACAAGTACAGCTCTGTCTTCTTTTCCCTTAGATAATGCACTCACTCAAGCTAAAGGTGGGGACAAATGCCTGGTGCTATTATCCAATCTCATATAATATTGTAAAAATAAGGAATTGGAAAAAATAAGTATGACAAAAGTTCAGCATAGGCAGGCTATGGAGTCACGTTAGTTTTGGACTCCGGGATCTTTATGAAAAATGCCTGATAGCCTGTAGGGTCCCATGTGGCTTACCCCAGGTGGCACCAAGCCCCACAGACTCTGCAGCCACCAGCGGGGGATGTCCATGCATTCGTGTCTGCATGAAATCTGGCAAGGAGGCAGAGCCAGCTGCTGTGAGTAGAGCCCTGCTGCCTCTGCCTGGCTGTGCCATGTATGGCCCACAGGAGCAGGGGTGAATGATGCCTACCAGAGCCAATTGGGAGCAAAGAGGACTAGTGCACACCAGCTGATAAGGCTGGCACAGCTTGTCTCAATAATGTTGAGTAAATCCCCAAAGGCTCTGGATGCCACTAAGCAACTAAAAGTTCTAGTGCTTGTCAGAGTCATCCCAGTGTTCCACATCTGCTGGTTCAGCAAAATGGGGCCTAGAAATGTGAGAATAGGATTTCTCCACAGTGACCAGTAATTCTGCTTCCAATCTTCTGGGGCAGCAGCAAGAACCAAGGTGAGTAAAAATGGGAAATATTCACAGGGGGAGACATTACTCTGTAATCACAGGAGCTTTGCATAGAGTGTCAGTTTTGATGTAGAAACTGCAAAACATTTGCCTTACATTTGTCTTGGTTTTGTTTGTGTTTTTTACTGAAATATACATCAGATGCTTCCCCCACTGTAGTTCTCGCAAAACTAACAAGCTCTAAAGCTTGTCCAGTATGCTTCAGCAAACCAAGCAGTAACACTCACTGCACTGGACCATGACCATATGTACATGCAGGGCTGTCTTTTTATTTTCCATTCCCATGTTCAGACAGTGTCACAATGTCTTTGATACAAATGATTTCATTGACTTAATAGTTGATTGTATACCACAGAAGTTTGCAATAGCCTTGGAGGTCATGTTTAATGACACTGTTTTGCAGAGCCCAGGCAGTGCCTTCCACATGCACAGCTATCCATGTGCTTTCAGTTGTACCGTAATCCTCTTCTTGCCCTAGATAGCCCATAGCCTGCTAAGTGGGAGAAGCCTCGGGAGGGAGTGTCCACACAACCTCAGAGGAGACAGGAAGGGATCTTTCAGGCAGGTCAGTGGGTACTTTTGCATTGCTTTGTGTCACTGGAGCTGGTAGAGTTTTTACACATTGTTTTTCACCCTGTTTTTCCCACTCCCAGTGCCCAGATAACTCAAGCAGGATCTAACAGCTGCCACAGAAACAATCCTCATGACCTGTCTTGATAGACAAAGAAGTGAACCCACTTTGTCCAGGGGCCTACATATTCCAAATCTAATGTCTAATCTCCTAAATCAGATCCTTAGGTAGGTTTCCTATTGCTGTAGGGAAAAATAGGTGATTTAAGTGCTGATTTTTCGTGTATTTCCTGCATTGAACTCTGTCTAAAACTTGACAGTGCTCATTGGGGAGACATAGAAAGAAATTTCTATGAAGTGGAGATGTTTGCTTATAACTGGTATAAAAATAATCTGTTAAAACTGTGTTAAGTGTTTCATGCAAAAGAGTCTTGAAGAGTCAATTAGACATGCACAAAATAACAAACTGCAAAAAAGGCTTTCCCTCCATTAAATGCCTCTCCCTAATCATCAATATTCTTAAAAAGTGTAATGATTTCTTATCAGTGCTTGAATGAACCGTAAAACTACCTTTTGAAATATTGATATTTCCACAATTTTGAACACAAGAATGTTTTCCCTTCTATATAGAAACTGACGGACCATTGACTTGCAGTATATTTTATTCCTGCTGGAGAACATGCTGTATAATGCAAATAGGTACGCACTTCATAGCCTACATTTTACCCTTAATAGGTATGTGAGGCTCCTTTGTTTCACATGCTTTAGCTTTTGATTTAAGGCTTAATAAATGCATTCACTGCATGGGGTGTTTTGTATGAAATAGGGAGATAGCTATCTTCATCTGTGAGCCTGAAAGCAGAAACATTTCACAAATGGTTCATGCTCATGTTTGTGAGGATGCTTTATCAACATCAGATCTAAGGGATGATCTTCATCTGGGCAAATCATGGAAGCTCAGCTGGTGTCACTGAGCTGCAGTGATTTACGCAGTCGAATGTCTGGCCCTGCAACACTCAATATCACAAAGGAAACTACAGCCACAGATGAGAACTGTGATATGTGTGTTATACTGAACTTCCTTATTCTACAGTGGATTATAAGCACATTTGATTTCAGAACTAATGTCTGTAACTAAGTATCCAGCTAAAGAAAAGTCAGTGGGACATTATTCTCTTCAGAAAATGCACTCCATGATCTCTGAAACTCTACAGAGTGCCAGGCTGACTTCCCCAACAACCCATATCAGTCAGAAAGAAATATAGAGGTGGCAGAAACTCATTGTTTGTCACACAGATTGATGTCTATGAAATACAATATTTCAATTTTTGTGTTTCAAAGTACTCATGTGTGGTTTATTTAATTCCATGTTATATTCTAGATGACATAACAATTTAAACATGTAAAATGTCAAAAGAAAGCATTAAGTGATTTGAGATTTCTTTTATTTTCAAAGAAAAATTTACTTTCATTTTGGAAGTAGATTTTGAACCCTCCAAGTCCTGCATACAGTAGATTTCTCCCTCTCCAGCCTGCTCTGCTATTGACATCAAGTTGGCTCCCTGTGTTGGGTTTTGGGTTGTTTGTTTGTTTTAAGGAAGAAGATATAAGTAACATCTCCAATGACTAAAAATCCCTAATAATGGAAGCAAAAAAATGATGATCTGGACAAAGAGCCATCCTTCCCTGGTGCCTCACAGTGACTCCCTGTGAGTGCCTGTGCCCTGGGGATTCCTGCTTCCATGCTGTGTGTGCCTGCCCCTGTGCCATAGTCTGTGGGCTCCTGGAAGGTACCGCTGCAGCTGTCTGTGGAGCCATCCTGCAAAATGAGTAACTGAAAGGACTGGATTTAAAATTACCTTTTTTTCTGTGTTCTGGCACAGGCAATGCTGTACCTCACCCCATGGTAAGTCTCTCAGGGCTACAGTAGAGTTTCTACTGTTGCCACCTTTGCTGAACTTGCCCTAATGTTTAAAATGTGTTTTAGGAAAAATGCTGGTGTAGAAACATCTGTGTTTCTTATCCCAGTCTGGACTAAAGAAATCTGCCAGTTGCCTAGAATACTCTTTTAATTGTAGGCATACCTTTATCTCTAGTCTCCCTTATAACTACATGACAGGAAAATGCAAATCCTTCA
Organism: Dasyornis broadbenti; assembly: GCA_013397935.1. Taxonomy (NCBI): domain Eukaryota; kingdom Metazoa; phylum Chordata; class Aves; order Passeriformes; family Dasyornithidae; genus Dasyornis; species Dasyornis broadbenti. The sequence goes on along the minus strand of VZRN01005936.1, from coordinate 172,560 downwards.
CTATGCTACAATTTAACAGCAGGACTCACTGAAGCCTTACAATATTTATTAGATCTTTTATTTATTGTCAGTTGCCTCCTTTTAAATATGGCATGGACACACACAGACACCTACATTGTATTTTACTTATATCAGTAGGTGTGGATCATTTTCCAAAACTCATAAAAAGGATTTAAAAAGGTGTCTGTCATCTGCAAAGCTTTTTATTATCCATTGTCAGCCACTGGAAATTATGTACAAACTAAAACAAATGGAACAAAAGTTAATTATCTAGTACGGCTATTGTTATTATGTAGAGGAGCCAGCCCCTATTGATTAATGAGTCAGTGCTGTGTTTGCTCACAGGAATATTAATATCTTGTGCACAAGAGAAGTCATTAAAATGAGGAAGGAAGACCTTGACTTTAAACTTAAAGTGCACATTGCTCTACTTATCTGAATCATTTTGTCAGGTATAGTATCATAGTTATAAATTATTGAAACACGTAGTTATTGTAAAGATAGTTCACATAGCTTGTTTGAAATTAAACAAGTCAATACGCTTTTCCCATTATGTTCTTCACTGTTACAATTAGGAGAATTCAGGTGGACAAAAAAAGAATTAGGAGGTAGCATAAGACTCTGTTGTGTGAGCCTTTGCCTCTCCTAACCCCTCACAGCATGAGAAAACTGAATAATGCCATGTCCATACTGAGCTGGTGGAAAGTGTGGGATGGGTCAAGAGAGAACTCTCATAAAGCAACTGCAGAGCAATCCAGATGGCCTAACAATAATTAGCAAGTAGGTATTAAGGTATATTTCAAAATTCAGATCCAACACATTGCCTCTTCAAATATTCCCAAAGCCTCCATATTATGCACTGAAAAACCTACATTACTATTTTTTGAAAATGTATGTTATGGCATAATGAATATAATAACACTTTACTAGAAATACAACTGTACCTGATTTGCATCATGCTAGGACCTCAAACTTAAAAAATCAAAATGGATTTACAAAGCTGAGGTCCAGGATTCATTTACACTAATGCCAAGTTATATCACTATGACAGAGCAGAGGGACATTTAGGTGGGAATATATTTTATTGTATCTAATTTTCATGCTATTATCAAGAGCAATCCAAAAGCAGCCTGATATAAATGACAATTGGTTGTCATGTAATTTAAAAAGAGAAGATCTCAAAAGGGAATATAATTTAATTTTATTAATGTATTAACAGAACTTGGAAAAAAATTAAAGCTTTTAAATATTGGAAATATTAAGCAGTATTTTGGCAGTTTTTGTAGGTATATTGTAGGATTGTATGTAGGTATATTGTAATTTCAGGTATGTGTCTGTAAAGATGCAGGCATAAGTTTGAATCTACACATTGCATCTCCTTTAATGAATTTCTCATGTACTTCATGGTGAGCATATGTTGGAGTCTTGCCAGAAAGTATTGATCCATCCAGAATTAAACCCCATCCTTGGTAAAATGGATCTGTGGGACCAAACCTGTATTTCCTGTGAGCCTCTACCAACCTCAGTGAGCGCCAAAACTCTCTCTTTCATCAACATAATTCATTTCCAGGATCAACTGTTACCTTATTTGGCTTGTTGTGACAGCAGAACAAGAGACAAATCTCCAGAAGTAGCTGATCAATAAGAAACTGTCCAGAGGATAAGAACAGAAACAGCCAGTGGTCTGGAAAACATAATCTTCTTGGGAAGATTGAATGAGTGGTGTAATTTAAGTAACCAGAGAAAGTAACTAAGGGGATGTAACAGACTTCAACAAATATGCAAAAATTTAAGGGAAGAAAGGAGGGAATTATTGTGCTATGTGTTCAATTCATATAAATAACCTGTTCTCAAGGGTGGATAGATCAAAGTGTAATCCATTTAAACTGTAGCAAGGAAGATGTCTATCAAGAATGCTTGGAGGTAAACTGCATGGTGAGGCTGAGGCATTTCATCTTGTTTCCTGTTGTGTTCCATTGTTTTAAAGCTTTTTCCTCATGCTGGTCCTGAAACAGAAGATGTGAATGGGTTGTAGGAGGAATATGGGCTGTCTAGAGAGTTGCAAAGTGGACAGAATTTGGCCTCTTCATCCACTTCCCTCTCTATTCAAGCAACCTCTTTAGCAGGGCCTGAGGCAATGTACAACATCGCTGCTGCTGTGCCACGAGTCTGGATGTGGCTGACCCAGAGAGCCTTGCAGGATACACGAATTCAGCAGGGAGACACATGGGGGAGAGCAGGAATGGTTTTTAAAACTGGAACCTAGCCAAATGTCAACAGAATTTCGGGTAAGGCAGTAAATCTGCTTCTGGCCAAGAGGATACCTCTCAGTGCAAGAGAATTCCCAGCTGCAAACAGAGGGAAGATGAGAACACCTCAAAGTGAAAATTACAAAAATCCTCTATAATGGAGCCTAAATCCAGAGTACTTGTAGTCCTTCTGTTCTGGATCATGCCAGGATGGAGAGCTAGCACTTCATCCTGGGTCTCGGCTATGTGACCAGGTGTGTGTGTGTACACAGCACCCAGGAGAATTCTGCTACTCCTGGGCCCCACGACATGAATCAGGATGGTCTGGGCTGCCACTGAGTTCGCTAAAGGAGACAGTTGTCTCAAGAGACAAATTCTGCTCTTAATTAGTCTGGCCTACCTTACTGGCGTCAATTTGTCCTAGCATTTCCCTGGCTGTTGATGAGCTACTATCCAAAGAATTGCAAAACAAATGTTTCAATGTCAGTCACAGTTCCATAAAAATGACAGCTTCTCAGAGGACAGCTTTAATGTTCTTGAACTATATTACAGATACAGTTTTGGTAATCTAATGAATAAATATTTTAGGTTGAATTAAGTCTGGTTTTAGCTTTTTTAGTCATGGGTGGATTTTTGTTCCCACTCTGCTAACTTGCAAGGAGTAAAAGAAATCAAAACAGACCTAATGATTTCAATTAAACATCTTACATTTTTGTATTTTTAAAAAATATCTATTAAATTTGCACTGAAATGTTTTAAGGTTAATAGATCACCTCTGAACCCCAAGGAAATCAAGCTTCTTGTGCGTGCCTGTCATTTACTGGAGTGGTTACTTATCTGTCAATATTTCTTCCTTTTTTTCAAGTCCCAGGCCTACTTGATCTTGTCCATTTGGCACTGCTGGAGGAATAACAAGTTTCTTCCCATCATGCACCTTTCTGGGATACATCATGACAGAGAAATCTCAAAGCCCAGGTCAATTATAACAGAAGATGTGTAGCACCTCTGCCCCCACAGTGTCTTCTGGGGATCCACTTGGCAAAACGATATAAAACTATTTTCGAAGACTTCCCATGATCTGGCACTACTTAGAACTGACTGGCAAAATGTAAGGAAATATGCATATGTGCCTCAGCTCCTCTCCCTCTGTTTGCAAAGGAGTCAACTAACATTACATGTGAGGAGGGGCCTGAGTCTGGCAGAATCTTCGTTGAAAGGTAATTACTTTTTAATTAGAAGTCATTGAATAAGAGATAGATACCCGCCATACTTTCTCCCACTGATGATTTTAATATTCCTCTGTCAGGTATTATGAGGCTGTAGCTGACAGTGAGTTACATGAAGTAATCCTGTAGCTGGTAGCAACTTACATAAAGTAACCAACTTAACCATTTGTCTTAGGTAAAATATGATCCCTGTCCTCACTTTTTTCCATGGAGTCTGTCACTGGCATGTTGATGTAGTGCTTGTTTACTCTCATTCCTGCAGGAGCAAATATCATAGTTCATGTATCAAATTACTATAACTGACTGGAGCATTTCTATTTAAAATAATGTATCGTGATAGATTTTCACAGTGTCGTTGATGTATTTTCAGGACTTCTAATTTTTACAAGCATATAACATGAATATCATTTATCTAAGTGTGCAGTTGTAAAATTTGTGATAATATCTGACCTCATTATAAAAATCAGCACTTAAGAATGGACTAGAGTAACTAAATCTGAAACTGACTGGATATTTGCGATATTTTGATAGAAATAAGATAGAATTTCATGTTTTTTTCTTTTTGCTGCAGGGCCTCTAAACACAATCTGACATCTGATGTATTTTTGAAGTCAAAGTTAATAATTCTCTTTACATAAAAAATAAATACCCCCTATTGAATACACGCTCTAAAATTAGAATTGCATATTTCTAAGTAATATACCTAAGGAAAGTGATTTATTCTAATGCAATAATGGCATAGATTTACAAAGCTTGAGTGATACAATGTTTCTCGTTACGGTTGTAAAATATTTGTTGCCACTGTGGGATTTTCTAGATCATTATTTTAAAAAAGGAAAAACCTACTTTGACAGATGAACTGGGGCCATTCTGAGCAAATCACAGATACTTCGTATAACAAGGCCTCCAAAGAGGAGAGCACAGACTTATTACTATGGCAACCCAGATCAAAACACTATTTTAGTGGAGAGTTTCCAGTTTTACAATGCAATGATGATTGTTTATAGTACTATTGAAACCAGATTCAACAAAGGTTCAAGAAATGAGCTGACAAGAGGAAAATCATTATAGATAAACTGGGGATACGTGAATGACATGTTGTGGAATCTGCTATTATTTGATCAAGTGATGAAATTGTGGCACAAACATAGATAAATAATGGTAGATTATACAGTCTGATGGACCCTATATTGTTGCTTGTGTTACATTGTGTATCTGGAAGATAATCATCGTTTCAATGCTACAAGACACAAAAGCAGGTTTAATAACAGAATTTACTGAACTTTGAAAAAACCTGTCTATTAATTCTCGCTAATAATTTATAACATTTAAATTTAAAAATGTTTTAATTCCCAAATCATTTAGTAACACCTACCTAATAACAAACCTGATGTTTAGACAGCACCTCTAGTGGGGTGCTTCTTTTCTGAAAACATATCAGATGGCATGGGCTGGATAATACATACTTAATCCTATATCAGCTAATCAGTGCTTAAAAACTGTTAGTCCTACAGCAGTGAACCTCTTCAAACCTCTCTCATACCTGCAGCAGCAGAACAAGTTGATTTTTTTTTTTCCTTTGTGGCAGTAGCCTAGGAGCAGCTCTGGGCACTCTCCAGCTGGTTTATGCCTTGTGTCTACTGGCTCAGAGAAGTAAGTTGGTTGCTAAACTCCTTTCTTGCTGTAATGGTACTGGTTTCAATATAAGAGCCACAGGAGTCTGGGGACAGTGATCTGTTTTCTGCTTAGGGTTATGTCTCAACACAAATAGCCATGGTGAGCTTATTTGTTCTGGCTTCTTTCCAAGTTCATACCATCCTTCACCTCAAGGTCTTCAGCGAATCATGACCACCCTCACCAATCTTCTTGCTAGCCCCACTTCTCAACATTTTAATTTAGACATTAATGCTCAAAATCCTGAGTTTACCTATCCGTGTAACTGGGGTAGCGTGGTTGAAGTCTCTACTTCCACAACATGAACATGGAGACTAGTCACTTCTCTAGGGACTACAGAAGCAGCTCCTGTGCAGGCAGAGAAGTTCACAGCCTGAGAAATAAAGCTGGAAAGAAGAAAGGTGAATGAAGACTGATCCCAGCAAATTTTCTACACCTGCAAATAGTCTGATCACTCCTGAGCATGTCTCTGCCACAGGTCTTCCCTCTGCAGGATGCAACTTGCTTCCTGCTTTGATGTTTTTCTCTGTGGGACTGTCTGAGGGGACAGCTCTGAGAACAGTGGGGCCCCAGGACCTCTTGAGATGTGTTCTTACCTCTCCATCCCCAGAATAGTTTTCCTATGGGATCCTCAAGGTGTAAATGTCTGTGAGCTCAGGGCAGTTTTTTTCCCCAAAAGAAATAAGAGATTTACTTACAAAAACCCTTAATCATTGGACTGAAAATACAAAGTGGATGAAATGTTTTCAGAAGGATGATTTACTATGTAGTTTGAACATTATTGTGGGTGGAGAGGCTTTAGGTCTTCACGGAAGTTTGAAGCAAAATTTTGCCTTACATTTGGTATTTCAGATGATCCTTTAGTAAACTGTGAAGCTTTAAGTTGTTCAAATGACACTTACTCAGCAAATCATTTTGAACTTGGGAGCATTAGAGAGGTCACATTTTTACATGGCTGATCTGCTGCTGAACTATCTTTTTTAGCCATTAAGAACACCCAGCCTTTTTTCAAGACCAGATACCATGTCTCATCCCTGAATTACATTTTCATGAGTTTATGATGACCATTTCAAGGAAAATTAAGCCACTCTATTAGCACCTGAGACCAGAGCACCCTTCAAAAATTCAATCCAGTAAAGCAGTTGATGGTATTTTTTGCTCTTCCCTAAAGTACTTGTATTTCCTCTGCCATGCAAGGGCTATTCAGACATCATCATACAAGTATCAGGAGTGTCTCAGCTCCTAAGAGATGCCATTGGCTCCACACATGAAGCATTTATTATCTAACAGAGCTCCCAGAATACAGATTGAGTCACCACATAAGGAAGTGGTGAGTGCTTTCCACTGACTCCAGTATGTTCATACACTCTTGCCTTTTCCATCTAACCTCACAAACATCTGTCTTCAGCCAAGAAACAGCAACAAGGATGTCAACAGCTGTTCTGTTCAGCCGAGTACAGTGCTGATGTTAAAGTTTTCCGAGATCACTGGTGTCCTACATTATTAATCAAGGGTCTCAGAAATAATTCTGCTGACAGACTGCTTGTGAAATACGTCTCCTGACTTCAGAGTATGGTCAGTTCTCTGTCATATAGCATGGAGCACAGATGAAGGCTGCAGGGCTGAGATTCAACTGGTGAGAACTGTGTTAGTCACTTGGAGGTCTTAAGAAGCGTCCAGCAGGAATGGCTGAGGTAACCACAGGTCTCTCATTGCCTCCTGTATTTTTTTGGCACAGTTACATTTATTCCAGAATGTCTCCATTAATTCAAATCTGCAGGATTCATGCAACAATAATGGCAAAGAACATTTTCTTGCCTTTATTAATCCTTGCTGTCTGATACTAACTTCTCTTTATCCAGCTTACCTGGTTGCCCTGCATGGTGGATGCCCTGTGTAGCCAATGGTCAGCAACATCTGAAGAAGACTACAGTCTCTTGTTTCCTCAGTATTTCTGATAGTGCTTCTAACGCTGTTCCACAGAGGACACCGGAGACATTTCTGTCTTCCTGTGAGATTTCATGGTGCCTGAGATAACCAAGACAGTAAAGACAACAATCTTCTCATTTAATAAAATGGTGCACACCAGCACAGATTCTTTCTTTACCTTAGACCCTATTCAGTCAGACTCTTACATTCTCTTGGTCTTCAAGCTCTCTGTCAGGTTATTGTCTGAGGCCTCTGGTGGGTATGGGATGGTGAAAATTATCTGAGCCTGGATTTTTCCAAATCAGTTAAAAAAATCTGAGAATATGAAGTGAGCTCATCATTTTGATATTAAATAGAAACAATCTTCAAGGGGAAAAAAGTACTCCATCCAACACCCCAGTGACCACCATTGCATGAAACCTCTCATAGGCTGGGTAAAGCAGCAATAAGAAGATTTTGAATATGAAAGTAAGTCCATGAGAGAGAAACAGAACAACCTGCTGACTCAAAAATTTCTCAATTCTCCTCAGCTCAAACTCTCAACAACAACTTCTATCAGTCAGAATGTCTTTAGCATTTCATCTCCAGCTCAGAGAGCAAGTAAGACCTTTGTTTAACAGCAGCTTCCTGATGCAAAATATCTCATAAATTTGAAATGCAAAATGGCTCCTACATTTCAGAGAAATGCCAAGTGAAGATGCCTCTGTGAGGCACAACAGTGGCTCTGGGGAAGATTGTCTCCAAGGAAGAGAGGCACAGAGCCAGGTTTGCATGGGTTTCTGCTCTCCATCACTCACATATATGTTAAGAAATAATTGCATAACCTGATCATCTCCATGCTTAGAAGTCAGCACTGTTTTATTCCTAACCAGATCCCCTGCCACAGGATAAATTCTCTCCATCTATCTCATCTATCAGTTTTGTGTAAGTGCTCCATCCAGTTCTCTGTACTGTTTTTATCAACAAGCACTGTCAGGTTAAAAAGTGGATGACTTACCTCCCCAAGCGATCTGAAGAATTCAATGCCACAGAAACATCCTTAATGCTGGATAACCATCCACCTTTCCCAAGTGAATTTTTAATGGCTGGGGCTGCCTTACATAGTGTGCCGAGTAGAAGGAGCTGTGATTAAGCCCCACACTCCGTGATTTCCATCCAAAATTTTCTGCTCAGCGGTAACAAAATCTTATGTAGTTTTCACTAAACTCTCTTCCAATTTCCCACTGGCTTTTAGTATGTGCAGATAATTCAGAATAAAGCCCCTTGTCACAGTAATATGTATTCTAGCGTAGCACAGAGGAGCTGTTTCACCATGTAAAAGCCATATTGCCAAGCTGTATTATGCTTTACCTGTCACCATGCCAGGAAACATTTAACAAGGAAGGAAAACAAGGAGAGTGCATGTGTAGCCAGCTATTCAATATAGGCCATTTACTGTTAAACTGTGGAAAGGTGCTGGAGTTTAAATGTACCCTGGTTTTCTTCTGATACTGGTAGCAAAGAGCTGAAAGGTTTTGCACTGTTGACCCACTATTCAGAGCTGCTAATTTGGACCTGGACTGTCTCTTTAGGTCTTTATGGTTCACTGGTCTTTTCTGAGCCTCAAGGGGTTTTTTGGTTTGTTTGTTTTTAAAAAGTTTATGGTCCAGAAAGTGAGCGTTTGGCCAAGTAACCACTTTCTGTGAGAAAGGGTGGCTCAGGCTGCTTGAGCCCACTGATTGCAGGGACAAGGCTCAGTCTCATGCAGAAACTAGGACAATCTCTTCCGTACAAGTGTCTTGCCATTGTAATGCCTTCATGACCCCAGTCCAAAGCCCTGAGGTCCATACTGGTGCTCACCATGCAAGAAGTGGTGCCTTTGAACAGTGCTAACACTCACCAACAGAGGAAGCAGGAAAATAAGGGCTAGCCTAATTCTTGCCTTTTGGGGGAAGCTGAAGTGTCACCCTTCAGTTCTGCTTCCTGCTGCAGGCAGTGTCTGTGCCGTTCATGTGAAGCACTAGTTTGGTGACAGCCATGGAGCTGGGACTGTAGGACATGTCCTCCCTTTAGGTAAGTGGGAAAAACAGCAGCTGCAGCGTGCCTAGTGCCAGCATCTGGTAAATCGAACTTTGTCTTCCTTTCTAGAAAATGGAGTGACTTTGGTGGAAAGAATCAGATGTGCCTTCAGCACAGCTCTGCTCTGGACAGCTCGTGATTTGCAGAAGGGCAGAGGTCTGCCTGCAAGTTACTGCAGCAGGAGAGGGGACAGGCTCACAGGTCTAGCACTCAGCAAGGTGATCTGGTACAAAGCACCACCCAATAAGTCTTAGTAAGTAGCTGTGTAGTTAAGCTGTGGCATTAGGGGTATTTGTATTTTGTGTGACTCAATGCTTTTACTGTTTTAATTGTTCAGTTTCTGTATGGTTGCTTTGGGCTGTTGTTGGAGCACTAGCAGGTAGTTACAGTGTGCTTTTGGAGTAAAAATTCAGATCATGGATGCAGAGTAGTGAAAGAGCAGCTCACAGAGAGGGCCAGGCTTTGTCCTGAAGCATGGAGCTGTGTACCTCACTTCAAAATGTCCTGGAGTCTGGTTTAAGTACTGCACTGAAACCCGGAGAGACCAATGACTGTTGCAAAAACGAGGCTGATGAGTGTTTTGCAACAACCTTGTTATAATGTGATCTACTGCGATCGGGTGTGTTATTCTGTCACTTGAGCACGTGTCACTGTAATACAGTTTGAATCCAGGGCACAAGGGGATTGAGGTACCCTCCATTTACAGTTGTTTCCATGTAGGAACCCTGAGCTACAGGGAGGAAAACTTGAGCTAGGCAAGATATTATACTCTGAGCAAGACCCCGTGAGGACCTCATAGTGCTTAAAATGTGGGAGAACATTGCAAATGTGGCTACGCAGCAGCCCTGGGCCTCTCTACAGAGGCTTCACTGGGGACTGGGGGAGAACAAGGCTGCTCTGAGCCACATGAGCTGTGAGGGAAGCTGGTGAGCCTGGGGTTGAGGGCTATAGCTGGGCTTTTCCTTCCCCTGCTGCCCCTGTAAAGACAGCACAAGCCACAGATCTGACTGATCCTCCCATTCTCTAAGTGCATTGAAAAAGTGGAAACAAAAGCCTAATTAGATGCAATCAGCAGTTCCATCTCTCCTTCTCTTCCCAAAAGGTACTGCCTCACTGACCCTGACAGTCATTTTATTAGTCCCCTCTTGACTGGCCTCTAAGTCTCCCCACCTGGTGTTCCAGTGCTAATTGGTACAATTAGCCTCTTTCTCCCTGGGCTAATTGCTAAAGTCTGTCTCTCCATTCTCATGGGGACCAGAAGAAACTTGTACAAGAGGGAGGTCTACAACCACAGAGACACCAAGGGGAAAGTGGGGAGCTGGGATGGGCTGGTTTGCTGTTCGCCAGTCTTCTCACGTTCTCTCGCGCAAAGCACTTAACTCTTTCTCTGAACAACACATAACATTTCTCTGGTTCATACCACCAATAAAGTAATAGGCTCAGCAGCACCAGGGAGTTGGTCATAGGATCTCTAGGGCCCTACATGGCATTTGAGCACTTGGGCTGCTAATATGCACAAGGTAAAACTCCTTAGCTGTCTGCCCAAGGTCTTTGTAAGACACAGCTTATGCAAACACCTGTCTGGAGAATATTGCGGGAAGTTGCTCAGAGGCTTGCGGTTGTACAAAAGTTAATATCCAGATTGTTTAAAAGGAGCTGGGAACAAAAGCCCTATTGGCTTTTCAAAAGAATAGTGTGATCTCTATAAAAAAAAATACATGCTCTTGAAACTGCTACATGTTTAATATTAATATAAGTATTTGTTTGTGACTGTATTTGAAATGGCTTCAGATGACAGGTTGTCCTCTGTTGTCCTCAGCAGACAGGGAGCCTGGGTGAGAAGAATCTCATTAGAATTAGAGAATAGATTTATAAAAGAAAATATTGAAACTGTCTTTTCATACTGGAATCTGGCAGTATTTAATAATACCTTCACTTTACTAAAAATACATTATTTAGGTCTGTAAATTACACTACTGCTCATAAGTAACTTTCTCATCATCTGCCATTAATGAAACAGAGATGAGAGTCTGATAGTTGGCTGAAGCTGACTACTAGACCTGCAAGGACATGTGCAGCATCCCCAGTTCTCAGCAGAGGGCTCAGAGCTGTGAACTAGACTCTTGGGATGCAGGCACGATCTGCACACAGGCGCAAGGGTTGCTGCAGGGGTTTTGTCACTGTGCGCTTCGCTTGTGTAGAGGTGGTTGGGACCTTACAAAGTACAGTGACTTGCCCTCAAACAGTGCACATGTGGGTGCAAGGTGACAATGTCAGAGCAAACCTGCCAACAGCAGAACACAGTTGTTCTCTCTCCAGTGTAAGTAACATTTATGCAGTGAAGTGTCAGAGCTCAAATTTAAAGACAGCTCTACAGCCACACTTGTGGGGGACAAAGAGGAGTGGATAAAAATCATCTTCTGATTCTGATAGGTAAATCATGTGTAAGCTATCCTACCTGAAATCAAGAGGTGAGAATTGAGGGGTGTGCTTAGGGATATGACTTTCCAAATACAAGGTTCCAGACAAGGCCTGGGGAGCTTTCCCCCATGTATGTGTGTAGCTCCTGCCATGCTGACGAGTGAGTCCAGCTGAGCAGAAGACCAGAGCCAGCTCAGTGAAAGATCAAGGTAAACCTGGGTGACTGCAGAGCTGGTGTCATGTACTCAAAGAGCTTTGTCTGCACAGAAATGATTTTGTGTTGGTTTAACCTACAGAATAACACCCTGCCTAGCCAGGGAAAGGGCGGAGTGGAGAGGGACTCCCTGACAGTTTGAACTTGTCAATCTGGAGATCAAACCCTTGTAGATGATGCCATGTAAATAGGTACTCTGTTCTCATGTAGATACTCAACATATCACTTGCCAGGCAAATGAAGTGGTGTTTAGGGCAGAGCAATGGGTTTGTCAGTTTAAATTCTCAAAAAATATTGCTGAATGTATACTATTTGAGTTCAGGTAAGAGCAACTAAGGGCATTAGAGAGAAAAGAGATTACTGTGCAGTTGATTTAATGGACAGACCCTTAAAGGAAGAATACCTGTAGATGAGGTATTTACTGTTGTTGAGACCACATACGTGAATGAGCAGAAGATAGGCTTATGTCAAACCTGATAATGTCGCTGGTATTTTCCAAGAGTTACTGCATTCTCCTAATGAAATGACCTCTATGAGATGAGGCAGTGTTTATTTCAAGCTATATAATGTCTTGCACTACCCCAGCTTTTTCAACCTTCTTCAGGTTTGACCTCAGTTTTTCAAGCTATGTTCATCTTGTAAAGCTATTCATATATCTAGGCATGGGGATGTACATCAAGATATAGTTTGTGGATAGACACTGACACTTAGAAAAAAAACATCAAACGAGGAAAACATCTGCCGTGAACAAAGGTTTAAGGAACTATTCTTATCTCATGAAGAAGATGGATGGATGGTGCAGGGCGCTTCACTGGATCTGCTGTGAACTTTACACTGTGCTGCTTGTGTGGGGAAGGCTATGCAGTGAGGGGGGCAGAGGTTGGCACAAACAACCTGAAGCAAGAGGGAGGTAGGTTGGGCCACAGAAACACTCAGTGCCCTTGAGTAAGTGGCTTGACTTGCTCATTCCTTAGGGTGACCTTGGACAAGTCTCTTAAAATCCTTTTCCTCAGTCAACCCAGCTGGCAAATTTGTTTGGGGGTGAAGAAACACCAAAATGACATTGAAAAGCAGGCTGTGCCCCTGCACTGCCCTTTCCAGGGTAAACAAATCATACCCCAACATCCCCCCCAGTCCGCCATCGGGAGTTTTCAGTGTGTCCTTTGTGGAGCCCTGTGGAAAAGCCTGGATGCAACATAAACTACACAAATGCTACACTTGCATATTCAAATATAGTGCAATGTTTGTTCATCTCTCAAAACGTGTGTACAGTACTGATCACTGTATTATCTGTGTGCGTTCTGCTAATTAGCAATGCAAATATAGAAAGATTTCTTCTCCTTTCCTCTTTTCTCATAAGCAGGGGGAAAAAAAGCATTACTTTTTCTTCTCTGGTATCTTTTCCTTCATTAAAAAAAAAAAGAAAAAAGCAAGCTAGGTGTAATAAACTAGTGTATTCACATCTATTGGACAGATAATATTATAAGTGTGAAAGATGGTTTTCCTGAAAAAGGACAGTTTTATTCATTGGCTAACAGGAAGCATTACTGTAACGGTTCAGGGTAGAAACTGCTATAATTCTGGTCGTATTGTTTCTTCTGGCAGGGAATAAACTCTCTCTCTTTTTTTATACCTAGAGGTGAGTTTTTACTCTTTCTCTTTGAATTATACTGGTGGTCATCAGAGCGGTGGTGGAACAAGAGTGTGATGTTGCTGGAGTACTTCAGATGTAGTTGCTCAAAGCACTGCCACTATAATTCAAAGTGAAGAGAGTCAAACTTGCAGCAGGCGCTCCAAAATGGAGGACACCGAGGTCTTTGTTTACTGTCCTCGTCCTCCTTCCCTTTGGGCAAGAGCCAGCGTGTGACATCTGTGTTGCTAGGTACATGGAGTTACAGCCAATTACGCACCGCTGCCGCGCCAGCCGGCTGCGCTGGGGACGGGCAGGGCGACACACAGGACAGGGTCAGGCAAAACGAGGGGCCCCTGGTGCCATCTGGGGCCACACGGAGTCACTGGCCAGTGCAGGGTGCAGGGACTGCTTCCTGCTGCTGATAGGTTCTCCTCAACACCAGGGGCTGATTTAGGAAATAAAGATCTGAAGACACCTGTACTAGACAAAGAGTTGCACACCTGTGATCAGCAGCCCTTCACTACCCAAAACTAGTTGGGGTGAAAGGAAAATGTGAATGTGTTTCCATGCTTTTTTCACCCCTAACCTCACATTTTGCACTTTCTACAAAATACTTAAGCAGGATTGTCTTTTCATAAACCTTACCATAAGTCACAAAATTGTTCTTTGTCTATATTCCTAGCAGGATGTATATTTTTATGTAATGGATCTGGATCAAAATCAGGGATATCAAAATCCTGAGTCTTCAAGGCATTTGAGCTTTTGTGATGCTGTCATTTGCAGGTCCCCTTTGCCTTTGTTTCAAGAGGGGATTCTGAAGTGAGCCATATGATTTATTGTGACCATTCCCAAATATATCATTATTCCTCAAAATTACTCAATCCTTTTTCTTTATTTACCAGATAGTGAGGATGCTCTCCCCATGGAGCTGCATGCGTGCACTTGGCACAGACATATCCCAGCACATAAAAACAGTGACCTGGGCATGCACGAGCTCTTTTCAACAGCTGAGCATACCTTCTACTAATTTTCTTGAATTGAAACCAGATCCCATCACTGGCCTAAGCCATGCTGTGTGACACCTGAGTGGAGCCAGGAAAAGTGTTTCTCTGCTTTATGCTTCACATAGCTCATGTCTGACCAGTTCTGTCCAGTGATATCTCTGTAGAAGAGACTGTTCCTAGCTTAAGAGAATGACCTCTCTGGGCACATATCAATACATATCAAAAGATGGCCCTTAGCAGCGTGCGTGCATATGCAGAACTTTGTTCCAGTCGGATGTTCCTCTGTTGCTTTTTTTTTAAAGGCACTTTTGAAGGTGGAAAAACGTAAACTTTTCTTTAAGGATTACCTGAATCTCTCCGTAATTTATGGCAGCGCCTTGACACTGGAAGAAATTGCATCACATCCCCGTGAAAAAAACCAACCTAGTGGGAAGAGTGAGATTAGACATAAACTTGAAAGCTCTGGTTGTAATATGGAGCAACAATACATGAACATACTGTTCTTCTGCTGCTACTCCGGAAAAGAATGAGGGTAAAACGTGTGAGAGAGCCACAGTTAAATTACTCACTATTAGCCCCTACAGTGTGCTTCCAACCTGCGTTGATATATATATACAGAGAGAGAGAGAATGTCACAGTTAAATTTTTTTCACTAGTATAATGAGGAAAGAGACCAACAGAAGAAGTTCCCTTGGCTAATTTTCTAGCCAGCAGCCACTGCAATGTTCCCACTAGGAGAGACTGAAGAAGTAAGAGAGTGATATAATAAATAATGACTGGCTCTGCTGGTAAGGAGAAATTATCACTGTGCTTGGGGGATCTAAGTATGTGCTCACCCAAGATACAGGGAGGGGGAGGGGACCAGGAGCACTCTGTCGTGTCTTGAGAAGAACGTTCAGCGATGTTTGAATTAAAAAGGATTTCAGCTGCTGCTTTGTCTGCTAAAATGGGGATGGGAACAGCTGGATGGAGCGGCTCTGAACGAGATGAATTAAAAGACGTCAAAGGAGTTCCCAGTCTGAGCTCTTCTTCTAAATCTCCCTGAAAAGGAGGTGTAAAGCAAGAGTGGATTCACAGCCAGGCTCAAGGGTATGAAGTCCCACTGATTCCCCCCAGGGAACACACTCCTGTGCCATAGGCACAGACCATGATAGATCATGCCCTTGGTGGGCTACTTGCCCTCTGGCCCAAGGCTGAGTAGGCTGAAGCCATGGAAGATCTCCCTCTTGGAGGAGATCTGAGCAGAGGCTGAGGACACTGTGTGCAGCTTGGGATCTCACCGGAGCCACGGCTAAGGCTGCTTTGCTGGGATCCATGAGTTGTCCTTGACGGAAATAGCACTGAAACAGTCCAACTCTGGCTATAATGCCTCCTCAAGCAAAAGAATTAGCTTCATATTTTAAAATTGGAAAGGCTTATTTAGTTTAGCATAGATTAAAAAGGAGAGCAAACCAAGAAAAAGTCACATCAGTAAGATGAACAGTGTGTGCTTGTGCCTCTGTGTTTGTATTCAAAGCCCTGTCTTGCAATGTGGCACTTGCCCCTGCAGGCAGGCACAATTCTTAGAAACAAAAAGACGCAGTTCAGAGAAAAGGTCTCTTACAGGAAAGAAAATAAATGTTCTGGCTTAGCCAAATACCAGTTACTGGGCTTGGTGCAGGGCAGTTGGGTATGGTGCAATGGGCTGAGATGCAGATAGTTCAGATGGTCAAATGGTTCTGCCTACCCTTGGATTCTATTAATTAAACTATATAGAAAAAGTCACAGGAGTTGGGTTTGCTAAAATCTCTTGACCTTCAACTGTAAGATCAGCTATTCTTGTGCAATTTTTGTTATTTTAGAAAAAAAAAAAGAAAAAACTCCTTAGAAAGGCTTGGAGAATTTTGAAGCCATCTAACGTGAATTAGATTGCAGGCTCAAGCTTGAATTGCAGATCTTAGTTTAAACCCCATAGCCAATAGGGCTCCTTTCCCATTTCCAAAAATAGTGTGCTACTTTCTACATTTTGCCCTATGTGCTGTTGCATATACAGAAATAAATAATCTGGGATTTACTATGATTTAGTTCATTTAAATGAAAGCAACTTTCACATATAGAGTTGAATATTTCCTTCCTAGACTAGATTTCAAGCTTTTTCTCAAAAGAAAAGCAGCACCCTTTTCTTTTTGTGCTCCAGCATCATGAAAATCTGCATGGTGAGATGCATTTCTCACCACATGCTGACTGCAAATTGTATTTGAAATGGAAAGTATCAATTAAATCAGCCTTTCTGAACTGCCTGGTGACAGCTGCCATGCTGCTGAATGTTGACAACACTCGTAATATCAACAGATTTAGGCCCTTGCACTGGAGAATATGAAACACTTTCTAGCCATTTAAATACAGACTGAGCAAGCAGATTAAGATCATAATTTCCATCACTAAGGACAAAAACATTCACTGGGAAAGCCTTTTCTTCATGAGCACACTCACTAACATTGACTCTGGTGCTAGTTTTGTTCAAAGGTTTTGAAACCCTGCACAAGCTCATGGAGGGGCACAATGAGGTTGGTACAGTGGATCAGTGGGAGGTGGGGATGATTGGTCAGATAAGCAAAATTGCCCTGGGAATCCATGGATTTGAGGGTCTGGAGACTGATAAGGGTCTAGTCAGCTGGTTTAGTCAGGAATCTTGCCCTGGCTTGGGGGATAGGTCTGCTTCTCAACCACTTAGCCCCAGCACAACAGGAGGCAAAGCTGGATACAGAGAATTTGAATGTCTTCTAAAACTAAGCCAGTTTTCTTTACAAAACATCCATTTGCTTAACCTAGCTATTCTTTGGAATGAATCTGGGGTTTGAGTGAAGCTGCCTTTTTTTCCAGGTTGCAGTTCCTTAGCTGAAGTGAAAGATGGCAGATATGCCAGGGGAGAGATTTCTGCTGGGATCCTCAACATCCCTGGTAGCCTGTGGAGTTGCTGGCTGTTGTGCTGTTGGGATTTTGCCCCGTCAATTTCTTTATTTTGCTAAGTTTATAAAATCTTGTATTTAGTCCAAATGAGAATATTTAGTTTATTTTAACTCTTTAAAATCTTCTGGAAGCAGATAGAGGCATCCTTGTTTTCAGAGAAGCTGCAACGTGCAGTGAAAGGGAGATGTTGATAGAGTATATGGTACACGGGAAAATAACTAGCTTAGCAAAACCAAAATTTCTTTGCCATTCTTGCATGAAAAAAGATCCCATGTAGACGTGAGGCACGATCTGGTGTGCCTATGCCAACACAGAATGCGAGCAATCCAGCTCCTGCAAAGTCTCATGGAAAGCATGGACTGGGTATTGCTTTTGTGAATAGCAGATGCATTGCATTTTTCATATGAGCAGTGTGCCTAATCATGTGTAGTGTACAGTACTTAGGTTAATAATATAAACTAGACCATAAGAAATATAGCTATTGTAATCTTTTCATTATTTATCCATTTTAATCTCTATTAGGAGAATATGTATAATTTATTTTTTATTTCTGCAATGAATAATATAACTAAGATCTCTTTATACTTTTTATTTGAAAATTCTGTTTTAAAGCACTCTGTTGGATAACATTCACTATATTTTCCTTTTTTTGATAATAAAAGTGAAAATAATATGCTAAGCTTTTGTACTGCAATGCATATTAAAATGCCCTTAATGTGGTGATGTGCCTGGCACTCCTGAGATTTGAGAACTGCTTTAGCTGTGCACTGAGACCTTGGAGTTGCATGGCCCAGCACCAAAGACCTGAATATTCATGCTAAATTGTTGGATTTCTATGCTTTTAAAATCTTGTTTTAAATTTCTTCTCCTCTTCAATCCTATTCAGATTTTGCCCCCCTTAAAGCTGTTGTTGTCAACATCAGAACTGCTCTTTTTGCCAACAGTTTAAACGACAACTGGGCACAGATCTTAATGCTGCAACCTGGAATAGGCAAAACCCCAGGCAGGGAAGGGGTGACTAAGAGATTTTCTCATAAGATAAATGTGATTCAGAAACCATGGCTTCTGCAAACATGTCCATTGGTAGTGTTGAGCCCCACTCTCAAGCTGTGGAGAGCTTCCCCAAATGTCCAATGTTCAGAGATTTTCTGCACAGTGACGCTGAGAGTCTGGATTCATACAGCCTTCATAACAAAGACTCCTCTTCAAAGACGCATGTTGCTAATTATTATTAATCACAGTCTGAAAGTCTTCTAAAAAAAATCCCAATGTATCTTGGGGAAAAAATAAAAAGAGCTGCTTCTATCAGTTCCTTGCTTAAAGGGAAAGCGGTCAAGGGTCAATGCAGAAAGACAAGGATAGAAAAATGTCACCCAAGTCTCAGTCATGACAGATGTATTTCTTGAGAGGTCCTGCCAGCCTGCGCTAGAATTTTGGCTGCCATGGAGGAGACAAGTCCCTGTGCTGCCCATTGCCATCAGCCTACATCCTTCAGGAGAGACTGGCTCTGATTTTTGGGGGTCAGTCTCAATTCCCCACAAGAGGTGGCAAGCAAAAAATCTGCCCCAAATTTTGTCCTTGAGAGTCTGTCCCCTCTTCTAATAGTTGCTATTGCTCTCACAGGTATTTACCCCTCTAGAAAAACAGAGCTAAATAAAGAGAGTGGGGAAATTCTGGTCCCATGGGCTTTATTTACTAAGTTAAAGGATTGGTACAACCTGTTAAATGAATCTTGCTGGTCTAGAGACACATGATTGCCAAATTAATTTGGTATACACTAAGGCTAGCTTCTTTCAAAATTCTCCGCATGACTGTGAAAAGACAGCATTAGTCCATCTTAATTCAGGATTAAAATTCTTCAAGAAGTACCAGTGTAACTCCTCTGGGGTGTCTGCTGCCCTCCCTCCCTTGCAATTTGAAGCAGCAGCAGCAGCAGCAGCAGCAGCAGCAGCAGCATCTACAATAATGGAAATCAGCTGTGTAGTTTAAGCCAAAGCCAAGAGTTTTGGACACGAAGAAAGCAGTCCTTCCCACTCCCTGCCTCATGTAAGGAAAGACATTGTGCCCATGGATGTAGGGCCCCAGGGTGGTTTTAAATTAGCTGAAGACTCCTGCATGAAGTTTGACTGCAAGAACAGTCTGGTAAAACACATATTACCACTTTCCTACATTATTGTTAATCACTATTTTCTAGAACAGTTAAACTGCCATCCCCTTCCAGAGAATAATTACTGCTATTTAATTGTATTTATAATTTAGTATACACCTGAAAAATATGCTATAAAATATCAGGGGGGTTCCCTTTAATACTGGTGTTCCATTTACAAACTGTCACATTTATAATGCGTCTTTAATCTTCTGTGGTCTGCTAGAATTTTATATTAAAGTCTGCTTTGTGCTTTAAATATTAAAGATTCTGCAGTACTTCAAAAGGTGATAATGCCTGATGCTCTGGTGGTGCTTAAATCTCAACAGCTAAATATATTGAGGAATGTTCGGTGGCCCTGGCTTAATTAAACATGTATGTGTATTTTCAAATGCAATCTTTTTCTGCTTGTTAGGTTTTTGACAAACCTCCAAACAGGTCCAGGTGGAACAAAGCATGTAAACAAGCTTGTGAATGCAAGCTTAAAACACTCAAATTAGCACCTTCTTACAATTAATATGCAAACCCTGGGATCTCTGTTATTGATAATGCCATTTAATATTATTTGCAGCTGAGCTTTATATTCTAGCCTTTTAATTTTTCTAAGCTGTGTCCACTTTGATTATGTGAAAATATACTGTTAGAGACAAGTCATCCAATGAGACCCTATTTACTATGAGCAACTTACTCTACCCTGTGTAACAGTATAAATTACAAGGCTGTGGGAGCATTTCAGTAACCATTTGCTTTACAGTGTTTAATGGTCTAATTTAGCACATCCGACTAAATGTGGAGCCATTGAGGCACACACATAGGTTAACACATAGGCTTTTTATTGTTTTCATTGCTGGTTCCCCACCCCCCCGTGGGTTAATAAATTCACTTATTGCATCTTCTCCCGGACTGGATTGCCAAACTCTCTCTGGTAGGAACAGGCATTATACCCACTGGTGAGGCTCTGCTCAGAGCCAGCAAAGGATGTGAGCCCCTCTCAGAACCTGCTACATTTATTAGGAAAATACTTTTTTTATGGGAATAAAATTGCTCTGATGGCAGCATCTGCTCCTGCAGGTTTCTAGAAAGAGAAGAATGTTTCAGAAGGATTTTTTTCTTTCCAAAATAACAGGACAGCAAAGCTTGACAGCCCCAAAACATGCAGAGATTGTGCCCCATGGATGGTCTGTTCACGCAGCCGCTTTCACAGGCAGTCGTCTTGGTCTGACTACTCTGGCCCAGTTAATTGGTGCAGTCACACACAGTGTGTATAGTTAAGGTCTTGTGTTAATGACATGCTGTTTCTCCTACCTTAAAATAAGTCCATATCCAAATGACCTGACCTGTCATTTCTTTCTAAATGTTGCACTTTAAACTATAGGTTTTCTAATGAAATGTTTCTTATTTTTATAAAGAGAAACACATGAATACAGGCATAGTAAGGCATATAGCTCTGCATGTATGTAGGAACATTGCCTTCCAGCTCTGGATAAACAGAGGCTGGCTATCATTCAAACAGGGAAGGAAACATTTCATATGTGAAGAGATGTGGGGAATTATTTCATTTGTTTTGGTACCAATATGCAGCAATTGTCCAAATGCATTTGAAATATGATGAAAATATCTATGCATGCACCCGAGAAATGTTCTTTTATTCTACTGTAATAGGTAAGGCGATGGCAGAAACTGGGGAAGCTGAAATAGATCTACTGCAGTTTTACAGGTGAGGCAATGTTAGCGGGAAATGACAAGCAGGCTATAGTTATTATAATACCCAAGGCAAATCAGCAAGCATGCACAGAGATAGACAAATCCAAATTAATCATAGCAAAGGTGGTGTGGCATTTTAATGTAAACTTACTCTACTGTACAGAAACTTGTAAGAATATTGTAAAATAGGTGAAATACCAGTCATCATATGTGACTAACAAAATATCTTTTCTAGAAAATACACATGCAAGCTGGACTACTGCAGCTGCCTATTTTTAAAAGAACTAATTTTATTTTAATTTTTATTTTAGCAACATCTGAAAAGCCTAATGATTACTTTTGGCAAACACAGGCCTACTATAATTTTAAATCTTTTAAACATGCACCTTGAGAAATCAAAACACACACCCCCCCCATTTTATCTTGCATTTTAATGTTCTCCTGTACAGACAGAAGGGGACTAGTTAGCTAATTGTCATTAAGTCCTTATGAGTGAAAATTGTTTGTTTCCCTGTAGAATTCAGCATATTTTCTCAGACTGTAACCATCACCTATAATTAAAATGTCGTCCTAACAACATCAAGGTGCAGAGACTAAAAGAGTCAGTTCACCTCTAGAACTGCACGCTTTGTGGAGCTCCACAGCCCCTCAGAAATGGAAGCTCGGAGAAACTGTCTCTGTGATCTTTAATGGATTTTTAAAGATGACAAGAAAGGAAATGGGAAACTAAAGGCATGGAAGACATAAATTCCCTAAAGGTGCATTCTGAAGTAAATCTGAGCAACTGAAAAAGTGAATTCTTTGAGCCCTGGGATATCTCCCAGGTTTTTCAGCTGGACACTTACAGCTTGTCGAGTCCCTGAACACCTCTGCTCTGGGCATGCTTTGACACAGTGAGTCACACAAAGATGAACAACATCACCTGAAGTGCTGTTTGAGGGGCAGAAAATTGCTCCCATTGCACACTGCTGCCTTTACTCTAAATCACATGACTTATTACAACCTTCCCCTTATAAAAGAAGTGCCATTTAGGTATGTTAACTTCTCCAGCTGCAATAGGCATCCTTCTATCCGTATTTCCACAACAGTTAAATGCAGTCAAAGAAAGAGGTGAAGATCAGGTTTTATAAATTCAAACTTGAATTGTTCTCAGGGCTACAGCTGCACGAAAGTTAAATAACAACAGGCAAGAGCAAGACGCTTTAAAAAGCTCTGTGTTACCCAATAGATGTTATTTAGATATGTCTGTTTCTACAAACTGGTAGGGAAAAGAAGAAAATCAGTTTGTCTTCCAAAGATATCTGACTATCTGTTCTTTGTAGTTCTCAGTGACTAATACAGGCTGAGGCTAAACACTGCCAAACTCTCTGGAAGAAGACTCTATTTATAGGCAGTTTCATTTATTTATTCAATTTATGAGTTCATGCAATGTGTATTCATCAATCACATAGAATTTGAATATAGGGTTTACAGGCAAAATTACAGTGTCAGATTCATGTCTTAATAATGAAAATATTTTAGGGTATGAACAAACACATTAACTCTATATATTTGATTAGGAAGGGAGTTTGTGCACTGAGGATTCAGCCCTGCTCCTGAGGCTTTGCTCAGCACAAAGGACCCAATACCCTGTGTTATGTTGGGGAACTAACAGGACCCAAATCTGTCAGAACAGCCACCAGTGTCTGTGTGGGTGATACCAGCCTGCTCACATCATACCAGAGCTTTATGCTGAAACATTGGACGAATTACTACATTATAGTACTTAGTTACTTTGAACTCTTCTAGATGTTCATTCTTACTAAAAATAAAAAGTCCTTTTTAAAATTTGACCTCTTACCTCCTATTTGTCTGCAATCTTTTGGTAATCAATTGGATTGACTGTGATTCTTGAGTTCCAAGATCACTTTATAGAAACTGTAATTATCACCTTTTATATGTGTTTATGTTTTTTATGTGCAAAACTTATGTTGCATTTATCTCTCCTTAAGAAATAAAAAAAGCCTTCTATAGAGTGAAAAGAGGAATATTGGTAAAGATGGTGGTGAATATTGCAGAAAGTAGGATTCTGATAATATACTATGCATACAGGAGCAGTACCTGTAGACCACTCTGTTTGAAAGGTGTTATTCTGGCTTTCTTCTCTGGTGTGGACGGGTCCATGGAAAATGTTGCACTTTCCCAGTCAGACACATTTTTACTCAACTACCATAAATAATACCAGTCAGATATGAGAAAAGGAAACTTTTTCTGTTTCCATGTTATCCAGCATTGTGAATCACCGATTCTTCTTTCAAGTGCGAGCTAAAGCACTCAACAAAGATTACTTGCTCAAAAATATCAGTATTATAAACCTAATATTGTGGCCTGGAAATCAGCTGCAAGGTTCATATACCAGCATCAGTCCTTTAACATTTCAGAAAAAATTATTTGGGGAAGGACAACACAGTGGCTTTAAAAATATGGCTTTATTACTAGTGTAAAGCACAGCAGTGTGAGAGGTCAGGGGAAGCCACTGAAGGACAGGAATCCCATATTTGCTTGGACAGAAGGCAGGATGTGTAACTGCAGCTAAATCCTTTGGCAATAGGCACAGCAGCATTCTCTCCCAAAAGGGGAAGCAGGAATGCAAAGGACAGAGTAACTTTGGGTGCAGGGCAATATAATCTAGCATTTCAGAGGTGCAGGATGAGGGCTCTGCCAGTAAATCCATCTCCCTGTATGAGCTTTGCTTGAGCAAGGGGCATGAGATCAGCCCCTTAATCCGAGCACCTCCCTGTTACAGTAGGGTTTGGGTTTATAAGCTCTCTATCATTAGAGCCCTATTGATTAATGAGCCTATCCGGATACTCTAAGGAGGAAGTGAGAGAGTTATGATCACATACTACTTGATACTCTGCATGGGGAATGGTAGCAATCATAGTGAGAATTCAGGGTAGATATCCTAAGAATTTGTCTTAAACCACTCACAGAACTCTTCTATTTTCCTCCCTTTTACCTTGTATTACCAGCAACTTTTCAATGTATCTCTCTGCCTCTTTGCTTTCTGATGCCATTATCTCACAAAAAAGTGTCCCAAACCAACCCTTATTTCTGTCAATCTTCGTTGGCACCTCTGTGTTTAAGGCACCCACTTGTAAGTAATTAATTCCCCCCCACACCCACACACCAGGTAATCACTTTTAAAAAGAATTTAAAAGAAACAGATCATGGCATTGTATCAGGCTTTTTTCCTGTATGCTATCATTTTCAGACTCCAATGCACTTTCTTCCTGGTGAAGTATTCCTCATATCTCTCTCAAACTGATTTATTGGATTGTTGCTTTTGTTTTTCTTGGGGGGGAGTATGTTGGTCATTTTTAGTGGTGCTTTTTCCTCCAATCACTAATACATTTTTACAGTTTCAAAACACTCCAGGATTCACTACTTGTAAATGTCTCTAATTCTTGATTTCTTTTAAGTGCCTGCTATGTTGGAGAAAAAGTAATAACAATTCCAGAACTGAATGAAAGAGAAATCTTGCCATGTATCAGGCAGCTGCTGCTTTTTCTACTGATAGCACTTAATTGCATTTACCATTTCCTCAGATTTCCAACTATTTCTGTCAGATTTGCTTTTAACTCACTACAGATTGTGTGCATTGACTGTGCAACAACCTCACTCAGAGCTGAAATATTTAATCACTACCCGTGGATAAATGTTTTCATACTTTATGCTATGTTGTTTAGAAGTGAGGCATATATAAGGAACAAAAAATCTGTCAGTATGCATTTTCTATTGGAATGTTGCATAGGTTTTTAATTGGAAAATAGGCTTTTAAAGGTAATCATAGCTGAAGACTAGAGTTAGGAAGTGAAGCATATTTTTGCGTGATTTTTCTTCTTAACATAATGAACCTTTTTGTGTCTGTCATGGAAAACATGGAAATTTCATTCTCTTCTCTGTAACTATCTTCGCTTAAATGTTTTAGGTTCAGTTGCTTTGAATGGTTTGCAAGTAACCTAAAGGGCTGTGTTAATATTAGCCTGCAGTGAGCGCATACTGGCACTTTGTTGCTGTTTGGAGAAATGACCGGTTTACTTGGTTATATTGACAGCTCTACTGTAAAATTTGCTGGCATTAAAGGTCAAAAAGACCCAGTTTTTCCTCCAGTTGCTTCTATCCAAAAGAGAATAAATCTCAGAGCAGAATCACTTCTCTGACAATAATTTATGAATTATGCACTGACTGTGTTTGAATTGAGAAAGGCTTTCATATCCTTTCCATTAGCTCAGATTAAGTTTTCATATAGATGCTGGGAAGCATGCTAGCAATATCCTTAGCTCATTTTTATGAAAATTTTATCAGTGCTTTTTTCTGTACTACACTCCAATTGGGATGTCTCAGAATCTAAAGCTCAGCTTTGGACATGAACTTCTCTCAACCTGGCTGGCTGCTGCTCTAAAGGTTTCAATATTTTATGGGCTCTGGCTAACTCAGCCGTGAGATTCAAGCTGCAGAGATTTAACTCTAATGTAAAATCATGAACGGATGAAAACTGGGATGTCATAAGTAATACATCTACAAGAGCAGGATGCAGTTACCATTTTTAAAAGGTTTTTAAAAAGAAAACAGCATTCTCTACTCCCTCTTTGTATCCTAAAATGAAAAGCCTCTGAGCTATTGTACTAATACATAACCATCTTTTCTTGCCTGCTTTTCTTCAATTGCTGCTTAATTGTTGTGGGTTTTTTCCTTCAGGTCCATCATCAACAAGAAAGCCCCTAATGTCAGCTTCCTAGAGAAATGGGCATCACATCGCTTAATGTTTATAGGCCAAATCCATTCCTTAGCATCTTCCCTTTTTGTCTCAAAACTGATTTAAAACATTTGGAAAATCTGTCTATTCAGCCAGAGTGTTCTGGTGCATTCTTTCCTAGAAACAGTGGGGTCAGA
The DNA here is from genome assembly GCA_013397935.1 of Dasyornis broadbenti. Lineage (NCBI taxonomy): Eukaryota > Metazoa > Chordata > Aves > Passeriformes > Dasyornithidae > Dasyornis > Dasyornis broadbenti. Next base: position 146,418 of record VZRN01005936.1, on the reverse strand, counting down.
TGCGATCTGTCTGATGGACTTTTTTGCTGCAATCTATAGCCGTTTCCCTTGAGTCCTGCCGAGTCTAGCAAAGCAGTGCAGCCCTATAATGGCCCCAATGACAATATGTTCTTTGTGTGAAAGAATCCAGGGGGAAGTGCTGGAAGGTGCTCTGGTCAGTAAAAAAATAGTTTTAGTGCTTGCTTATTTTTATCATTATGTACGTTGCCTCCACTGGAAATATTTTCTTGACAGTAAATAAGCATCACCATAAAACATTTAACAAGCATGAAGAGAACAAATACAGAGTCCTTTTCATCTTAAAAGGCTTCAGTTGTTAATGTCTGTTATTAACACATTTCATTTGAGAGGGCATAAAAGAGGGACTGTATCTTGCGTATTTTTGGACTCACAGTTAAGAGTTTAATCTGTTCACAAATATAACTCACTTACGTGTGATGACAGAAAGATTTCTCTTCTTCTTTAAAATGTGACCTAGTCCAAAACTCTGTTAGGACAATATGATGACCGACATCTGTACTTGCATTTTGGCAGGGCTATTCAGGCGTAAAACATAGGTATAATTAGGGAAGCCCCTCTGTAGAAATGACTTCATCTGCTCCCATAATTGGTGCCCATCTCTGCCTTCCCTAGGATGCTGGTCCAGAGTGCAAGTCTCACCTTTGTTTTTCCTGGGTGCCAGCAACACCTACTCACCCTGTTAACTGCAACTCACGCTCTGCTCTTTCAGCTTTGCACACTATTCATTAACAGCTATAAATATTCAGAATCAGAAATATCTCAGCCCCGTATCAACACTGCATGAGGCAAAACACAACTGTGCTGCTCTGCTGTATAAGCTCACAGTACACAGCTTAGCATTAAGTCCTCCATCACCTCTCCTTAAACACTCACAACTAACAAGTAATTTGAGGTACATAGGAGTTGGATATGGATGGGTAAATAGGTACCTCTTATTTTTTTTTTAATTTCCATTCATTTGCCTGATCATAAAAACACTGTAATGCTGTCACAAAAATGTGGCCTCTGCAATGAGGGGGTACCAGCCTACTGTGGTGGAAGGAAGGAGACATTTTAAAAGGTCAGTAATAGACCAGGTTTTACGCTTTAACTTCAATTACCCACACCCAGGCAATGCAAAACATTTATCTGGGTTGTCATCACCTCTGTGAGCTTCCCCTTGGGCAGTGCCGTCATCTGGGCAAGGCCTTACCATGCAGTCACAAGAACATGGCCAAGCATTGCTGGCAGCAGCCACACTGAGGACCCACTCAGCCAGCACCCACAGAGCTTGCCCTACGAGCCCCCAGTGCAGCTCAGCACAGGGCATCTCCCTGCAGACAGCACTAGTGGTAAACCTTGCCTGATCATTTAAAGTCAAGTCTCCCGACTGATTCAGAAGCAATAGCCCCACAGGGGTGAGCAGTTTTACCAGCTGTCCAGTTTCTCTCGCCTTTGATCTCTGGATGTTTGATGTTTGATTTGCTTTTGCACCATTTCAGCTGTGACGCCTTTTGCATTTGTGCTGTCCTCTACCCATAGTCTTCTCTCTTGGCAATGGTGTCATGGTTTACCTTGGCCCAGGTTTATCTAGTGGGGGCGGAGCGGGGGGGGCACAAAGATGGCTCCTCTGTGAAGCTTCTCGAAGCCTTCATCATGTCCAGCTCTGAGATGATGGACATGCTGCTGGCTAAGGCTGGGCCAATTACAGATGTTGGTTATGCCTCTGTGAAAAACATATTTAAGAAGAAATCAAAAGAATGGGTGCATGTACTTTTTCTTAGCCAGAGGAGGGGGAGGACATGAGAACATGTGAGGGAAAGCAACATGGAGAGACCAAGGTCAGTGGAGAAGGAGGGGGAGGGGGAGCTCCAGGTGCCAGAGCTCTGCAGCCTCTGCAGGCCGTGGTGAAGCCCATGGTAAGCAGGGGGTGCCCCTGCAGCCCATGGGGGCCCACGGGAAATGCTGAGATCCACTCGCCCATGCCAAAGCGAGTGGATACCCTGAAAGTGGCCGTGGTCCAGAGGGAGTCCTAGTGGAGAAACAGGCCTTGACTTGCACCCTGAGACTGAACTGAGTGTCCCACATGGAGTGGGTGGGTGCCTGAGAGAGAGAGAGAGAGAAGTCCAGCAGAAGTCCGGTAAAGAGAAGAAGCCTTGCTCCCGAGATGGAAACGGCCTGGCTCGGAGGTCTATACCCCGTGGAAGACCGACCCCACGCCGTAGCAGTTTTGGGGACACTGCTTATCTTCGTGGGAGTCAGCATCACTGCAGCAATGTCGGGCGGGCTGCCACATGTGAGACCCATGGCTACACAGCAGAAAAGAGCCTCTCCCCCAGGCAGGGGAAGAAGATCTGGGTGATGAACTGACCTATCCCCCCCATGCCTTGTTCCCTTGTGCAGCTGCTGGGAAGGAGGCAGGGGGGTGAGCGGAGAAACGGTGGCCTTGAAGGGTTTATTTTACTTCTCATTTACTCCTCTGACTCTGTTAGCAATAAATTCGATCACTTTGCAACCTAAGTTAGTCCTGTTTTGCCTATTTGAATGCATCTTCTCCCGGGTTTCCATATCTCAACTCATGAGCCCTGGGTGTGGGTGTGTAAAGTTGTGGGTACCTGGCATTTGGCCAGGGTCAAACCATGGCAAATGGGCTGGGTCTTCTTTCCGTGGTCCTTTTCTGGATTGCAGATCTGCAGTAATCCCCACCCCAACCTTGTTACTGTTTCAGCTGGGAGTGGGGAAATTGTGGGGAACCAGATTGAAAATAGCCTAAAATAAAGAGTTTTGCTGTTTGATTATTTTTACTAGATTATTTTTCTACATAAGAATTGCTTAAGATTTTCATTTGATGTTAGGCATTGTGTGAAAGCCTTCACCCAGGACATCTGGTATCGCTCTCAAGGCTTTGCGGTGGCATGTTACTGCTGCGGATCTGGCCAGAGCCCCATAACTCTACAAAGTCTTACGAGTGTGGTATCAGGTGTCTGGTGGAGATTCCCAAGGGGCTTGAAAACCAGGTAATTCCAGGATATCTAGAAACTGGAACATGCTGCCAATCTCCAGAGAGGAGAGTGTATCTCTACTGAAGAGCCTGTTGGGTTGCAACTATTTGTTCATAAGCTTTTTCTCCTAAAAAGCCACATTTCTTTAGCGAAGATCTCAAAAATTGCTTTTCAGAAATGCTTACAATTACAGAGCTTAGGTTAATATCTACATTTCTTACAAGTGAATGTGATTAAGGTATCTATTAGCTGCTCATTGGAGATATGATGGGTACAGTTGAATTAGTAGGGAGAAAGGTTTCCCTATACTATATAACTCAGTGCAATTACAAAAATCTAGTTCTGCACAGTAGGAACATGTATCTTCTCTGGGAAAAGGGGGTGAAATGGAGAGGAGCAGCATGGAGGAGCTTTTGCAATGTGATCTGCTTCCAGCACAGGGAAGACCAGGACCAGGTATCCCACACCCCAAGCAGGGTGCTCTGTTCTGCAGGACACTGCCAGTTGTGGGTTAGCCCCTGCTGGGCTGGGAAATAGATGATAATTTCTCTCAGATTTGGCTGGGTAGCTCTCCTTTGGATTTCAGTAAGGAGGCATTGTTAATACTGGTGTGCCTATCTTAGATAAGTAGATTCTATTTCTAAAGCTGATATCAAAAGATTTGGTACTCAAGGAGCCAAAACCATTTTTCACACCCACCAACTCAATTACCTGGATAATAGGATTCTCCATCATGGTGAGACATGACAGCAGAGTATGACAAGATTTACTTTCTGTTTTGGGGGAAGATACTGAGTCTTTGGCCTACTCTGAGGCCTGGCTGTCCCTGACTGTTCCCCAAAACGTAGTCATTCACTAAAGGCAAACCATATCTAAACTAGAGTCACCAAACAGAAAGATATCCTTGAGAGATCATGTAAGTATGCCAGATCCTGTCTTAATGCAAAAAGTTAGAAGAGATGGTCTACTTTTCTTTATATTTTCTTATAAACATTTCTTTACTATTTTTCTTTTCCTTACATTTTTAGGACTTGACATAATTTTCGTTTCATCACACAACCAAGTCAGGCTGTCTCTGAGTGAGAAGGAGGGCTGCCATGTAGCTGATGAGCAGGCGGGTTTCTGCTAGCTGCTAACCAGGCATTTTGTTAGCAGCAACACCATTACAGTGGCAATATGAAGGTACTGTCTTCTGATTCCTGTCCACTTGAGGCCTTAAGAGGAAAAGGACCAAATAACTGTAAGATGGAGAAGAAATGCTGCAAACAGTGTTGTAGCCTGAGAGTTTACATAGATCAGAATTTTCTTTTCAGAGCAGACTTTGATTGGCTGTCTATAGACTATAAGACACCTTACTCTGTCTCAAAGAAAAGCAGGGCCGGACAATTTTCCACGAAAAAGAGTTGCTGTACATGGATGTTCATGTCTTGTAGCAGCAGCATGAGACACACAGATTGCTGAAGCATACCCACAGGTCCAGAGGTAGTCTAAAATGCATAGTTTTTTCTAAAACAACATAAACCATCATGCATTTGATGGCTTTCCATATCCAGATGGACATTACTTACATGGGCAATCATTAAAGGTAAACCATATGGCCGTCTCTCTTTTTTTATTGTGAATTTCTCTCGTATGTCAGTGTCTAGAATACATTTGGAGTACTTGACTGGAATAGGGGCAGAAGTTTGTCCTTTCCACCCTACAAGCATTTTACCAGCCAGTGAGCTCTAGCTGGCTGCAGAAAGGCAGATTCTGTATGTTTCCTTGCACTGGGTCTCTTTTTGTAATTCCACTATGCTCTCTCCAGACAGTGCCATTAGAGCATGTAAAATTTAATTTCCATCTCATCAGTGTCAGAAGCTGATCAAAGATTGCTCACAAAAAAATTATTGTGCTACTGGCTGCATCCAGAACATATGGGCATAGCATTAGTCACCATGGCCTCCACAGATCCTCCAGCGATTATCATCAAGGAGATGAGGCATGTCATATACTTTAAATGCAGATACACATTTCCTGGTATGTTTCCTAATAGCAAACACCTCTAGTATGGCAGGATAAATCGGAAATTGAGCCTTATATAAATCTGTAATGTAAAGACTTGACCTCATTGTCACCTAAACCACAGTGCCTGGGGCATATGTGTTATCAGCGACATGTGTGTACTTTGTCTGGGGGCAACCCTCCAGTGCGAGCACACACAGCTCCTGCCTAGGGCAGCGAGGCTGATAGGGTGGCAAGAAACAGCAGAACTGGGATTTTTCCTCTTCTAATACCAGCTTCTTTTTTCTGACATAATGTACTGAGGAATGACACATTCCTTACACTACTCACACCACGGGGTATTTTCTGTTGGCTAAACAACATAGAGTATGTCATTTTACTTAACCATCTTTGTAATCTCAGATAATGAAGCCACCAGGCACATATTAAAATTAGCATTGGTACCCCGAGTAGTCAAGGTCCTGGGTATCCTTCTCCCCTGGCTTTGTTTGGAAAAATGCTCATTAAAGTGCAGAAATGCAGTTTATAGGAAATGGTTGGAGCATTTACAACACACTCAAATCACACTATTTTCTGGGGAAAGCACACATTGCCTTTCTCCTCAAGGCCCTGGGGGGATCTTGACTGTTGGTTTTTGGCTGTTCTCTCATCTTGGCTACTACAAGGAATGAAACTTGGTGAGTTGCTGTTGATGGCCACCTCAATGAGGCACAGACTAGGAAGGACCACTGGGGCCCTGGAAATGGTGAGCCACCAGCTGGCAGGGAGGAGGAATAGGTCTGAGGGTCTTGTCACACTCTATGTTCAGTGTTAGCAAACTTGTTAGTGGCAGAGGTTTGCTCTTTTTCTTGAGCAACTGACTTTAGTGTAAGCATGGCCTCAAGAAAAGACCAAGTCACTTTTTGGAACCCTCAAGGACTCATAGGGCACAAGGGCCTCACCTCAAAGTAGCCACTAATCACTGAAAATAATAAGCAGAGGAATTTTCATATCTCATCAATTCCATGAGGACTGCAGGAATAAGAACAAGAAAACTTGTTGATTGATACACAGCTTATTTGAAAACCATTTGAGGATAGTGCACAGACATGCAGCTTTTTGTACCTCTTTGTCTGTTTTCATGTAGACATGCATCAAAAATGCCATATCTCTGGTACTGTCTTTTCTGAGGAAATTCACCTTGATTAGATTTCTTTTTCTATGGACTCACACAAATCCCACAGACTATCATTTTGTTACTGTTTGTTATAAATAACCATATGTATATTAGATAAGTATATAGCTGGTTTTTGTCTCCCCTGAGTGCAAAGAGGAGCGAATACATCACTTCCACTCTGACTCCGACTCTGTTTATATGATGATGAAGTTGAGAGTTTCCATCCTTGTTTTGTACCCTCTGAGACAGGGACATGCTTTGAATTACATTCTTTCTTTCTTTACTTCTTCAGATGATCTTTCAATAGCTGCCATGGTCTCCACTCTGTCTGTCCACCCAACAGAAGAATACAATACAGAAACCTTCTACTTTGACATTTCCATCAGGAATAAACTTCCCTGTATGCCTGCCCTTTGCTAACTTCCCACTTGTGTTTGAGTTTGCTTCAAAGAGTAAATAGGGAGCCGTTCCCAGAAGCACAAGCTCTCTTTGTGAAAAGCCACTCTACAAGCTAAAGGCAGTTTTTGAATCATGCCAGACTGTAGCCTTTTTATATAACAATGAACTTTTAAAAATTATTGCCATAATAAGTTAAAAATTAGTTACTTGTCTGGGAAGTACTTGGGCAAGACGTCCTTAGGAAACATATCTTCTAATTGCATTTTTGAAGCAAGATTCTGTGCTATAAATTGAACCATTTTTCTCTCTGTCACCTTTTTGTCTGTTGTGATTTTCAGATTCCCTAGGTCTTGCATGTCATTGTAACAGATTATATTGACCACGTATGACATGTGCAGATACAGTCCTTTAGAAATTTAAATATATTTTCTTCTAGAGAATTACAATAGAAAAAGGAGTGTTAGAATAAAAAAAAATTCCTTCTGTGTATTTTCAGGAAACTGTGCTTTAGAAAGGTGAGACCAAGAGTAGAGGATGTGATGTGCTGGGCATCCTGTGCCTTAAGACCAGATGAGACTCCTCCGAAGGAGAGGTTTGCTTATTCCCATGCAGTGGAGCATCTAAAGCCAGCAGGACAAAGTGAATCAGGTCATAAATGTACAGTTTGGAGGTTATATTGTTTGAAGCAGTAATTGCGCTGCACAACACTTGCTAAGAAGCTGCTGTTTGAAAGGCAAATATTTTGTATCAAGCCATTTACTGGGTTTGTTATGAGCTGTGGACACATAATAAAAAATGACTACAGTAATATCTTGATGATAGTCCCTACACTGATCAACTGCAAATGATCTGATTAACAGTCAGCTGCTGATTCCCAGTTTAATTAATCCTGATGGGCTATTGATGCGCCACAACTGTTTGTCCTAATAATGAGGTTTGAAATTAGACTGCGACAAGCCACTTAGACAGCTGCCAAGGAAAATAATCATTTAGGAAGGCGAGCAATGGAGACAGCAGAGGAGGAATGGCTGCTATTTGACAGAAAATTCACATGGCTGTGTCACATGTGTTTTATTTTTACATTTGGAGCACATTAACTGTACCAGCAGTAAGTGGTGACTGCGAGACACATAACTAGCTTTACAATTAAGAGTGCTACTTCTCATCAGTATGCAAAAGCTAAACATGAAACATGAAGTGTGTTAATAGCAGAATATATGTAGCTACAGACCATTGAACAATTTAGGTCAGTCTTTTGCAATGTTTAATTAGACTAATATATCTGTTTGCAATTAATAACAGATGTGACAAGCTAATGTGTCCATGTACTGACAAATTAACCTTTGCCCATCAGCTGCTCGGATCTGTGAGAAAAGTGCCATGTTTTGCCTCTGTTCAACTGAACCTAAATAAAATTGCGGGATAATTATAAACATAAATGTTAATAGAATGTGCTTTCCATGGGAAGCAGAGACCAAAGGCAAGTATTTCTCAGCCAGGTCGTCGTACTGTACTTTGCCACGTGTCAAAACCTGCAAATTATATTTTTCCATTTGTCTCAGTGCAATTAGTGTGTGGTTTGACAGATGCTAGTTCGATAGTCCTCACCGCCAGTGGATCCGGGACATACCAGAAACCTAAATTAATAACCAGGGTAAGAATGCCTCCATAGCCATTCAGTCTTTGGCTTTATTTGCTGTCTGCAAGCAAATGTGCCCTCAATTTGTGACAAGCCTTGCCACTGAAGTGACGTGGCAGACATGTCTGTCAGGACTTGGGCTGAGGCCATCAGCATATTCCGGATAAGTAATGGGAACATCTCTCACCCCCTGGGCTGGTGGTTTGTTTGCATTTCCAGTATTACCTCTCTTTGGTTTTCTTTCTCTCTCTCTTGCTTCCTCCCCCACATATATATATTTTTAATACATGTATAAAAATATATATCTATGTTATATATACCTATTATAGGATCTTTCCCTGGTCTGCATTAAGGTCTGTTAATAAACCCCTGTAATTGGTGGGATTTATTGAGATTGTGGTTGTATTTATATAAATGTATGCATGTGTGTATATATATATATACACACATTAATACACACATATATACACACGTAAATGTGTGGGTATGTATGTATACAGATATATGCACCTATCTATTTTTTATAGTAAAGGTACTTGCAAATAATATTATAAGAATTTAAATTCCATTAAATGGTTATTCTCCTCTAAATTTGACCTAAACGACAACTTTTTATCTTTAAGGTTTCAAAAGCGAGTGGCATGTTTGGGTGTTCCTCATCTCCATGCTTAGCACTTTTGCAAAATCAGACTTTTTGGGCACAGTGATGTTGGCATGTTGGCTTCCTTTAAGTTCTTTCTGTTAATGGCTCTCAAAGACTAGATACTGACCTAGGCGGACCCAGCACGGCCACTCATGGAAAGTCTTGCTCTGCATTTTTTGCCTGCATTTTGATTAGGAATTAATAGCTGGCATCCCTGGGGGCTGCCTTTGTGCTGAGATGATATGAAACCTGTTGTGTGATTCAACATGGCATGTCCTCGGGAGCAACCAAGCCTAGGACTCCCCCTGGGACCCAAGAGATGACGCCCTCCAGTGCTGGGCACTTTGGAGGTACTTTCAGCACACACCCTTGATAGGTACTTTCCACTAATACCTGAAGTTTTGGTCCTGCGATCAGCCCCAACTTTGGATCATATTTATAGAATCACATCTGAGATTGAGTAGTATCAAGTCATCAGCAGCCTAGAAGTAGCAAAAGGATTTGAAGAAAAACCCGTAAAAACAGGGCAACATTAAAACACAAAGGAGCTATCAATTACGTGTGCTACTGCTCCTTTGAACACCTGCTTCATGTTGCTTGAATATATAAGGACTAGGTCTATATCGACATGCCTCACCCAAATAAGTGTCAAGAGGTAAAGCATTATTATCTCTCAGCCATAAAACCACAGTCTCCACTCATTTTCCCTCCTAAAGGTCAGGCATTTGCAGCCTGCATGTACTGCCCCTAAAATGAATGCCACACTGTCATCAGCATTCAGCACCACAGCTGCAGAATAAAGGGAGCCCAGTCTGCCACATGAGAAAGAGGAGATAAAAAGAAAGCAGAAAGCAAAAATAAAATGCCTTAAGTCTCTGCAGCAGACTTTTGCCCTCCCTCACTAATCAATTGTCCTCCTGGTGTTCGTTCTGTCCTCCAAGTGAATGGCATGTAGGATGGGCTGTGCAGAGACCAGCAATCTCTCAAATACACGGCACAACCCTGGCCCATGCAGGCAAGAGCAGCAGTGAGACATCCTGCAGCTCCTCCATAACAGAGCAAACAAGTGCTTCTCCCACAGCACAGAGGACTCATCCTCCTAAGCTTTGGGAAACCTTGAGACCCTTGTTCCCTTTAACTCAACATAGGTCTTGTTTTACAGTGAAATGGATCTCTGCAGAAGCTGTCCTTACCAAGGGGAGTGGAGATGAAGAGCAGCAGGAGCCATGGGGGTGCTCCACATGCCTCTTTGGTGGCACCACTCCCTGCCGCATTAGGCTCTGTTGATAAAACCATATTACTGATGCGGTTTATTCAGAGTGGACCTTGGGCAGGGCTGTCACCCACCATGATCATCAATGTTTCAGCAACAAGTCAAGCCTACATCTTAAGGCCAAATATTCTGTCCCATAAACTGTGACGTAATGCAAATTTTGAAATGGAATTACCACCTCACTTGAAACCCTGAACAGGCCTTTTTCAATTCTACCTTGGAATGATTTTTTTGTTTTGATTTTTTTCCCTTCTGATCTGATAGGAATATTAATCCTTCAAATTAAAAATACATTTAGAAAGGTATGTAACCTGAATCAGCCAACAGCTGGGAGTGCAGCCTGTTTTGTCATATCAACAGTCCAGGACGAAGATTGGGAAGCAATCCCAATCTTTCCTTCAAAGCTCTGATGTGAGGACAGTAGAAGTGAGGGTAGAAGGAAGAAGAAGGTAGTGTGCTGAGATCTCCAGCATCACAGCTGTTTGCACAGAAAGGAATAAGCCCTAAACAGAAAATGCTGCCCAAAACTGTTTGGGTACAGCCTATACCCATGTTTGTGGGAGAGGCTTCTGCCTAAGAAAAGGCCACAGTTTTGGGCACTTGTTTCCCTTTGTGGCCTGAGTTTTGCTCTGTGTGTTTGGTGACAGGACAATACAGGTCACATTGGCATATGTTTCTCTTTCCAGAGCAGCAGAGGGGAGGAGTTGCACTGTGCTGAGGTACTGGAAGTGCCCAGAGCATGACCTGCAAGTTGCCTGTGCCAGCTACACTATGGACTTGTCTTTTCAGGTTTGCTTTTAATAATTGCACAACAGCTCATGTGTTTGAAGGAGGGAATAGATTTTGAGATTACTCCTGCCCCCTTTTTGCCCTGTGTATCCTTGGGAGCGTGGCAGAAAGGTAGCTGCTGGTGCTCAGGGGAAAAAAGAAGTGTAATGGATTGGAAAAGCATATACTTTGAAAAGTTCATCCACGTGTTTTTGGGTAGTTAAAAAAAAAAAAAAAAGAAATCTATAAATGCTACATAACTTTTTAATGAATATGGCCTTTTGCTAGGCTGAACTTCCAAAGCTTCCCATGTAAGGAAGCCTGTATTTGTGAGCTTCCGGGAAACCACTGTGACAACTGTATATGAACCTAACAGAAGGAGATATAGAACCAATAATTTCTAAACAATGTGTGAGACTTTGGAGTGGATTTATCCCTTCACTCCAGTTCTGAAAAGCTCCTCACCAAGGAATGAGTGGTTTACTGTCCTGTGGGGATGCTGAACGGAGGGATGTTCCCGTTTCTGCAGGAAGCCAATACAGAGGTTTGGAAAGATAAGCAGTTTAAAGCTGAAGACAGTTCCTGTCCTTTGGGTTAGTGTGTGCCTGCCACAGCAAATCTCACCACAGGTGAGGTGCCAAAGGTGGATGTTGTGTGCAGGATCCCAGAGCAATGCCCAGTCCACATGCTGAACACTGGATGCTCTCCTCTGAATATTCAGTTAGAAAAGAAGAAATGAATGAAAATCTGATCTTCAACATATATGCAGGCATAACAGGGTGGAATTAACTCTTTGACTGTCATTCTTGCTATTTTACTTTAAAATGTGAGGCTTTGTAATACTTCTTCATGCGCACGTCAACTTTTGTGTCTCTTATAGCAAGACTTCATTTCTCTGTAGAGCTACAATCAAAGGATACATGTATGAGAGGCCTAATAATTTTCAGAGATTTTTGTTTCAAGCCATTAAAGCTGAAATACATTACTACCTTTCCAAAGCTTTCAGAAAATAAGCAGATGAAAGCTCTGGGCTTTCTGTTGTTCTTGTTCTTCCACTTGTACAAATAACACATAATAACACCTGCATTCAAAAACTGGGGGTTTTGCCCTTCATATCCCCAAACAGTATAAATTGATGTGGTTCAGATCAGCTATTAAAAATTCCTCTCTACCTTCGCCTCAATTTATAGCAAAGCAGTATGTCTCTGGTAGACTGGTATTATGAATACATGGCATTACAGCATAACCTATCACATGAAATTAGATTCTCTATCAAAACCAAAAGTTTTAGCAGGATAAAATTATGATTCTGTGAGCAGGTCTCCTGCTCTGGCATCAACATTGATGCAAAATTGATGAAACTTCCAAGTGAAATTGCATTGTTTGATCTTCACAGTCCTGGAATAACATAGCCTAAAGCTACAGTTTCTGTAAACTTACTTTGCACAAACGACTTAGCCAGTACTGATGTATTGACATAGTGTGCCCATGAATGACATTAGGGCTACTTAGAAAAGAGACAAAATAACAGCAAAAGAATGCAGCAATTGGTTCTGAAATTACCTTTTTCCAGTGAACCTCTCTGAAAAATTACCTTTTTCTGCTGAGTCTCACTCAAAAATTACCTTTTCCAACTGAAGCTCTCTCAAAGTGCCTTGATGTTAAGCAATATAGTTTTTAGTTGAAAATGTCACAAGGCCATGTAAAGAAATTGATAGAAAATTTCAGGGTTCCTTGTTGATATTTGAAGCAGCCTGTGGATTTTTGTTCTTTAACACAGATCTTCTCTGCTGTGCTACCACTTTGATTTCTGTATTGCTCAAACCAGCATGTTTCTAGGCTTAATGGCTTCACCGAGAGGAATGTGAAGGTGATTTAGTTATTTCTGTGGAAGTGATGTTACCAGGAGGAAATTGGTAAACAGATGTCTTCTGAACTCCTTCTAATCACATACAAGACATTGGTTTATTTTTAATAATGAATTAGAATAAATAATCTCTCTCAATGTCTTTTTAATGTATATATAAATGCAATAGTACTCTGATTATATGAACTACTTTGGTGAAGGTGTTCAGATATTTGTCTACATATGTGGCTGACAGGAAATAGCGATCCAGAGCTCGTGGAAATCAATGGAAGGACTCCCACAGCATCAGCAGGCTTTAGTTCCGATCTGTAACTGGAAGTTAAGAGACCAGGTGACTGTCAGCAGGCATTTAGAGTGGAGGATTGCACAGGCAGGGATCAGGTTTTTCTGTACTTGATAAGACTGAAGCCTCAGGCTGTTCATGCAGGTGGATCTAACACCTGTACACGGCCTCAGTGAACTGTGGCAGGCAAAAGAGGCAGTGTATTAACAAATCTGGGAGCCAGGAGACACCAATATTAAAGGTATGGGCATGTGAATAAGATACCAAGAGACAGCTAGGGGATAATTTTAAAGTGCAGTGGCAGTAATTGCATGTGTACAAGTTCTTACTGCAGTACATGCAAGGTGAACTTTCTCTGAGAAGTAAGGTACTTTGCATTTACTGAGGGCTTGAGCATGGATGCAGGCAATTACTGCAGAGGGGCAGGATCCCTGCCAGCTCCCACCTTTGTAATGAGTTCCAACTGCTCATGACTTGGGGGAGAATTCATCTCACTTGCAACACTTGGTCTAAAATAGCAATTAAGGTTCCCCCAATAGTCAATGGAGACAGAGAGATCCCACCAAGTTCCTCCCACCTGTCCTGGTGGAATTTTTATCCCTTCTGATCACAGGTCTTTAGGAAGTCATGGGCATCCCAGCTGCTTGCATGCAGTCAACCTCCCATGTTCATCACATGCACAGGACTTCACAGAGGTGGCATATTCCTCTGTGCAATACCCAGCTTTGTGATTAACCTGCAATCTACCTGGGAGACACAGCATTGAACCTGCTGTGCACTGCTGTCGATGTCCTCTTCCCAACAACCTGTGTCCAGTTCCTGAAGGAACCGCCTCGAGGCAGCTGTCTCTTCCTATTGATAGTGGAGGGACATCAAAGAAAACCATGAGTGAGTGGGGCAGTTCCATCACGGAGATGTGGGAACAAGGGCTGGCTGCATGGATGCCCTGTGCTGATTTGAATGAGCTGTCGATAGGAAATTAACTTTACCTCAGAAACACAGAACAGGTGCAACAGCTTATGGAGGCAGTGAGCAATGACCAACCCAATAAAAAGGGAGAAATGCAGTCTTGGACTGTGTAACTCCCCAAAGGACAATATTTCCAGCTGGATTTCATGCGGGGAAAGTTGTACACAAGTTGTGATCTTAAACACCAATAGTTTGAAACAGACAAATGATAAATAGATAAATTAATTAAACACAAATGTATTAGAGATAATATTAAGAAGATTAATTCCAAATCCCTTTTGGTTGTGTGTTGTGCTACAAAGGAAACAGAACAATGCATTTAAGAGAGGATACTTGAGCATCAGCTATTATCGGTCGATGAACATTGCAAGATCAGCTTTGAAGTTTATATTTAATTAATATATTGAGCAGATTTAGCCAGATAAAAGCCTACAGGAGGAACAAAATACTCCTCATAGAAATGTGCATCTTGTGTAAGTTTTCCAGGTGCTGTAGAATACGTTTATCACAAGTTATGTCATTTCAAACTGAAGCCCCTGAATTCAGGGAAACATAGAATTAACCAGAACCCTAAAAAATGTGGAAAATGCACTGCTTCTCTTAGAAAAATCTATCCAATACCTTCATTAATGTAATGTATATTGACTTAAATCATCAGTCAATGCTTTCTGCCTGTGGCTCTGACATTGTTACCAGGATTGTAACAACAGCTGGCTGGAAATAGACAGTTATGCTCTGTGAAAGCATTTGAGGTTTCAGAATTTGTTATCAATATCTGTAACTAATCTGCAGAGGAATGAACCCTTCTGTGTTATTGAATTAACTAAAGTTTAATGAAACTGATGGAGTCACCCTAATACATTTTGGGATGGATGAATGTGCCTTGCCAGAAGTACAGCAGTGCCGTGGTCCAGCATGTGGCTGAGTATGAGTGTGCTGGCTCTGAGTGGCTCCTGGGTGGTGGTAGGAAGGTCACAGAGATCTGACACACAAAGTGTTTTTGCATAATTTTGAAACTGGTTACTGCCTTTGCCAGTCTTTCCTCAGCCCATGGAAGGCTTAGGGGGCTTTTCCAGCAGGGATGGAAAGAATAATGTGAATATAAGTATTTACACTCACAGTATAACAGTAATTTACAGTATGCCAACACAGTAAGGACATTTGACACAGGGCAAACCTTTTTGGTAGTGGATATTAATTTTTATACAAATCCTATTTTCTTGTGCCAGTCCAAATCTTTATGGGTGCAAACAGTTTGCCAGGACTGATGTGGGAAAAGGGGATGCACCTTTCCACCTGTGACTCACACAAGGAGCACTATGAAGCCCTTCAACCCACAGACAGCAGTGAAGGGCTTCGAGGGTGATGCCAGAACAGGACGTGCAGGTACCTGTGCAGAAGTGAGTGCTCTGCAGAGCAGGGTGTAGTGAAAGCCAGGGAGATAACAGAGGGAGGTTCATAAGCAAATCCTGCAGATGACAGCCTCAGCACAATGTTAGTGCCTTTTCTGTAGTCCTGGAAGTCACATGGTGTCTTTTCCAAGCCTATTCTCTTCTTCCTGTCTGTAACACCCTTCAGCAATTTCCCCTTGAGGTTGTGGTATAATACCACATGGAGGTGTAACTCTTTACCAGACCAAAAGAGCAATTTCTATGTAAAATCTCTTAAAAACTAAAATAACGTAGCTACACCCCTTTCCAGGCATGACAGCAAATGTCCTACATTTCTCCTGAAGGAAAGAGTACTCTGAATCTTTTCATTCATAGGACATGAAATGTGTCTTTTCCCAAATCAGTATCCTTTTCAGAGGAGTCAGCTCTGGGACCCCACAGCCCAGCCAGGTCTGCCTCTGGGTCTGCCTCTGCTGAGCTCAGCTTTTGGGGCTGCATGTGGCCAATATGCCCCAACAACTCCCAGCGGAAAGCTGTTCTGTTGGAGGAAGTGTCTGTTTGTTAATCAGGAGACACAGGCCAGCTCTTTTAGCAATAATTAGCGTGGTGCACTTGGGTATCCTGGCACAGAGAGATCAGGTTTTAACAGCTACATTTCATGCTGAAGCAAATCTATTACAACCTTTGGAATTTTAATTGTTACTACCTCATTAACCTGCTAATGGACACAGAATCACAGAATAATCTGAGTTGGAAGGAACCCAGACGGGCCATCAAGTCCAGCCCTGGTGAATGGCCCATATGGGAATCAAACTCGTGATCTTGGCATTATCGGCACCATGCTCCAGCCAACAGGGCTCTCCTGCCTATAATTACAGAAAAGTCAAGGGGAGAAGTGTGATTCTGTAGATTTCAGAAATCCATTTCTAATAAGCAAGAGCTCTTTCTGGGAACTAAATTTTGAGGAAAGCTGAATGCCAAGGGATAAGTCTGCTATTATTTTACAAAGGTAGCCTGGGACTGAACACACTGCACATCGAAACCTCAGAGTGACTAGGAGCTGGAGATCCACAAGAAACGTAGGTTAGAGCAGTGGAGGTCCCCCTTGCAGAACAGATTAGGTGAGTACACTCCTATTTGAAATTTCTACAGGGTTACATGGATAGGAAAGCTATGATATCTCCTGTACCATTATAATTTTATGTTCCTTAAAAATAAATATGTGAAGCAGAGGCTATAAAAGCAGGACTGAAGTCATTAATAGGCCAGATAGGATACTATCAAAGTGTCTGTGACTCCCCACATGCATTAGTGATGGAACTTGCTTTCCATAAAGAGCCCAGAAAATAACTGCTCTCAAAACAAATCCTGCTAAAGAAGATGCTCAGGTTAAAGTCCAAATCCCCTAATGACCCCTTTTTTTTAACATTGCATATATTTTTTTGTGTTCTTTCAAATGCTTCTGATGTTATTTTCTGTCTTACAACATGTCGCATGCCTTCATCCCCAGTAATTTTGGAGGTTGTATCAGTGCCTGGGAAGACGAGATGCTTATTTGCATTTTTGGTAGTTCACCTGTGGATCCAACCCCACTCACACGTGAGGAGGACAAGAGCAATGCCGAGGAATGCATCCCGCCAGATGCTGAGATTTGATCCCCCGTGCCCGGAGCGGTCCCCGAGCCCTGCCCCAGGGCGGGGCCCACCCTGCGCTTCCCACGGGGTGCCGGGTCGCGGTGCTGTTTGGGAGCCCACCGCTAGATGTCCCATGGATTAACCGGAGGGAAGGATGGCTGCGCTGTATCGCCAGCCTGGCCGGGAGGGTTTGCCCGTTCAGTGCCTAAGGGCTGCGTGTAGGGAGCCAGGACTGGAAGCGACTGCAGCCAGCATCACGCGTGCTGTGCTGGGAGAGCCTTGCACCCTTCCTTTGGCAAATTACCAGCTGTAAGGAGCCTGCTCAGCCTCATTTCAAGCCCGTATTTTAAGGCATGGCCATATGCGCAGCACTCATCTGTCAGACCAGGCTGGGGTTAAGGTTCCCGCCACCTCTCAGCACACGGAACTGCCTCCCCCGGGGTCAAGTTTGTCCTTTAATTTCTTTTTTTTTTTTTTCCCTAAGGATGTACATTTTAAATAGAAGCCTGTTTAAGAAGGTGTCACATTTTCCTTTTACAAGAGGAACATAAGACTCTCCATGCTGATTTCTAGGAGGCTGAAGACAAACTGAAGATAGTTTTTATTTTCTGTTGTAGTCTGGAGATGTCCAGGGTTACCAAATGGACAGCCTGAAAGCTCAGAAACAGGAAGATGGCACTGCCTTCTGGAAATCCCTGCTGCACATGCCGGGTCTGGAAAACCTCTTTCAGAGTGATGTTCCTTAACATCGACAAACACACATATTTTTTCAAATGTTTAGACCAGGGGAAGTAAAGGAAGCATTATCAATATTTTTAAAAATCCATTTAAAATATGGAAATAAAGTCTAAAAGACTGCTTTTCTTTCCAGGGCCCCTTAAGGAGAGTCCCACGGAGACAAGTGCAGCTGGCTTGCCAGAAATATGGGACTGGAACTGGGGAAATGAGCAAGTTGATATTACACAAACACTTGTGGGTAAAAAAAAAAAAAAAAAAAAAAAAAAAAAAANGTCACTGAATAAAAAAAAAAAAAAAAGAAGAATAGAAAGGATAGTCACCTGGAATAAATTGCCATGGACTTGTTTTATGTGCTGGAAAACCTCTGATGATACATAACTGGCTGAAAAAGATCAGAATTGGTAGCAAAAAATATGCAGCTAGTATTTATGTCTTGCTCTGTAACAAAAAAACCCAAAACAACAAAACCCCAGAATGTATGAGTTATTTTGTGATCATTTATATATTACAGGGAATATGAGACTCACTTGATTAAAAACTAGCTGAAAGATAAAATTTGTTTAAAAATAAGCAGATTAGTTTCTATAAGGCCAGGGATTAAAGATATCTCCAATGTCCTTCACCTTTTTTTTTTGGTGTGCTGCATTATGGCAACCTTGAATATTTCTGCCCTAGCCATAGGCAGTGACATCCAGTAGTGAGGGCAAAATTGAGCAACTGCAAAATTTTTTTCCCACATCTAAATTTACCTGATAAGTAGCTCAAAACATTGTTCTCCTCTGTGACCACCCTCAGGCTGCTGAGCACTTGTAGACAAAAAGCCACCAAGCTCTTCCCTTGACCAGCAGGGAACAAGCAGCAGCAGCAGAATAATTAAAGAATTGCCTATTGGGATTTATTCTGGGGAGTTGTTCTTATTCTTATTCTTATTCTTATTCTTATTCTTATTCTTATTCTTATTCTTATTCTTATTCTTATTCTTATTCTTATTCTTATTCTTATTCTTATTCTTATTCTTACTGTTCTTACTGTTATTATTACTGTTATTATTACTACTATTCTTATTTTTAAAGGGCAACTTTCTGGGTTTGTTGCTGTTAATTTGTTTTACCAATATCCCAAAGGAGACAAAAAATGCTGTTTAAAACCTGGGACCTTCAATAAACCTTTGGCAGCAGAGCCAAAACCCCTGCAAACAGAGCTGAACACTTGGCTGCTACAAAGGGTGGGAAGGGAAAAAATGGTTGAGTCACTCATGATAGGAGGGGTCTGTCAATGACATTGGCTGTTGTTCTTATCTACACTGTGTGAAAACCTTTATTTAACAAATTAATGTTCCCTTCTGTGGTGCACAGAAATGTGAAGCAAGGGACTCAGAGCTGGCTGGCCAGGAGTTACACTGGTGCCCTGAAGTCTGAAAGAGTGAAACTGGAACAGACCAGGACAAACACTTCTGGAAAGCAGACCTCAAGGTGGACTTGGAAAGGCGTTCTGCATTCTGCTGCTCTGCTGGCTTTTCCAAAGACAGAAAATGTTGGATTTGAAAAAGTCGCTGAGGAAAAGGGAGAACCAGGAGGAGGAAGCCTATGGAACAACTCTAACCCTGTGGGTTAGAGAAGTTCATGAGGCATAACAGCCCCACTAAGTTCCCCATAAATCTCTCAGTGAATTACCATGTTGGTATGGAGGCATTGATGGCTGATGTCCTTTGAGTTAAATAACAGAATAAACATGAATTTGTACTCTTAAATCCCCTCCTGCTGTGTTTAATGAATTTTTAGTTCAGGATGTACATAAATAATCAGGCAAGTCAAATAACAGGAATTACATTTTACAATGGAAAATAATTAAATCTAAAGTATAGACTTAGTCTCTGTTATACAAAGAAATGTAAATAACCTCTGCCAAAAAGTGCAGGAGTACCCTTACTGAGCTTTAACAGTCACACACACTGACAGACGGAAGGCTTATACAAATATTGTCTTTTATTATAATGTGGAAAACATAAAGCTCTATCAGGAGTAATGATAATTTCTGAAAGCTATTGGAAAATAACATAAATTCCTGCATTCATCAATTACTTTTTTACATAAGCAATAATTTCTATTAAATTCATTTGTTAAAATGAAAAATGGTTTATTAGAAATGCATCATTTAAATGTGCGGTGTCGAGCAGAATATTCTTCTAAGTGGGACATGAAGCAATAGTGAAATAGCAGAGAGTCACATTTGTTATTGCTCTTCTGAAAACTCAACAGGGAAAATTTTCTGTGTCTGAAACTTGATACTCTATAATGCCGGCTTGAGTTTTGCTTTGTGTTGGTTTGTTGTTTTTTTTTGTGAGCATACTGTTATTTCATATTCTTCTTTTTCATTCCTCTGTTTAGAAAGAAAAAAGTGAACAAGTGAAGCACAACCTTTGGTAGACTGATCTGTGACACCCCATAATCTTTTGATACTGCCTTGATTTCTAATTGTGTTTTTCACATTTTTAGCAAAAGAAATATGAAAAAATCAGAAGTGTAACCTATATTATTATACTTTAATGTGATGTTCTACTTTTCTGTTTGTAGTTCTTGAAGTTTTTGTCTTACTTCATTAAACATTTAATAAATCACTGCCAGTTTTGTGACAGATTTTAACCATAACACAAACAGCAGGAGGTGTAAACTCAGTTCAGTTCGTATAGGCATATAATATCCGTGTCGACATCATCATCCCCTCAAGGCATATTGGCAAAACGGCCAATGGAAGCTAAGCTTTTTCCGACAAAGCTTCGAAAATAAAGTTTTCTTCTTTTATCTTGCTACAAATCAATTGGAGCCCTTACAGCAAAATCCTATAAAATAACTTCAAACACCGCTTCTTAGTCTAAAAATTTGTATTATGGCTAAAACTCTTTGAAGTTTTATGACTGAAGTTTGGAGAAAAATGATTTAAGTGCTATCTGCTAGACATCAGAGTGTCAAAATTTCTCTCAGTTTTCTTGACACATAAACTGCTACCTACTGTATGTTTTCTAGAGTTTTTTTCCTTTCTTTTAACTACCTAACCCAGCTTGCTTGATAAAAGTTACTTAACCGCAGTTTATCCCATTGAATTAATACCCTTTTAAGCCTTGGTTTAAAATAACTGATTACTTTATTTTTGATTTTCAGCATCTTTGACAACGCAGGTGGCAAGGAGGTGGGGAAAAGAGCTGCTTTGTAAGTGCCATATTGATTTTTGAATAGAAAAGAAAGCAGGTAAGGTCCCCAAAACAACACATTTGCAAAATGCACAACTGAGTCTTTACTTTGGGGCAAATGTTTGAATAAGGTCTATTGTGGCAAACTGCTTTTCAAAGGGGAGAAAAATTACCCCTGCAGGAAAAGCTGTAGGGTGGGTGGCTCACAGGACACCCGGAAATGCTGGCAGTAACTAAGGTTTTGTGCTGCTCCTTTTGAAACATATCAGGAAAAGAGAGTACATCCAGAGCCCCTCACATGCTGCAGCTTGAGTGGGCTATGGTTAAATAATTTTTTTGTTGATCCTGAGATACCTAAAAGGGCTGAGGAGACCAGGAGCAGGATGTATCCTGTCCAGCTGCCATCAGTCTTTTCTATCAGGCAGAGTATGGTCCTTTTAATGCAGGCACCCATCAGTGCCCAGAATGGACATGCTGGTCTGTGTACAAACACTACCATGAAATGTCATTTGGAACAGCTTTGGTTAAAATTTCCAAAAACCTGAGGAAGAACTTTGAAACTAGGGGCACAAATATAAAAATTTGATCTAAAGCATACCTTTTGTTTAGTTTTTTTATTTTATTTTTTAAAATTCAGAAAATAATGTCAGAAGTATTCCCCACCGAAGAAAAATGTTGCATTGACGGAGTTGCATCAAAATGACATGTGTCAAAATTCAGTAAGATGGTTACTATGCAAAAATTAAGCAAAGAGTGTGAAATATTCTGCAGAGAACAATGGCAAGAAAATATAAAACAAAAAAAAACAACAACTGTGTCATTCTGTATACTGCAGTCTTGCAAAATTTTATTTACCCAAGATGAGTGATTTGTTTTGATGGGCAAGGAAATATAATTATTTGAGGGAAGAAGGAGGAAAAGGGAGGGGGTCCATTATCATCACCTTGGAAAAGGGTGGATGAATAGATTTTGTGCCTGAGCTGGTAAATTTGTAGTACATCTTCGCATGGCTGGAATAATATAATAAAGTGACTTAAATATAAATGCCATTTAAAAACTACTCCATAGTGAACAGTTAATATGAAGGCATTCAAAAGAATTTCCTCAAGAGAGCCTGCTTTTGCTGCTAATTTGCTGAAGTAGATCTGCTCTCTTTACTTCTCCATTGCTCTTGATGTACCTTAAGGCATGCTGGGGGCTCACCCATCATTTGCTAGCTCATAACAAGTTAAAAGGAGGGACCTCAATAGTAGTGTACAACAAACCAAAGCACAAGTCCAAAGGGTTGTAGGAAAGCATCAACTGTTTATAGCAGGCGAGCTGGAGAAGATCTTTTCAAGGAAAACATTGCATGAAGTCCGCTGGCCTGTTCCCCCAGAGCAGCCACATAGAGCACTGTGAGTAGTGGGGGGAGCAGAGCTGCTTGCAGGCAGGGCGATCCCGAGCATGCTAAGGACAAAGCCCTCTGGAAGGCCACATCATGCTTGATAAGCTTTTAATGCTAAACAATTGCAAATTGCCATTAATGCTCCAATAAAACACAGATACATAAGACTTTTTCCTTCTGTCATGTGGCATTAGGTCAAAAGAGTGGATAATGAGAGCAGTATTAGTCCCACCAGAGAGCTGGGCTGACACAGGCTACACAGACATGCGGATATTTTTTTGGCACTTCAGGCAGTGCCATGATCTAATCTCCTGTCTCTCTCATGTCATACAACACATGGGTTTGAGCAGGCCCTGGGCTCTAGGCGGCAGCTCCGAAAATGTGCTTTGCCTTTTCATGATCTTTGCACCTGGCCTGTTATGACATAGTGGGTAAAGGAAGCCATGACATAAGACAGTGGCTAGGTAGGTATTAAACCTCCAAACAGTTTAACACACTCTTCCTATACTGATTCTCCACTATAAACCACCAGGCTGCAATGCAGATGATAAAGCTCCATCTGACAACAAAATCCAGACTTCACACTACTAGTCACATCGATCAACATCTGAACTAATGTCAGAGTCTTCTCTTACTAATGAGCTGCTGCACTGAGATGCAGCTTTGCTATCAGTCAGATACCTGTAATGAGGTAGAATGAATGGCAAGACCCCTCTTCAGACGCTTTCTCTCATCTAGCCACAGAGGGGCTTCGTTGTTCACTTATTTTTGGTACAGACAACGAGTTTCTTCCTGAAGGTCTCTACAAACATCCCACAGTTACTCTGGCACCTATTTTATATGTTAGTTGCAGCTGTTTGGAGAATTTCTACCAGGAATTAATTTTTTTCCCCCCTTCTAATCATTTGCAATCCCAGCGCTTCCATGTAAGGGCTGTAGTCCCAGTGCTTGCATATAATGACATTTTAATGTACACTTCAAATTCAAATGAAAGTACCTTGCCATGTTCCCAAGTTGGACCTGTTTATGTAGCACTCTGCTTTCCCTAAATTATCTGGCTACAAGGCACATTTGTCCAGCTGTTTATGCTTTGATTTTAAGCCACAGCTACCATGCAGTGGTGTATTCTATTTACTCAGCCCTTAATATCACAGGAGGGATGTGCTTGAAATCCATAGCTTTCCATCAGTGTAACAAAGCCACAATAATGATTTCTTTATTTTTCTTTGCCCTACATGCTACTGCTGAATGGTCTGAACTGAAGTTACTGGTAGACCCAGAGGTTCTGCCCAAATCAGATCTAAGGCAGTTTGCTAAGAAGGTAATTTGCAGCTGCAGTGATTGAAGAAGAACTCTTAAACTGTAGTAGAGGAAAACTCAATGAACAGTAAAGAAAGCTCCAACATTTGTTACAATCACTCTCTCTTTAGTTACTAAATTAAGGGCAGGGTGGTTTTCTGTACTGGAATTAACTCTCAGCGCAGAACAGTTAGCTATTATTTTTTACTCCTATGAAAACTGTCATTACAGAAAGGCTGACTTGGGTTTGTGTTGCAAACTGAGGTTGTGACTTGTATCTTTCTCTTCTTCCCAAATACTTCAGTCAGGTTTTGTTTTTCTTAGTGTTAGACCAACATCTTATGTCTCTCAGTGGCAGGTCTCAGCATGCAATTATTTATGCACATCTCATTCCATGCCACATAAAAAGGGTTATCAAGTTTGTATCTTTAACACTAATGAGCTGTTGGTTAACACTTTCGAGGCAATTAACCAGCGGTATCACTTCTTATCCACGGACAGAGACATTGTTGCATTCTAATTTCTCCACGGGGCAAGACATGCGTCTGGAGTTCAGCCCCTGCTTGTTTGTCCCGGAAGACAAGGCTGCAGGGCATGGGCAATGGGAATCCATAAATCACCCCTGCACCGGAGCCCCAGTTATGACGGTTTATGTGGTCTCTGCCATCAGCTGATGACATTTTGGGGCAGATAGGTTAGTGGCACTCAGCAGAAGTGTTTGCATTTGTTCTGCCACACGTGCAGCCCCTCTCACACCAGTTATCAGAGCATACCAACTTTTCACACCGCCAAGCGCCTCTTCTGCTGCCCACACAGGGACCCAGTCAGGACTTCTCAGTGTCCTGTCAGTGTCTGGATGCTGCAGCAGTCCCTCAGGGCCAGTGGCATTTGGCTCAGGCTAAAGCCACCCTTCAGGCTGCTCTGACTGCTGCCAAGGGACCAATAAAGCAGCCAAGATCAGGGCAGAGCATATCATCGTCAACAATGGTTTTAACCATTATCTTCAACCAAGGATATACAGAGGAAAATCTGGTGAGGACGTGATGAAGTCTCCCAGGGTGTGTCTGCTGTGAAGATGCAGAGATTTCCATTTTCATGCTTAAGCACCTACAGGGAAGGAACCTGTAAGATGCAGCATTTTCTTCTGCCTTTAAAACATATGCTTTCAAAATATATACTTTTATTTTCTGTTTCCAGGATTAGTATTTCATTTGAAGTTTACTTTGTGTTAATAGAAAGAGAAGGTCTCCTTTTTCTTTTCAAGTATGTCCTTGTCAAAAGCCCATTTTTTGTCACAGCGCACTTGGCAGAATCCTTGTGGACCCACTTGGCTGTGGCAGGAAAACATCCTGGCTCACAGGAGCAGCAGTCCCACTTCAGCCAGTCCAGTACATATGTGTCCTGCAGGTGCCTGCTCTGGACACACAGCAACATCTTCTGCTGTGGAGCAGTGCTTGGGGCAGCACGGCAGGATCAGCAGAGAGCTGGTCCCTCGCTGGGGCAGAGGGGTTGCCTGGACTCTTTCCCTGCTGGAAGTGTCACGGCCCAGCACTGGCTGGCTGGTAGCAGAACAGGTATGTCTGCACTGAGACAGCCACCACAGCACTGCTTCACCTCAGGTAGAAGCCTAAGGAGCTCTGGTTTGCAGCCTACACTAAGCATTCCACCAAGACAGAGGACAAGTATAAGCTCTCAGCAGCAAACACAGCCCTGCTCCACATGGCAGGCCAGTCCCTAAGGAGACATGGAGTCAAAATCATGGTTCATTCTCCTTGGTGCACATCCTGCTCATAGATTTTTGCTAGTAGAAGTTTGTATAATCTTGGGCTGCACCTGAGAGAGGGATTCTGCTACCTGGACCGTGGCTGCCATTCCCCAATGGTACAGAAAAGCACTGGTGGGAAAGTGTGGCAATTCTAAAGGTATTGTAAATAAAATAAATCCATGAGGCTAGAGGGAGGTGATGTTCCACCTGAGATTCATACGCAAACTCTGAAATATTAAAAGCACCCTGGAGAAGGCATTGCTAATTAAAAGGATAAAATAGAGACCAGCTTATTTAAAACATAAATTATTTCTTATTAAGGTAATAGTGTCTAACTAAACATTGAAAGAGCTGGACAGTAGTTTACACTGTAAAATGATCTGTTAAACATGTTCCTGTTAACATCAATACAGCTATTGACAAGCAGATCCAATTTTGCTTTACTTTGACAGAGCAGACAATAGCAAGTTTTACTACTGCTATTTTATTTTACAAGCATTAATGAACAATTAACCAACACTAGCACTCTTTCCATCTGTAATCCTGTAGTAGGATCACTAATCTCCACCACTAGCAGCTAATGATGAAGGTCTCTTAAGCTTTACTTCTTATCTCAGCCAGTTCTTAATACTCACATAAGTATGCTTTCTGAGCAGGGCGGCCCCCTATTGCTCTGCGACTTGAATACAAAAGACTGGTGAAATTTTTGAAGGGTTTTCTGTTCAATAACACTTCTATACTTATGTTTGCCTTCCTACAACAACAAACACAAGTGATCAGCAGAGGACTAGCAAGGTCACTAAGGGCTCTGTGTTTCCATACTTGTTCTAATACTTATAAGAATGTATTCATGCCCTATTATATATATTCCCTGGCTGCTCAGGCAGAAGCTCTAAACTAAACTAAACTGAAATGAAATAAAAGGGAAAAACCAGAAGACTAAAACAATGTTTACTTCAAGAACAAGTCTGCTGTTTGTATCGAACAAAAGGAAGTTGGAAAGTGGCTGCCATTAAAAATACATGCAAGATAAACTGAAATTTTTATAGTACACAGTACACATGACATTTTCTAACTTCTCTTTCAGAGTGTTCTTGTGTATACCGTACACACGAGATCTGTGTACTGGGATGGCAGGGGAATTCACCATTCTGTTAGGCTTTTCTAGAATAGCTAAGCCAAGTAAAGCAGCAACAGCTTCCCACACAGGAAACTGAGAGCACAATGGATTCCCAAACACCATCAGGAGAAGGTCCTCCATAGTCAGGGCAGTCACTCCAACAGTAAAATTTGTGCAATTAAAAATGGCACACACAGTCCTTTATCTCCTGCATAGGTATCTTTTGCTTTCAAGAGAATGGGATGAGCCTAAGAAAGAGTAACACATTTTCTTTATTCCCATAAATATGGGAATAAAGTCCCATATTTATGGGAATGAAGTCCATTTTATTTTCTCCATGCACAATACACATTGGCCCCAACCCAAGCAGAACACAGGGCAGCTCAGGGGTTGTTTCCTGGCCTTAATGAAAGCCTTGACAGAACTACTCCAACCAGGCTCAAAACGTCCTGTGCAGCTGCTGAGATTGTTGGAGATGGGGAACAACAGATGATGAGTAACAAAAGACTGGTTCCCATTAGGGAGGTGATCCAGTCCCATTATCATGCTTGGAGATGGAGGTACATTATCAAACTACAATAGATTACCAGAAGCTGAGAACAAATGTATCTCCAAGTGGTTCCCAGAGATGTTTTAGCAATAAATAAGAGCATGAGGTATTGATGAGGAAACATGCTTTATAAGCAGTTAAAATTGAGAATTAACGTTCCCAATGCAATCAGAAGCTGTCTCCTTGCATGCTCTGCTCCAAGGTGTATTTTAGCCTAAGGCAGAAAAGAAGCTGAACTCACCTGGTACCCATGGCTGAGAGATGTCTTGAAAAAACTCCACCGAGTGTCACAAACACTAACGGGCCCCTACTCAGATACAGCCTGGTTTTTTGTTGTGTTTGTACAATGCATATCAAAATGCTGACCTTTTCTTCACCTGGGCTTCTCAGCACAGACAATAAATAGCATTATTTGGAGGAAAAGAAATTCACTTCTGTACCTCTGCAGGAATCATGACTAAGCATTGCTTTTACCACATGGCTTACTTTTTCTGTTACTGCCCATCATGGCCCAGGTGGCTGAGACACTTGGCAGACATGTAGAAGGAGAGGAGTGCTTGCTTGGGCCAGCCCAGCTACACTCAGAGGGGTAGCTCTCTGGCTGGGACACAGGGGCAGGCTGGCCATTATCTGAAAAGCAGGAGATGCTAAAGTAGCCTGGGTGCATGTGGTAGAAGGTGTGGGGATGAAGGCAAGAGAGGTTCTGGAATTACCTGCAGTCTTTATTCATTTAAGTAAAATTTGTATTTAAGTCTAGAGGAATTTTGTCAAAGTGAAGCCAATCAAGATGTCAGAAGCAGGCCTTATCAGGAGGCCTGAGTGAGATGTGAGTGAAATGATTGCTTATGGACAAACCAGCAATCATTAATGAGGAAAGAAAAAAGATTTTCATGTTTCATCCAGCTTTTCCATTTTTAAGCCTTTGCTGTTTGGCTTCATATCTGATGTATGGAGATTTCCTTGATGTGACAGTCACCCGCAGTGTGGGTGGATAGCTCGTTCCCACTCCCCTCTGCAGGCTTCAAATCTCAGCAATGACTCCAGGTGATGATGGCAGGATCAGAAGATGGGGAAGAGCTCAGTGGATGGAGTTAATTTCAGCTTAACAGATTCTCCCATTACATAGGATACACTTTAGTGGGTTAATCTGGATCACCTGTATATTTGACTGTGAGACTCACCTGTTACCATGACTGCAAAGAAATATTGGAGCCATCTTCAACCAAGCTCAGTTGTACCAGTACCAGAAAGAAGCAATTTAAATCTATTAACCTACACTTTTATACTAAAAGGGAAAGTTACTCAGGGCAGAGGTCTGGAGTAACACGGTTAAACCCATTCTGACGCTTGACATAGAACCTACGTCCAGATTTTCCTGCATTGCACAATAGACCCTCAGCATATCAAGGAAGATGTTTGGAGCAGAAGTTCAGCCCTGGAATATATCTCTTTCACAAATTCTCTTTTGTAAATACCTGCCAGGAGTCTGGGGATACTTTCCTGGAAAAGTCATGCAAATGTCAACAGCTTGCAAGATCATCTGTTAAGAGACGGATTAACAAAAAAACAAAAATCTGATGCTGTGAAGCATATTCTGAGGAGTGGACAGAGGGTGGCCTATTTGTCATTACTCTGCACCTCCGGCACATTTGCACAGCTTACAACCCCAGGGCCATTGGGAGCGGCTGGAATGGCAGTACAATGATGGGCTGTTGCAGTAGTTGAGCATAAGCACAGCCTGGACAAATGGATCCTTGGACCAAGCATAACAAATAGGAACTATTTTCTTTAAACTGCTCTCAAAATGCTCGTTTACTTCCATTAAATTTTTGTGTTTACCCAAAGGGATGGCATTTTTCTCATACCTGCTGTACAAAGAAACCATCAGTGTTTAATGCATTGTTTCCATTTTTATGAAATGACAGGGGCAAAGACAGTCGCTAATTAACAATACTGTTTCCAAGATAGAAAAAGAGCTTGTTTGTGATGATAGTGCTTTGTATTAACCAGGATGAAGCCAAAACCTTGGTTCAACATTTCCACTCTACAG
This sequence comes from Dasyornis broadbenti, assembly GCA_013397935.1. Taxonomy (NCBI): domain Eukaryota; kingdom Metazoa; phylum Chordata; class Aves; order Passeriformes; family Dasyornithidae; genus Dasyornis; species Dasyornis broadbenti. The sequence goes on along the minus strand of VZRN01005936.1, from coordinate 117,294 downwards.
ATAATATCAGATACACTTCTCCACCCCCACCAGCTCACTTATTCATTACCCAAATTGCCTATCCTCAAAGTGATAATATAGTGTGGTACAACATGCCCCGACAGGACACAAATTGACTCTGTGCCTAGATACTATACAGGCAGTGCAAAGCAAATATCTCACTCTATTATCTGTTGTCTCTATGAATCAACAGATTACATGGTTCACTGGGTAGCTGAATAACTTTTACACAGTTTGCTCATATCTATTTACACATATTCTACAAAAAATACATTAACACCAAAGGACAAATGTAAAAAAAGTATACCTGCAGAATCCAGATAAATTACACATGTGAAAAAACACAATAAACAGTAATGCTTAAATTTCATATGCAATATCTGTAGATATGAAGGGAGACTCTTCTCTTGTGACAGAAACCTGAGTCCTGTGGAAGGCCCTAAAAACTTTAAGACAAAACTTTAATTTGTGACAATTTGTTTGTAGCTAAGATTATGCACCACATTTTAAAGAGTCCTTAGTGTTCCACAGAATAGGGCTGTAACCACAGAGTGTTCTTCACTGATGATCCCCATGGAGGTCCACCTCCACCCGCCTCTAAGATGTGACCTTTCAGAGCTCCACGTCTCCTGTGTTCACTGCTGTTCTTGGTCACTGATGTGTAAAATACGCCATTTTTTGGAAGAGGAAGCAGCATGCCATGTCCTCCCTTTTCATATCTTGTGTAACAATGTAGTAAGCAAAGCAGTTTGCCCATATCACCATAGAAAGGAACAGAGCTTTAGCAGCTGGCTAACCCAGGCTTTACACACAGCTCTCAAACTGCATGTGGATACCATGCCCTCTGCATCACTTGTCCTAGTTTATCAACTCCTTCCAATGCCATACTCAAGAAACAAGAGTGAAGATTGGGCAAGAGAAGTACAAAATGTATATGCCTTGCAATGCTGCACCTTACAAACCCCAGAATGTTAAAATTCCCTGCCATACACATATATAGATGCTTTTATATATATATATATATATACATATATACATACATACATATATATATATATATGTACACACTCCAAGTTACATTAAAAGCTATCCTTTCTCTTTTACTTCCCTCTTGCCCAAAGCCAGCTCTTCCCTCCCAGATATCTTTTAAACCTCTTCCTTGATTAGGTCAAAATTCCACCTTTTCTCTGTCTCAGTCTCAGAGTAATTCTTCCAGGCAGTTACTGGTTTCTGCCCTATTGCCTGTCTCCTGTGTCCCTGATACACCTTTTCCCAGCAGTGGAAGCAGCTCTCTTCAGCAGAGATACAGGCAGTGTGAACCTTGGTCCACCTAAATATCAGTTCTTTCTTTCCTTTTTAAAAAAGCTTAGTTTGCCTTGAATTTCTGGCCCAATTATTTCAACTTTAATACTATAATGAAGCAAAATAGTTTAACAGTGCATTGTAACATGTGGAAATTAAGTGGTAATATCACAAACTTGCAGCTATTTATCCAATTATATTCAACAGAATGGCAACAGTAATTTATTTTAAGATTAAAACTAAAAGGAGGTATGCATTTAACTAAATCTAGTAGCATGCAGTACCTGTTTGCAAGTATGAAACAAACAGTTTTGAAAGAAAGACTTTTCAGCGCTAATTAAGGGACAAATGTACAGTCAAAACCTGCTACATACTGGATTTTTTAAAAAGCTTGGGGTTTAGGGGATTTTTCGCACTCTGAATTGGTTAATAATATTTAATTTGAAAAGAAAGATTTGTTAAAACTGGTAGACTTTCCTCCGTAAACTATGTCTTCTACTTTGTGCAACAAATCCTACATGGTTTTGGTAATGGAAGATGCTGTTGCAACAGTCTTTTGTGCATCCTGATTGAAAATTCAGCTACATAACCCTCACTGAACTGTTTATCTTATGTACTTATTTAACTAACATTCAAACTGACAAGTCTCCTATTTCTGGGCTTTCTTTTTATACTTTAATGTATGCCTTATCAGACGAAGCTCAGATACTACCAAACTTTGCATGTTTTTGATTTTGCACATAAACTGAAGGGCAGAATTCCAGTCTATGTCCTCAGTCATTCAATTTTTCAAGATCTTTGAACAAGACTTCAAACCCTGAAAAAATACAACCCAAATACAGACTTGCTTCTCTGTCTGTACAAATACGTGAAAGAAACTGGTATGTCAAGTTTCAATGTAGGCAAGCCTAATTGAAGCTTTAACTACATTCGAAACAAGAGGCAGGCAGCACCTCCAAACTGCTTTATTCAAGGGCAGGAAGACATTCAGGAATAGAGCTACTCGAATTATTCATTACAAAAAAATTATCCAATTAATTTAAGCAATTTTTCTTATCATTAATAATTCACAAACTGCTGCTGATAGTGGTGGATGTGTGCATCAGCCCTGATCCTGACAACACTTAGACACATATTTAGCTTTTCATATTCCCCATAATCCCATTGAACTCCATCAATTTTCTCAGTGAGCTGCAGGTTAGCCTATGGAGAGTTGGTGAACAGCTTGGTTCCCTGGGTAGTGTTTTAAGGAATAATCATTTGCTTGAGTCATGCAATATTGTGTCTCCACCTAATGAATGACAGCTCTCCAAGAGAACACTGAATGCTAAGTAGCAAAAGATTAATGTTCTTGTTAAAGTCCTTTTATTTTTTTCACACAAAGGTTTTGTTTGAATAAAGCAGCACTTCCACAAACATTTGTGTGAACAAATCCAAACGCTGATGCAAATAGTCATAATAGCAAATAAAGCAGGATATACCCTATGTGAATACAGACAATGGGAATGAAGGGTTCTGAATGCTGTTTACCTATAGTACCTTATGAAGAATAATGTTCCAAGAAAAGGTGGTAGTACAAATGCCATGCCTTGGAAAGCAATGTGGACTGCATTTTTTAAATAACAGCCATTACAGGAAGCCTGTTGTGTAATTTGGCTTCCTGGCCCATGTGTATGTTTTAAATTTTGCCATCCTAAATATACAACAGGTTCTAGTGCTAACTTTGCACAGAAGCCCTTGTACTTCTAAGGTACTTTAACAGAAATAAAATCTCACCTGGCTTCTTCTGTAGTGATCAAGAAAGCTGTGAGATATTTGCATTCATGCTTATATTCTCTTCATAATTCGTGACTCCTGTTGCCATGCACTTGTGGGAAGCTTAAATGGTTATCACTTTTAATGTTTTAAGGATATCTTACTATGAAGTACTCCTGAAAGAAGAAAATCATTATTAGCCAACTTATAATGAGCTTTCTCATGTGCTGGTTCCTGTTTGTCTATAGGTGCAGGGTTTTTGTACCTCAGTTAACACTCTTTCAAATATAGAATCAAAGAATTCTTTAGCTTTGAAAAGACCTTTAAGTCCAACCATTAACTCAACACTGCTAAGTTCCCCACTAAACCATGTCCCGAAGTGCCACACCTACATATCTTTTAAATACCTCCAGTGATAGTGACTCAACTGTTTCCCTGGGTAGTCTGTTCCATTGCTTGACAATAAATCAAGTATTGCAGCAAGTCTCCTGTAAATAAGATGTAATTAAATGTAACAGTTCTCATTGATGTTTTGAACAATTATGCAAATCCAAAGCTGTGCTGACAGCTAGGTATAATGCCTTGCAAACTTTCAATTATCTGCTGCCCACCAACTGCTGTCTCACTCAAATCAGCATGAATTGCAGATCACTTGGGTTCTTTTTCAGGGGGACCCAGTCAAACATAATATGATCCCAGCATCTGACATAACAAAACATGATAGCTAAAACACAAAGGAAGCACGCTTATTTTTGTACCTGATATCTGACAACAAGTTGGACATTGTGAGTATTTGATTCAATTTTGTGTGTCAGATGGCAGTGGAGCAGACAATAAGGTGTCCACTGTATTTATGAACAGGCAAACACCACAGTTCACTGACGAGGCAAAATAATTTTAGGTAGCACTGAACTTGTCTGCTTGCATTAGGTTGGGGCAGATTTCTAGATTGGATAGGAAAGCTGCAATTTATTTTTCTCTTTAACAAAACGCTGATAACCACTCTCACTGCTAGCACAGAACTTAGGGTAACTCTGACCATTAGGTCCTTTTGTCACCCTCTCACTGAACTGTTCTTTTAAGAGACATTTTCATTTGCACTCAGCAAAATGCCAGGCTGGATTTCAATCATATTGATGCACTGTCCATGTATCATAGGAAAAAAAAATTACCTCTAAAGTCTCAAGAAGGAATAAGCCACTGGAGTTTCAAATCACATGGCTCTGGACTGTGCTGGGGAGGTACACGCTGATGCTCCATTGCAGGGATGTTCAATTACCAGTTTTTCTAGCCTTTCAGACAAACCACATGTCTTTCAGTCATTGCTCCACTGAGCATCAGTTAGGAAGGAAATTAACAGGATTTTTATTGTAGTATTAGGAAAATTCTTCCCACTAGAATTCTCTTGTGCCTGCCAAAAGGAGCTACCACAGCCTGTGCTGTAGCAGTCACACTTCCCAAGGTCCCTTGTTACAGTGCATGCACCTGTGAGCAGACATGGATGCTCCCTTCCACTGCAGAGACATAAGTATTTCCAGGAGGGTAAAGCCAATAGAGCTTTACACATGAAGACCTGTGGCAAGTGTGATACTCTAACCAATTCAGTGCTCTTACATCAATGCAAAATCCAAATACAAATAGACAATAGATTCTTGCTTGACTGAGGTCTATAGGTATGTTGAAATTTCTTATTCAGGGATTAGACATTACTGGACTTCTAGTGCAAAAACTCTTAACATTCACATTGTTAAGAGGAGGGATCTTAACCCCTGTTAAGATCTATGGGGGATGAAGAATTTGGGAAACCAAATGTCACTGCCAACTGTGAAGACAGTAGCAACGGTGGCACAAGTACATGCCACTAAAAAGCCTTTAGGTTGAAGCCACATCCTGGAAAAGGCTAAAACCACCATGTCTGGCTCAGCCTCCCTTCAGCTCTTGCATGGAAGAAGCTGCATTGCTTGTTGATTTGCAAAGATGGGTGGTGTTGCTTTCCTTGCTCACAAAGGAAATTTTGGCCCCAGGTAGGTAAAGGCACCTTGCCTTCCATCATCCCAGGCTGCCTAGGGTGTGTGAGGCAGTGGAAAGACACTGCCCCTCTGCTCTGCTAAAGACAAGCAGCCATGGGTAGTTCCTGGTGCCATGCCTCACTGCAGCTGCTTCTAGCAAGACAGATGTGCCCATCACTGCCCTGAAATCCACTCCTGCTGCCTCACTGGTGCCTTTGCTAGGGAGCTCTTTGATAGGTAGCTTGCCCTCTGCTAAAGTGGTATTTCAATCAGACAGAGGTTTTTCTTGGGGAGAATTGGGGGAAAAGAAAGAGAAAAAAATCAGCTATTCCCTCACAGAAAGTTTCACAGAGATCCTGTGCATTATTACTTGAATCTGACCATATTCAGAAACATACTTTTCTCCAGAACTGCCAGCTGGAGCCAAATTCTCTGCCCTGACTGCACTCAGAAATCTTCATCCTAATCCCAAACTATTCATCCCAACACTTCAGCTGCCATCAATAGATTTAAGATGTTTTTAATGCCTTCCTTGAACTTGCCTTGTCTCCTGTCAGCCAGCCAGAAGTGGTTTTTATCAGGAATAAGATTCAAAGAGCCTGCCCTGCAGCAATCCCATCGTGCACTTCTTTGTCAGAATCCTAATGACGATTTATATATACTTAAGAGACTATCTCCAGCTGTAAAACTGAAAAGCTTCTGGGGGTCTGTACAGTTCCCTGACCTCAGACCTATTTTTAAATTTTGATCTTGGGGATAGTGCCTCCCAACACTCCGAATCCTCCAGTTATCCCTGCGGTAACAAAGTGCTAGCTTAACCAGTAGTAGCAAGACTTAAAACAGGGCACTCAGGATCAAAGTGGCTAACAAACTTGAGTATTAGCCACTGTGTCAGCCCTAGAGACAGTCACGTTAAACCAAAACATGTATATGGCTAAGTCTCCATGCTAAAACTAAACATTGTGCTGTGGAGGACGTGCATCTAAAGAGCCATTTTCGCCGAGGTAGGTATGAAAGCATGCTCAATTTAACATGCTAAACAGGCAGCCACCACAGACGCTCTCCTCCCAAGCAGAGAGAAATTATACTATTACGTTGCTTTTAGACTCCATGGAGCTATTTTTAGGATTTTTCCAGCATTACTTGCTTGTACTTTTATCCCAAACATTTATAGAAGAGATTTTACATTTTTTATTCAGAAGAAATGAGGAAATATGAAGAGTGTGAGAGCACTGATGAGTCTGGATTAAGACAAAAACATAGGCAGGATAAGGTTCTGTCAGTGAACTGACACTTCATTTTCCTTCCATTGTCTGATTACCAGAAGAGCAGTACACTAGCAGCAAGGATGATCACATGAAGGCGGGAAAACACAACTGTCAGGCTTCAAGGACAAAGCCTATTCTTACATTGCCATTCCTTAAATCCAGACATTAGAGCAAAAGGAATGAGAAAAAAGCAGCTCACTCATGGATAGCTTACTGAGGATACTGCAAAAGATTATGCTAATCTTCACTTCATTGTCCTCTGCAAAATGTTTTCATACCATGCCTTTTATCTTTGGAAGGGATGCACAACCTCTCAACTCTGTGACAGCGAGCACTTTCTGTGTGGTTTCTGCGTAATTAACACCAGCACTAGACCTTTTCATTTTTGCTACTCAAGCTTATGGCCTTTTAAGGGTACCCACAGGGGAGCATCCCTCACCCCTTTGCTTGCGGCCTAAGTGATAGTCTCAGCTTATCCTTAGCTACATATACCATCTGTTAATAGCAGAAGGATCAAAAACTTTTGGCTAGCCTGCATTTTTCAAAGAATGGGGGCAGGCAGCATAAACAACACATTAGACAAGATTTCCAAGAGTTTTAATTCTGAGTTGGGGCCTGAAGACTTTCAGTTTTATTTCAACTGCCACTGCATTATTGTCTAGATTATGTTCACATGCACAGTCATCTTAGGTGGTGGCTGGAATTAGATAAAAGTCTGCATTTAAGATGAAATTCATTCTATTACAGTCCAATTTTATCAAAGAAGTGTGACATGTTGGATTTTTGGTCAATCTGAACACAATAAACATTGAAGCTGCAATTTTACCCTTCAGGAATCATCCCACTTTTGATAGTAAAATCAGGTGCTTGAGAATGTATTTAATAACAGTGACAGTGGGAATTGCATCCCAATAGTGACAGAGGAATTGCCTCTGAACAACACAGACCCAATCTGACACTCACAATCAGACACTTTTCTTCCATATTTCCAGAAACTGTGGAATGCTTGAAAAGTAAACCCAACAATTTATTGTGGTGTTTCAGCATTAATACTTGTTTTCACCAGCTTTCCCTCATGCATATTTTATCTAATTAAGAATGGGGTTTTCAAGGTTTTTTTTTTTTCCCAGGTACACTTTTTCCCTGATAGTTTTTGCACCAGACCTTGTCATGCTGGTGCCCTGGCCTCCAGGCACAGACACGCCATTTCTTTTGAAGGCAGAATGAAAAAAAACAGCACATGTTTTCAAGACTCCACACCTGCTTTGCCCCTGCCCAGAAGCCTGCTTAGTGGCACAGTAGCTACACCTAGGAGCAGGGCAATAACATGCAGAGGCTTTGGCCCACCCATGCAATTCCCAGACCCACTGAGGCTCCATTAACTCAGCTTTGTCTCTCGCCACTTTTGACTTTGTAGGAAGGCTACCAGTGATCCAATGAACAACAAACAACAGTGTTATTTTGGTGGTATGATATTACACTTGAAGCTGCCTTGGAAGTGGACTAAGCTGTAGAGAGTGAGTAGACTTCTGCATTGCCTTTCTGGGCATCATTTGGATAGATGGAGTTAATCTCCTCTATATACGTCCAGAAGCACCAGATGTGGTTATGTGGTAGGGGTGGGCTAAAAGCACAGCTTTCTTTCCATTTCCAAGTGCATTGACATATTCTCCCCTCTCTGAGAAAGACAAATGTGCCTTGAGATAGTTTGGCAACATGACAGATGGTAACTACCATTGAGGCTTATTATAGTGCTGCCAATGTCTCAGAAGTGCATTAAACTCATACACTGACAGGAAGTCTCAAGGAAATGTTCTACATTTTTCTGCACAGGCACAATCCCTTTTCAAACAAAAAAACCCAAACAAATAAACAAACAAACAAACAAACAAACCCATGAAGATTTAAAACCCTAGCTGTCAGGATGTCCTGCACCAAAGGGTAAATACTATAGAGAAACTCGTGATCCTGATCTGAAGTAACACCATGTTCTTATATCTGAAACCAGCTTGTTCATTGCTGCACATAAAGAACTCAACAGCCTCACAACTGCACCCAGTTCTCCTCCAAACAATCTTAAGTTTCTATCTACCATACAGAGAAAAAGGATGCAAAATGCATGCTTGAAAAGAGAGGGTTTTTTAAATCTTACAGGTGTGTTTAGAACTAACAGATACATCTTATTATTTTTTTAAAATACCACCCTTTGAACTGTTAGGACCTTTTATGTTCTCAAGTGCTGTCAAAAACAATTCAAATTCTTTATGGAGAGTACAGGCAGGTCATAGGATGTGTGTGCTCACCTTTCTTCTTGGGAAACCTGAACTGAAATCCTGCATTAGGTGGCAATCTCTGTCCATACCTGAAAAATCAAACCATAACTTCCCATTATATCTTCTTTTGCTCAGAGAGGCTGCCAAGAAAGGACCTTTAGAAAACTGGGCATAGGCTGCCAGGATATAGCAAAGGTGAAGAAGTTTTCCAGCGTCTAGTCACGCTTTGTCAGGCTCCAGCTTAGTCCTATGAGCCTTCTTTTTCATAGGAACTGCCAATAACATCTCATTTACAAAGAAATTTAGGGAAAGGAACTGCACTAAAAACTGTTACCACAGACTCAACTGCCATGAAGCTGTCACTGAGAAAAGTAGGAGAACAAACTTTTACCTTTTGAAGCTGCTGTGTAAAAAGCAGTTAATGCTCTGAAAAGCAGAATTGGAAGCCCCTTTAGCATTTCCTGTAACACAAATCACTTGAGTTGCTATCATTATAAAAATAGGCATAACGTTCTAAAGAAATAATTCCAGGAAGGATTTTGGCTGGAGAATTCAAGAAAAATTAATATAATTTGTGGCAAAAATTGAACAACAAACTGTCCATACAGTGTACAAACTATAAAACAGATAGGAGGAACCATATGAAATTAAAGGGCTGGGAAAGCCACATGATAAGTTTTCACTCTTTCTTCTAAAATGGAAATATCCCAGTGTGATATCTCAGTGAATGCAAAAAAATGCCACCATCAGATAGGATCCTTTTCTCTGGTTCTTATTCAGCTCCAATGACTTACATGGAGTTACTTCTATTCTGCACCAGTTTAAGTGAAAAGAACACACATGTTTCTGTTTGAACACTGAAGGCCAGATTTTCAATCTATATAAACGAGAACAATTTAACATAGCCCCTGTGTCATGTGGATAATTTTAAACAATCTTAATAGAACTATTTTATATGCAAATACAAAAATATAACATAACATTTCCTTGTTGCCAACATTCACAGCAGGCTTACTATGCTTCTAGAATAACAATTCTTGTAAGCTATCTGAAACTTTGAAAGAAGGCAATTTCCTTTTCTACCTTCAGTCAGAATCTAGGTACAGTGACACTCCAAACAAAATTAAATAGGTCTGTGTTTGTGGGAGGAAAACCTTCATTAGATTCAAACCAGTAAGGTCCAAACCTTTGTCTCACTGCCCATAGCTCTATTGTCTTTCAGAAGTTTCAAAGATTTTTCCCATGACTTAGAAAAAATGAGATGAATTTGCTAGTATTTCTTTAAGCAAGCTTTAAAAAAATTAAAAATGCCACTCTCAGTAGCCAGTCTATTAAATCTTCTATTAACTAGAGAGAAAAAGCCTCACCAGCAACTTATTTGCCTGCAATAAATGCACCAATAATCTAGTTTGAGTTTCATAAAATTGGCAGTCCATCTAATAGTCCCAGTTCTTGCAAGTGCTAAGAAATGCTACTTTCTGCCTTCAGCAATGCAATTTTGTGGAATTATATTACACAAGACCTCTTACACCTCTGCAAAAAAGCATTGCTGTGAAAACACCACTTACTGGCTACCTAGAGTTTTACTTGCTATAAGCTGTTTAGACCACATGAAACCTGCAATGCACTGTTAGATCTTTACAAATTTCATGAAATCTTTTTCGGATATCCAAAAAATCCTGAACTACTTGAATCTTTTGTCTCCCAGCACTGGGGACTGACCCATAATCTCTTTCCCAGCCAGTATACCAAATCTGTAGCCAACCTTGTCACTGACTCCAACAGCTGCTTAAATTCACCAGAGGGGATAGCAGCAATCCTACTTCTAAAAGAACACCACAAGGCTTACGTTCATGATGCCTTGAGGAGACACTGAAAGGAAGGTCAAAGGTGAAGAAAAGATAAAGTGCAGTACAAGAAGATCAGTAAAGTTGAATCTTCTTGATGGAAAACTCATGTCTGTTTCTTCATGATGCAAACAACATAACTTCATTTCAAAAAGCCTCTGGTTTTTGTTGATTTTTTTCCCTTCTCTTTTGCTTTGGAGTATTTTGAAGTTTATTGAAGTTTTTTTCTTTTTTTTTTAGGTCAGAGCTCTGTGCATCTAAAAGCCTTATTCAGTTGTTCTTGTCACGAGTACTTTGTCTTACACAGGCTGCATTACTCTTGTAAACAGAGGCAGCATCAAAGTGAAAGCAGATAGAGTCACATCAGTGGATTAAGGCCTTCTGCATGATAAAGTAGCTACCTAGGGTGGGATAAACTTAATATGTGAAAGAATGTTATTGAGGAGGAATAAAGTGCCAAAACTCTGTCATTCTCTTAGTAATGTCCTAATCTAATGCCTGACACCAAGGCCTTAGGCCAGTGTTAGTGTTAATCAATGAAATACCCATCTGTGTTCTCTGTCCTTATCGCTATTTAGAACTAGCCTAAACTCAATTATTTTCCCTTAGAGACCAAGATGGGATATTAAGTTGAGTGAAAGGGATTGTGTCTCACAAAGAAATCCCAGTGTTAAAATGCAGAGGTGTCAACATTGCTAACTAAATTTCAGTTAAACAGAGATTAAATGCTAGTTCTTTGGACATGAAACACTGCATAGATTAAATCTGGTTAAAAATCCTTATTTAGAGAGTGGCTAAAAACTGTTAAGCAGTTTAATCAACTTATAATGTAAATTTTGTTCCCTTGTATGCATTATTTATCCCCTGCAATAACCATTGCACAATAAATGTTTGAAGACTACGCTCACTAAAGCAATAGGAAAGCACAGTCTCTTGCTGTTACCCAGAGCTGTGGATGATACAGACATTGCCAGATACATAATGGTTATCTGAGGAGTATGTAATTTATCCCATGAGTGAACTGCAAATCCCATAATTCAAAACTGCCTTAGTCACAAATGAGTTATGGAGGTGTTTTTTACAAGCGGGAATAATCTCACATCCCATCGATACTCATTATTGTATTTCTGCTTCATATAACCAAGATAATATTTTATATCTTTTTTATTTTATTAAAATTTCAAACTTGTTTGGCTTGTCTTTTTGTGTCTTTTTTTTTTTTTTTTTTTAATTAAACACTGTAAAGACAGGAAGATTTTGCAGAAGTACACAGCCATCTCTTCTATATATTCAAGTGGATATACAGAAAAGAGATAAATAAACTTCCAAATTAACAAGGAATAAGTGCTTTCAACTGCTTTGTAATGAGCACATTTTTTGGTTAATTTCTGAATAGTCTCCGGGTTAAAATCACTATATGCATTTCCTAAGAATTCTCTTTTCTGGTTTTCTTTTTAATCGTAAAATATTTGGGAGTGCTTTATTACCACAAGTGATTTTTTTTTCCCAAAAATTCAAAGGTTAACAGTAAAAAGGCTACAGAAAGGAGCAGCAAACCCATTTTATTTTAAATGAAGAGAAATGCATTCTCTTAGGTGTATATGGATAAAAGTAGGTACTGAAGTGAATAAAATCAGGTAAGCATTTCTATGACCATTATAGAAATACCAGAGATAAAAACAGAAGGAACATCTCTATGGCTCAATTTCTTTGCTAGTAATTCACCAAGTGCAACTGTCCTCATGGTACTGGTCTTACTTCAGTACTACTTCTTGTTTCTGTTTGAATTACCACTATAATTTTCTTGATTGCCAGTGTGAATCTTTATTTAACATCTCAAGCAAATTAACTTAAGAGAAGGAAATAGCATTTTCTTAACAGTGGTAAGCATGTGATGCTGAGAAGGCATTTGGTGCTATAAATGTGTTTTTCTTCTTAGCCAGAAGTATGGGCATAAATGCAATGAAGCTTTCTGACTGTGGAGCTCCCTGCTCTTTCCCTCTTCTCTCCAGAAGTTACATTTAGTATGTTCTTTCTAATTGGTAAGTAAGATATACATTTTCTCATTTGCAGAGTAGCCTCTATTTTTTTTAACTTTGAGTCTTTTTCATTTTAAAAATAGCAGATTTCTTTCTTGATTGCTTGGGACCCCAGACATGAGAGCTGGTTTTATGTCATATGCAGTCAAGAGGAAAAAGCAAATATGATTGTGTGAGAGCTTAGGGTTGTGGGTTGTTTCCTTTTTTCCAAGACAGAGGGGTACAATATTTCAAATTATAGGCAGCCGTGAAATTTTGGGTTACACAGTGCAAAAAATGTAAGTAGTTCTTGGGTCATTTAGATATTTCTCAAGGGGACAGTTGGAAAAGTTCATAAAAAAAACATTGTTTGAAGCCCAAAAATGTAATTTGTCAAGATTTACAGGCAATATTAAAGACTTGAGGAACTAAGGGATTCAAAAATCTGCTTCTAACATAGCTGAGTGAGCTTTAGCTTTACTTTAGAAAGCAGTGTGTCTTTGTGGGTTAGCAGAAATTGTTAATGATAATATAGAATAGAAGGTTGGAGCAAGGGCTTCTCTTAAAAAAAAAAAAAGTATGTTTTTTAGATCAATTCTCCTCTCCAAGGTCTCAGTATTACTTTGTCTGAATAAAACTGTTCCTAGAGGGTTGTATTACAAACGCTGAGTCTACTCTATTTTGATGATTCCCAAACTTAAAGAGAGGCACACATCACAATAAATAAAAACACACTGCTAGTAGCAGGCATTTAGAAGTCCCATACTGGTGAAAATTTGAAGCCAGCTATTCTCATCTTCTCTTCACAAATCACCCTTTCATGTTCTCAGCAACAAATACTAAAAGAATGTCCTGGTTTAAAATTCTTAATACTTCTTTACATCTTTGTTTTGTTTTGTTTTTTCCCTTTCAAATTTAGGGGTACTTGAGTGGCTTTAGAAGGATTTAGGGTTACATTGGTGGTTAGGGACGGTGTCTGAAGAGGTCATTGAAAACCTTGCACTCACGAACCAGGGCAAAGTTTTGCTACTTGCTTCACTCTCCAGACTGGCATTAGAAGGCATTGTGTTATCATGGCTCCCACCTCACAAGACAGACATAAACTTAGAGATCCATCCACAGTATATAGATAAAAGTCCAAACTCTCTGCCCTGAGTTGCATCAGTTTTATTAATACTGCAGCTCTAATTTGTTCTTCCTATTTGAATCCCCCCGAAGTTGTTACAAGCAGTTTACTTTCTGCTTGTAATTGCTGGCTACTATTTCTGTGTATGAAAAATACATGCTACACTGCACAAGCAGCTTTATTTCAGTGACAGTTATATGCTTCCCTGCTTAAGCAGTTTACAAAAAAGTATGGCAGACCACTTGAAATCCTTTTAGGAAACATTGTGAGTTTTGATATTCTGGTGGTAAGGGAGGCTAAAGCTAAGCTCCGAATGTTCACAAAAAGCACTTGATACAGCATGGTATTTTCTTTCTTTTAAAATTTTAGAGGTAAGGGGTCCCAGAAAAAAATGAGGCAGTAGCACAGGTTGCCTTGGAACACTTCACACACAATCTGAATCCAAATCAGCAATACATCTGTAGGAAATTATCTTCTCTTGTACTGACGGAGAACTGCTTTTACTGACAGAGAACTGAGACAGGGAACATACCTCAGTCAGACAGGCAGAGCAAGGAAAGGCTCCCCAATCCCATGTGCAGCTGCAGTGTTTCAGTCATGGGCCAATCTCCCAAAGCCATGCTAGCACAGAATGACTCTGCCCCACCTCCATCACACGGCTCGTGCTACAAGCTACAAGACAGCCAATCTCATGCAAAGGACACAACCTAATGCAGTTCCAATATAAATTATGTATGAACATTGTAGCACAAGACAGTTGGAAAGCACATTGTCTAATTCAGCAATTCAATCACGTTTGTTGTTAGTGTACAGTAGTGTACAGTATAGTTGAAGAGGGGAACTGTCTCAGAGTCAAGTGGATCAAAAACAGTCTATGAGAGCCAACTAAAAAAGGCTATTGTACTTAGCTGACTGAAGTGGAGAATGAAGTACTCTCCCTCAATTAAGGAAAGTGTGGTGGAGCTGATTAACCTGTTTGTTACCTTGGTAACCTGAGATTTAGATTGTGAATGAATACATAAGGCTGTGGATACCTTTTATCAGACAAGAGTCTGGTGAACAGTTTGAGTGAGAGAACTACAGGGCTGAAAGGTACTGGCACTTAATCTGTTTATGAGACAACACTTAATTTATAAGAGTTAGTCATTACTACTGTATATGAAAGTCACCAGTAAATAGAATGACATCTATGTGCTATGCTCCAATCTGCCATGCACGTACACATACACCTAAACACGCAAAATCCTTCATCAGTGCAATTCGTCTGAGCCACCACAAAAGCCACCTGGCTTCGGGTTGGGCTGAGAGCTCACAGCACCCCCTGAAATCACCAGAGCTCCTGTATGCAAAGTGCCCATGCTTTGGGCACTTGTGCACTTCATTCTCTGTTCACTTCATTCTTTGTCTTTTGTGCATCTCAGACTAATGGGAAAGACTTCATATTTATTAACATTAAGTATCTTTCACCAGTTCTCCACCCCTTTGTAGAAAAGGCCTGAGGCTACGTTCTCCCCTCAGTTACACCTGTCCAATCCCATTGACTTCAGTAAGATTGAACAGGTGTAAGCAAGGAGAAAATTTGGCCCCCTGTTGTCTCTGAATTGCATTATCTGTGTTCACTACAGCCTTGACTTTATGTCACTGGCAAGTATAATTAATTTATAGTTTGTCTTATTCTCTTAGTTGTTTAATAAATAGATGAAAACAGAAGACTCCTGAGGGACTTACTGTAGTTACCTGTAATAGAAACTCCCCTACTGATACAGCTTCTTCAGGAATATCTCTAATACTTCCTCTTCTTTTTATCAATTCTTTATGAATTTTCATTATCTTCGGATTTTGCAGTTCTACAGAATCACACTTCTTGTGTGCCATGACATGATCTGTTAAGAAAAAAATGGTGAGATCTCTAGCTTCTGAAAATGGAGCTGATCTTAAAATGAAAATATCTTCTATTTGACTTTTACAAAGAGAAAGATCTGCACTTAGCATGAGGAATACCATCAACTAGCACTCAGTTACAATAAATCACATTGCCATAAAGAATGCTGCTTGAATTAAAGACAAAATAAAGGAGTATTCAGGGAAGACAATTAACTCTAGAATTAACTGGATTTGTGAGCCTAAATTGAAGCTTACTGAACAGCAGTTACTGTTAGCCTTAGTTTTCTATCTGACCACCTTCCAAATGTTTCAGCACTAAATCTATTCTTTATTAAACTAGGAATGTATAAAGCTGTTTCTTGGCACCAGCATAATCAGTTGAGTGTAGGCAAACAGTCAGCTAAAACAGAAAAGAAAAAACTTCACCTCAGTGAGAAAACCCCTTCAATGAGATCATCATGACTAATTCCACTAGAACCAGTAAATTTAAGGCTAATATACATTCAGCAAAGAAATTAGCGATCTTTACATGTCTTCCATATGGAACTTTTGAGCTTTCTAAGTGCTTTACAATAGGCACTATCATCATCCCTATCTTGTAAGTGTCAGGAAAAGGCACATTTAAGCCAAAGATCATCTAGCAGGTCAAAGGTAAAGCAGGCTTCCCAAGGTCCAATTTAGCACACTGTTCTCTAGGCCAAATCTATTGTACACTACAAGAAGTCAAAGGAGTTGAATCCCGTTCCGATATGCTTGTTTCATAGACACTGAAATCTCTGCACATTCCTTTGCAAAAAACCCCAATCTGACTTGCCTAGTATAATATTTTCACTTTGTGCATTTTTTAGATACTATCCCTGGTTTCCTCTAAACTTCTAGTCAAACCTAAGCAGCATTAAGAAGTTTACAAAGTCGGGGTGTTGAATGACTGAGTGCTTTTTGCTGTGTTAGTGATGCATTTAGAGTAATTGTTGAATGGCCATTCAGTCAAGAGCAGGCCATCCGCTCCACGTGGCACTCTTCTCACCTTCTACTAAATTAATGTCTCTCCTCCTAGACATATGGATTTCCTGTCATGGAAACAATCTCCTTCCGGTAGAGATACAACAGACTATTTAGCCAGCATTGTGCAACTTTCAGCTGATAACTAGAGCTCAATGTATTATGCATGTTCTACTGCTCTAATAAATACATGATTGACTTGTTTACTACCAGCAGTGTTGTCTCGATTAGCACTGTGTTTCTCTAGGCCATTATTCATTGGTAAGAGGAACCTGCTTGGTTCTCCATTAATCCAACTGTGTGAAACAAACTGGTTAATTTTTCAGCTGTCTGTTACTTAATGAGCGGAAATCAGTTATTTCATTGCTATCATTAACACCCTATTCATGAAGTGCAACATCGTTTATTTTTCAACTTTGAGCAACAAATTAGAACCTCTTGTTTCTCCACTGAGATTCTGTCTCAAAAGTTACCTCACTGGGGCAAAACGTACATCCAGAGTCCACAGCACAGTGACCTGGAATAGTCTTCAAGACAAGCCCTTTGGCTATGATCAGTCAGGAGTGATTTTCCCTTCTCACTGCTGGAGTTGATACAAGTTTGGTATGTAGGATCCAGAGCTCATTCACTCTGGTTGCTCATGTATCTCCAAAGATTCTAAATAGGAGAATAACCCTGAATCTACCCAAACTTTGAAAGTCCACCTGGATTTCTACATCTTATACAGCATCTAACAAGGAATTTCACATTGGGACTAAAAGGGTTCTTCAGAATACCAATAAAGTCACAACACTTGTGTTTTGTTTAGTGTAGGCAATAGACAGGTTCTAGCCAAGGTCTGCTGCCCTGCCTAGGGATGAGGCTACCCACTCAAGTACATGACACACCAAGACCAACTTGACAGCCAACTAGACTGCTGTCTATTGTCAGTGTGATAATGGACTGAGTGAAGGAAATATGTCCATACAGGAAGAAAATCGGAGTATAAAGCTGTAGATTAAAATATTAGATATAATATTGGTAAAGCACAGCAGTTAAGACAGACACAGCTGCTGCAGGAACAAGCTGCTCAGAAGCTGGGTGTTTAGGATAGCCCAGGTTCTCAAACACAGGGGCCCCTTGTCAGCATATTAAATCTGTAAGCATCCAGTCTGGTTATGTAAAGTGACAAGTATCCAGCATGCTCTACTTAGCCCTCCACAGATTTTAGACTGCCATTTCTGAAAACTTAGGCCAACACATTGCATACATTGTTGAGTACCGGACATATTTAATTATCTTTAAAACATTGTGGTCATTAAAAATCCAAGATATTTTTCACAGTGATGCCAACACCATGACTTGTCCACAAACATATGATATCATCTTAGAAAGCTATATTCCAGGCAGAAAGGAAGCCACCAATCTAATCCTGTCCTTTCCAATTCTTTCTGGACATCTCAGTGATCTCTAATCACCGTAGAGATTAAATGAAACTTTACAGCAGTTAAGTTTTCTGCTATGGTACTACCTGGAATGACTAAGCTGCTGGATGAGGACTAGCCCTGCAATTTTTAGGCTTGTTTCTCAAACTGCCACAATTCTGATTCTTTTCTTTATCTGTGCATCTATCAGATATAACATTGTAGAGTCAACCTCTCATTGGAATTTGCATTAGATTGCTACCTCTGCTGGGGCTACACTGCAATTGGTTTTGGCTGTGTTTTGATGGAACACAGACCATACTGGAAGGATAAAAAAATTCACAACAGGTCCATTTCTGTAGAAGAAACGAATTTTAACCCTGCGTTTCTTAGTAGTAAAAAATAAACATCACACTTTAATTTTGTGTGTGTCAGCTGGAAGCACAATACCTGTAAAACTAGTCATTCTTCAAAAGAAGGATGGGAACTAAAAGGAAAAAAAGTCACAAAAAAACCCCATCTGCTTTTCCTTCAGATCTGAGAGTCCAATGAGTGCACCCTTTTGCATTGCACTAAAACTCAGCAAGAAAGAGTGTTCTTGTAGCATTTCAAAGAGAAGCCAAACATGAAGAGTATAGTGCTATTCTGATCACTGTTTCTTATGTTCCTTTGGAGGGAAGAAGGACTGTGGTGGCTGGGAGACTCTCAGAGAGCAACAGAAAGATTTTTTTAAAGGATTGACATATAGGTGAGTCCACAGGACATCATTGATTCAGTTCACTGGCTCCCTAGAAACCTGAACCTGTCCTTGGTGGTATTATGTGAGGTGACTTATTGAAGAGGATGATATTGCTCTAAGAGTTCTTTCTTGCAGTCCTCAGAAGCACTTGTAAAGAGAATCACGGTATACACAAAAGTCAGAAAGTTACTATGTGGAGACAGCTATCTTTTTGCAGAACATATTGTATCAAGGAATCTCTGATGTAAAGCTATCTGTGCCTTTCTTCAGCTTGTCCTATAGGTTGTCACTTAAATAAAAGCATGATTTTGTTACAGCATGCTTCTCATCTTGTTCAGTTTGTACAGGCCAATGTCAAACTATATCTCCCATATAGTGTAATCAATTCATAAACACAAAAAGACCAGCCAATCTACAACGAATTGGTAGATACAAGAGAAAAAAAACACACAGGGATTTAATGCTAAAGCTCAGGAGAAAAGAGTTGAGGGAACGGGTTGGAAAATTTTATTCCCAGTTAAACTAAAACCTGCTGTAATTTTTTTGATAAGCCATTTAAGCTCTGTACCTCCTTTATGTCCTCTCCTCTGAAGCAATGAAGCTGAAGCAAATCCATTTTGGGAAGAGTGAAGCATGACAGCTCTGACCCGGCAAGAATCTGCCTAATTTCTTACTGCTTGAGTAAGTCTGAAGGAAGGAAGGTCCCAGTCATGACTTTGTTGTGAAGAACATTGCTGCACTCTGTAGATACAGTCTAAGAATCAGAGTGACCACTCTAGTGGGGTCCTTCTTTCTGCCACCACCAAGCATGCAGCCAGGGCTGTGAACCAGAGAGCCTGAACACACATGTAGATCAGAAATAGATACAGGGTACATCTTTAGATCATTGCACAGGCAGATACTACCTAAGTACTGCTAGAAAAGATCCTGCTTATTACAGGAAAAATAGACACTTTTTTTGCTTTCTAGTGATGTTCATGGTCAAACAAATATTCTTCATCCCTATAAAGGCTGCACTCATCCTGGACACATGAATTGTTTTCTCATTACTATTCTCTCTTTATCTCCAGATTTTGAGCACCTATCTCACCACTAAGACTTCCTGAAGGAGTAATTTGTTACAGTTTTTTGCAGCATCTTCTTCCTAAAAACATTTACTGTATTGTGCTATTCTGAGAAGTGACATTATGAAAGCAGCAACAAAGGGCTCCATGTTCAAGAGGCTTACTAAATTCCTAATTAAATATGGTTAAAAAACACCTCAAAGAGTGCCAGATATGTAACTTTCATCCTGAAGACTCAAGGTGAGATCTGATCGTCAGCCAGGCTCTCCCTTTACTTCACAGCATTACCGACAGTGTTGCAACTGCAGTATGATGTACTGACTGACAGCTTCACCCGGGCTCAGATGCTTTACAACAGTGAAAGAGCTGTCCCGAGGGATCTCCTCAGCAATGGTCCGCTAAGCAAGTGCCTCTGGGATCTGCAGCATACTCTGAAATGCCACAGCTCAGCCACTGTAGCAAGCAGGAGCGGAGCATTTTGAGGAGCTACATTCTGGCACAGTAGAGCAAGAACCCCTATAGGGTGTATCCATGACCTCCCCTAATGACCTAGGTGAAATGGTTTAAGAATTACCAACCCTGCAGTTTGTGTCAGCTTCAACTGCTGCCACAGTGTTGCAAGTACCTCTAAGTGGACTACACTATTTTAATATAATTTAAATTTACCTGTGTGGGATTGCCCTGAAGCAGTCCAGGAGCTCCCAAAGGATTTATTTGACATCTGATCTGTAGGCTGTATTAATCTGCAGCTATGGAGCAGTAGTCAATCAGAAGGAGAAGGTTCTTATGCTACTCAGTCATACCTGCACCTGTAATTGCCCTGCTCTGCCCCCTTCATAGGAGTTAAATAGATTTTTTTTCTAGATAGCTGAAAGGCAAAGGTCCTGTTTGAAATACTATTTGAGAACTTTAGGTTTTTATTGTAGGTCATATATGTGATAGAATAGCCACAGTTTCACCTAGGCAGCTGCTTTTATTACTTAAATCAAAATAAATTCTATATAACAAACACCTGCTTTAGATAGCAAAGTGGGTAAACACAGCTATTCATCCACATTAAACTGATGTGATATTTTTCAGAGCAGAATCATATCTTTAACAAATAAAAACGCTTTGTAAATGTTATAAGCAATTAATTTTTTTCTTGTTACTGTGTATTTGTGCTGTGTCTTAAACTATTCTGTTTTCTCCATTCCTCTTTCCCTTCTAATGGAATCCACCATGGCAATTGCAACCAAGGCCGCAAATAGGTTCCCAGAAATATATAACTGTTCGCCCTGTAGACCAGCAGCAACTGGTTGGACAGGAATGGCCCTTCTCCCTTTAGATATTACGCTCATCCTTCCCATAATATGCTAGAAGTCAGTCTCATCTAACCTAAGGGAACTGTTTCCTTTATTCATTTGCCCACCAAACTGCAAACACTACAATAATATATTCTGCCTAAGAGAAATAAAAAGGTTCCTGTAGCTACAGTTTGGGTTTGTATATGCTGCTGAAAGAGGTCAGCTCTGTTAATGGCATGTGAGAAGTATGTATACCAATGTGCTCACTGCTGGGCAATCACTAGCCTTTAATGTGTGGAGAAATCAGCAGAGACTCGTATGTATGTTTTATTAATTCTTCCTCTATCTTGGTCTGTGCAGGCCTGGTGCACACAGTTATTTAGGAATTTACATACCATTGGTTCTAAGGTTTGAGGACAGATAAGAAAATTGATTAACTACCACGCAAATAATTCCAGTGATGTCTTTGAAGAGTTAAGGCCTCCATGTAGTCATGCTGTTGTTCTGCTGGAAAACTGTGAAGCAGTATGCTAGCACCTATCAAACCAGGAAGGTGAGCTACAGCTCACAGTCAGCTTATTATGACACGGAACAGAAGAATCACACCCAACTCCCTATCTAGCCAAATGTTTCGTTTGCTCTGTGAATTTTAAAGACAAAGAGAAACAAAAAGTCCAACAATTCAGGAACACTGTCTAAAGACATATACAAAATTTTATTTCCCTCACAAGTCAAGTTACTTTCTAGTTACCTAACAAAAAAAAAAAAAAGGCCAAAAATACCAAACCCAACTCAAACAAACAAAATATCAGCACCAAAAAAATCCTCAAAACTCTGCAATTTTTCTTATTCTGTTTGATAAAAGTAGAACATATTGTATTACATACAGCTTTTTTCTGGCTTGCTTTCCAGCTCAAAAGCCTAAGTTGGGGAACAAGGAAGAATTCTCCTAGTTTTCTAAGGGAAGCTTGGAAGAACAAGTTTATTGCAACAGATGTATGAAAGTAGGTCCCAGAATACAAGGTAGGTGACCAAAACATAGACTACAATAACAAGCAGCACAGGAATAGCTGGAGAACGTGGTAATAGATTCTGAAGAAATAACTGCAGTGTGTGTAGGGTAATATTAATATCTCAGCTCTTAAATCTCTCAAAGCAGTAAGCACGATCACTAGCTGCTCTGTAAGGATCATATAGCTGAGAGGTATTTGAATCAGATATATGGGACTATCCTTCATAAACCAAGTTACATTATGTTCAGGTTAGTTTCTACACTTCCATACAGAACACCATAGGCAGAGAGCTACATGTGTTTTCACCCTGTACATATTAAATAGACCCAGTGTACAGACAACAGCTGCTCATGAGCCTTACTCTAAAGTAGGGAAGAGCTCAAATGTTTGTTCCCTTATGCACAAAGACAGTAAGTGTATCAGCATCTGTGAATAGCCTCTACCATCAGGAGAGTCATTGTCAAGGATAAACTAAATAAAATCTCCACAAAGTGTGAGAGATCAGTCTGATTTCTTATTCTGACAAAATCATGAAAAGTCACTTAAATTTTGAATACCAGCTGTAATCTCACCCTGAGAAACTTTCCCAAAGCCAAGAAGACTTCTTGTTCAAGCAGACCATAACTGCATAGAAGCAGAAAAAAGGAAGTTTACAGTATGTAGTCTTACAAAAATGTAAAGGACCATGTTTGATTGCATAGATACATCCATGGTACAGGATGAGGGTAAGGCTTACATATAACAGAGATTTGTTTCACATACCTGGTTCTGAAATGTGTCAGGAGCAGATCTACATCCAATGGGAAATCTCCTATGTAGAAGATAAAGGTAAGCTTCTTCCCCATGAGCACCTCTCTTTCTGCCATGCCCCTGCAAGTTTGTAAACAATTTGGCAAGCAGGCACAGAATGGTGAGTATCAGTCCTTCTGTCCCTACAGACTTTACCTGGCAAAGTTCTTGGTGGAATGAGATTCTCTTCTCTTCAGAAGATCCTGACCAGACAAGGCCTGCAATAACCTGTGAAAATTTGCCTTCAGAGAAGACAAACCAGTAGGAAGTCACAAAAATAGACACCTGATTTTATGGTTATTGAACAGGCACAAGTCTGTAGTCCCAGTGGAAACATCTAGATCTCTTCACAGAGGAGTCATTCTCATTCAACATCTCCAAGGGATCTGATACCAACGCACAAAGAAAAATTTTTAAAACTTTTCCATAGCTTTACCCACTTGCATTACATCTCATGGCTCTGATTGGGACCAAGGACACAAAATGATAGTTTCACTGCCTTCTGGTTATTCCACATTTGTAGCAGCAGGAACTAACATCCAATAAGGCCACACTAGTCTACACCATGGCTGAATGGGTGTCTATAGAAGGATGTAAAACCTTGACACAGCAGGATACATGTCTCCCGTGAGTCAAATTCTACTCTCAGGTGGAAGGAAATAAACTCAGAGTGATTACATGTGGACTCACATCAGCACCAGTCCCTGAAAGGAGAATTTGACTGACTTTATCTGCCCTAGCTGATTTTACTAATGTCTGATTTTTTTTTTGCATGAGCCACATTTAAATCTCCTATGAGTATAGAAAGAACTCGGCATAAGTTGGCACAAAATAGGATCTTTCCTGCTGGACAGCGCTGAGCTGAAGTTCCCTGGAATCCTAGGCAAAGGCAAGTATCACGACGGACTCTAGGACCCAAGCAGTTCAACGCTGATTAAACCACTTACCTTTGAGAAGGTAGGGCCAATGGTGCTTAAAGTGGGGTGAGGCTCAATGTTTTGCTGACTGCTGTTGAAATTGGTAACAGACTTTGCATATTATATCACCAGGTTTTCTTGGTTGTATTTCACATGCAGTGTTTTTCTGCTTTTGACTTTGAGGTGTGAGGGGGAAAGCTCTAATCATATGGCCTTGTGCAGATGCTCCATTTGCATTTCTATTAATCCAGGCCCTCCTGGAGACGTTTGAGCATAGGCACAGCATGCTCTGCGTTTGAACTTGTGAGAACCCACACCACTGCTTAATAACTTAATACATATGTATAGCCTCCTTCAGCAGCCCACTAGGAGGCAGAAGTAGGGGGAGGTGCTATTAGTGCACAGGCTGCAGGGCTCTATGTAAATGCATTTTGACAGGGAGCATACCTTGACGAATAAAGAACCCAGATCCTTAGCACTGGGCTGGTGCTGATTTAGGTCAGAAAACTTGTTGTACCAGAATTTGTACAAATGAGAGCTCACATGGATCTGGTGGAGAATGTTTAAGGTGTCTAGCAACTTTGCTCACAGCACATAAATGTAATAATGATACTTTCCACACAAACTGTCTTATAGGAACAAAAAAATACGTCTGAGTCTTTGTTCCCCCCTACTTTTACCTTCCATGAATACCTCTCCTCAGAAGGATACCCAACCCTGTCTCAGCAAAGTGCCACAATAACCATAAGTGGCAGTTTCATCATGTTTGAAGTGAGTAGTTAATGGCTTAGAGCAGCAGCCTCTGGATACAACTGGGCAGAGATCTCTTAATAAAAACCAGCTTTCATTAGAAAATAAAGTCAAAAGAGAAACACTTTTTTATAGAAAATACACTCTGGAGCCCATTTCTGCAGAACACTAGAAAGAGGAGAGATAAAAGTCCCACAGATGTCAGCAGAGATGAGTGTAGACAGGTCATCAGGGCTGCCACATTAGCATGCCTGCACAGCCTGCAGTCCATAAACCCTGCAAACCCCCTCCAACCCCAACACACCCTTATCCATGCAGAGCCACCCAAAAACTCTGCCAGCCACCTTGTTGCTACTTCCCCCTGGAACATCTTGGTCCAGTTCTTGATCTGAAAGAAGCCAGGCAGGGATTTGAACAGGGCTTGACTACATCCAGTGAGCAGCAACAGGTGGGAGAAAGGGAGGAAGGACTGATCCTGAATGTCTCCTTTTTATCTCACCAAAAAGTTTCACTGTTCATTTTGATGCAAAATAAAAACTAGACACTTCTCAAATTTCCTCTCTCCCACCACTCTCCCCACCATAATTCCTACTTTCCAGCCAGCTTCAGCAGATACAAGCAGTTAATATGAAACACTCTGCAAGGACAACACCATAATTTTCCTACACTTAAAAGATAAAGTATCTATTACTCTCTCCAGCCCCAATACACCTCTAAGTCCTCATTAAAGTCTCCTCTATACAGGCCTAGCTCACAGTGAATTTACATCAAATTCTGGGAAGAGGCTCTTATCTGCCCCATAGTAAACAAATTGTGAGGAGTGGGGGGGATGCCAGCCTTCAGGACTGACACTGGCTGCAGATAAACAGCCACACAGGCAGTAACTGATTGGGCCATAGCCTTTAAAGTGGCAGCTGAGACAAATGAAAAAAAGACACGCTGAAAGCAACCCTGGAAGAGGAGGAAGAGCCCAGGTCTGAGAGTCAATCTTAGTCCATCAGGTAAAGAGAATAGATACGCATGGGGATAATTGGTGATGAGACACTTAAAATTAGGTGTGTGATAGGTCCCCCACTGCTCAGCCACATTCATTTTTCTTGCACTCAATGAGCACTGATGGGCAGGGGTGAGTTAAGAATATTTCTTAAACCTTTGCTTTCTCCTGTCACATTTCCATGACTCCGTGTCTTCCTCCCAGACACACAGACAATTGCCTTATGCAGGCTGTCACCCACACTGCTCCTCTGCAGATGTGTAGCTGCAGGCAGAGTTTGTGGCACAGGCCCTGTTCATGTTCCCACAAGTCTCAGCAAAAGACAGCAAAGCTCAGCCTGCCCATGTCCATGTCCTCCCACTAGCACCATGTGCTGCTTGCAGAAGCCTACCACAGCAAATGAGATAGGGGCCCAAGGCATGGCAGGATGGCACCCCCAGTGTCCAGCTGGTGGGGAGCTCTGGGGGCTCTCAGGGGTGAAGGGCAAGGGCAGCCCCAGTCTGCTCTCACTCACACCTGTGAGAGGATGTAGCAGATTAAACCCCAGGCTGATGAGCAGCGGGAGATGACTGCTCCTCCACATTGCCACCCGTGTCAAAACTGCACATTCTGATTTATCTCAAAGCCCACAGACACAGCAGGAGGGGGTGGGTAGGAAGGCTAGCAGTCCACAAGCCAGGCAAGGTACACTGTTTTGAGTGGAGCAGCTCAGGGTGCTCTGGCCACCGAGGCAACAGGGCTGCCATAGTGTGCCAGCACACGTATTGCTCCCAGGGATGGGCACTGCACCCTGCCCGCCTCGCACATACCGGGGATCGGCACTGGTCCCCGCCCACCTTGAATATGCTAGGAGGCACTGTCAGAGCGCACTCTGCAGGTCCGGCACCCCACTCCTAGGGCTGGTGTCAGGGACCCAGAGGAGCTGAAAGACAGCCAGTGTTAGACCGCTTTTCCCGCTCCCAATTAGCAGTTGATGGTATGAAGTTGTCCCTCAAACCACAAGTGCCATAGCTTAAAAAGGCAATGCCCAGCCTCGCAGGGATGGCTCCTGCAGTCCCACCGAGGAGCGGCCATTCCTTCGCAGCCGTTCCTTCCGACAGCTGCAGGCAGCGCCTCGCCTCGTTGAGACCAGCAACACCCACTGTTCCCTTTTCCTCACGAGCTTCTCGCAAATGTTGTGAACCCATACTTATTAATTTACATTAAGTTCATTTAACACCAGTGAAAGAGACCAGAAGTGTCTAATGAGCAAACTGTAATGAGCTACCAGCAACTGCTAATCATGTTCAGTTTATGCATTCTTGCTTCATTCTTATACAGTATTATTGTAGAATAAATGCTTTGCTCTTATCTTACAAGAGGAAGAAAAAATCTCTAGGTATTGTACCAGTAACTAACAAAGGAATGAACAAGCTTCTGGGTTTCCACCACATATAATGATAGAGATGCTGTGAATTCTATGGACAAAGTACATGAAGAAGTACCCACAAGTACTGAAAATTTAATTAAAAGTCAGAAAGCCATTGCAATGAAGACTCAGCAGAAAGCCATTTATTTTTAAAATCTAATATATTCTTCATGACTAAAGGCTAAAGCACATGCTGACTTACACATTTAGCTGTAACTGATTTAAGCTACTCGATGATTTTTTTGCGCGCAGGGTGGCGCTCAATTTGCCATGGAGTAAATTGACAGAATTTAATTTGGTGGATTTTTTTAACTCTGCAAAAAGAATCCTCATTAAAACCTCACGATAGGCTGTATACTTTTTTCATCATTAACTGGCCTAACTGCAGGTAAAAGAGATACAATTATGGATTTATATAAATCCTATTGTCAATTTACAGCTCAAAGACTGGTGAGTTACCTCATTTTAAATAGGTTATTTTTTCCCCTTAACCTTTCTTTGTTTTAATGAGGATTTGGTTTGCCATTGTCAGGGTGCTTGCTTGCAGGAAAGTTTCTCATCATGTGAAGAAGGTGTAAGGAATAAGGATAGAAGACCTTCTACTAAATTTCAAAC
This sequence comes from Dasyornis broadbenti, assembly GCA_013397935.1. NCBI lineage: Eukaryota > Metazoa > Chordata > Aves > Passeriformes > Dasyornithidae > Dasyornis > Dasyornis broadbenti. Next base: position 89,832 of record VZRN01005936.1, on the reverse strand, counting down.
CCCATCACAAACTGTCTCAGACATTCTGTCTTTAAATATTCACCTTTCCATGGAGACAGACAGATCTCAGTTGCTAATTCCTCACCTTCTCTGCCCCACAACTACTCTGTCTCATGCTTTGGTGCTTTCCACCTTACTCATGCATAGTTTTTCCTTCCTTGCTGTACCTTATTTTAATCCCACCTTCCACCAAAGTACCATTAAATTCTTTGTTCTGCCTTATTCAGAACCAAGAACAACTCCAGGTTCAGACCACACAGGCCATATAGGAAATTGACTGGAAAATGCAACTCAAACCCAGGAGCTCTCAAAACATGAGGGCAGCCAGTGCTGTCATTGAGAGACCATTCTGCTCGACTGTAGCCCAAGGTCCAAAACAAGGTCCCACATATTCAACAAGGCAGATTCTGAGGTGATAAATTGCACAAGTTACAGAAGCTAAGCAGCTATCCCACTAAATGTTTGTCCATTAACAGAATCACAGAATCATTTAGGTTGGAAAGGACCTCTGAGATCATTGAGCCCAACCTTTGACTGAACACCACCTTGTAAACTAGACCATGGCACTAAGCACTATGTCCAGTCATTTCTTGAACACCTCCAGGGGTGGTGACTCCACCACCCACCTAGACAGTCTATTCCAATGTTTAACAACCTTCTCCATGAAGAAATTCCTCCTGATGTCCAGAACTTCATAGATTAATTAAAGTTCTAGGTTTAATTCTTAGTCTCCTAGTAGGTTGACAATGTTAAGCAAGAGGAAGACTGTCAGACACATATTACTTCATAACAGCAATTGGGAATGAAACTGCTCCTCTTGCCTGACTAAAAGGCTGTCTTCCCTTTCCTTTACCAAGCTCCTCCAGCAGCTTCTGGAGGATAAGGTTGAGGACCAAAGGGATAACACAGGGAGGGAGCTAGTGGCTAGTGCCATCTTCTACCAGGCTGTTACCCACACCCCTTTCATTTGAATGCTTTCAGAAATTTGTTAATAATTTCATCACCCATCTGCATTTTAAATATTAGCCTGCAACATACAGGAATGGATACAGCAAGCCGAGGGTGAAGAAATTGTTCCCATAAGTAGACTTAGAAGAAAGAAATGAAAACCACAAAGAAAAGGGATTTGTAAGAAGGTCTGGATTTTAACCTTCCTTGGGGTGAGGGAATAAGCACAGCTACTACTCTAAGCACTTAGATGTTGAAAGCTGTTGTTTTTCCTCTTTGAACTTTTTACTAGTTGTAGCAATTAAATGATAAAGTTGTCTTTAGCTCATTAGATGATGAGTTAATTATATGCCAAAATTAACCTTTGTTAAGCTCTTAATAGAACATCTTTTATCTGAGTAGCCACAGCCTGTGTTAAAATTCTTAATGATCTGGGCTAAAAATCAATAATTTGTATGACTTCCATATATGAAGGGGGAATTAAATGTTTCTTTAAAATGTACTATAATGATAACCTCAAGCTGAAATTGAAATAAAGATATTCCTTGGCGATTTCAAGGACAACACTTTCACCAGTGCAGAGGCCATGTAAGCCACTAAAGAACATTGCCACTGGGGACAGCTCTCCTGCCTGCAGCACAAAGATAAATCAAGCTAAGACTAAGTCCAAGATTTTGGTTTTTCAAGTATTTTTGTACTGCAGCTCTGTATTTCTCATTTATGATCCTCCTATACATATCAATATTCAGTCAGGACTGACTGTTCTCTTCTTTAAAAGTTAGAGGAGTGGATTCATTTTGAGAACTTATATACCCCTATCAGTGATCAAAAGAATCTAATCATTACCCCATGCAGAGAGCTGACAGATGCAGTGCCATGTTTTTCCCCATGTAATCAATTGCTAGCAAATTTGACAAGAACTTAGCAACCATTCTGTAGTTCAGTTTGCATTAAGGCTTTTACATTTAAGGGAGTAAAAGTCCTATTGTTTGACACTTACATTGCATGTGTTCAGCAGAAGACAATGAATATGTCTTACTGAATATTACTTTGTATGATGTTAATGTATGAATTGGGAAGATGTCTCATTAAAATTACAAAATCCTCAATCTGAAATGTCAATTATCAATAGTTTAATGCTTTTTCTTTTCTTTGGATTCCCATTTCAGCCACCCACAGAAGCCAAATTTCATTTACTCTCTGAGACCAACTCAGAGACAAGATAACTTTAAAACTGAAGACTGATTTTATTAATAGGCCTAAAGGCCACTGAAATCCTTGTGATCTCAGCAAAGTTTGGTTCAGATTTATCAAGAATTATTCTCCATAACCTTGACTTATGCTGTGAGCAGCCAGACTATCATCTTCAGGTTCATTTTCTTCCCCTAATGCCAGAGAACGCCTTCTCCTTGAGAGATGAGCAAGCATGGTTCTCTGATGATGTTAAGCTGTGACTTGCCACGGTGCCTTGCAGCCTGCACCACATCTCGGTTAGCCTGTGTGGAAGTCTCGACAGATTTGAGCTAATTTGTAAGCCTCACCATCAATGCGTTGTTATGAATTGAGAGAAGAAAAACAAAAACTATAAAAATGACTATTCCTCACTCGTTTTTTGTCTGATAACAAGTTTAATTATTTATAAGATGATGAAATAAGAAGAAAATAAAGATAATATTTCAGTTTCACAATTAAGAATGAAAACAATGTTGTAAAAATGTTTCAAGCATCTTTCAGCTCAATGAATTCTTTGCATATGTTTAACAGCATGGCCTTATTTATGATATTTACATTACAACAAATCTGTATAGGGTCCATATATCTCAGACCTCCCAGACATGCCAGGTTGCTGGAGAATGGACTGACCTCTCACAACTTGACCTTCTAGTAGAAGGTGCCTCCGTGGGTGCTGTTGCTGGGACAAGTCAATTTGAACAGATATGGTGAGGCAGGCTGAAAGGTGGGACTTTCAGTCAAGATTACTCTGCCAACAGGAAGAGATCACTGTAAGATAGCAGACTGAAGGTTTCCCTGAAGGCAGTTTGGTAAATAAGGAGGTTATGGGTATGTTACAGTCAAGTGTGAAGAAATTTTTGTTGATATAGTCTCAGAAACTAATTTTTTTCTTTAATAACCTGCAGGGCTACTCGTCAGCAAAATTACCAGTCAACTCTGACAGCCTAGGCTGCAATAAGCTGAATCACATTCCAGTTTTTTAAACATTTGTGTTGCTTTTTGTTACTGGCTTGCTTTAAGTGTGCTTAGGAAAGTGCAAGACAAAGTAAAATTGAATCTTTTCAGCTAATCAAAAGAGAGAAGTCATCAAAGAAAGACTACACCTGTTTAAAGATGCAAATTGATACCGGTGTTGTACATCTAAACAAGAGTAGTGTTCATTTTTAAAAGATGCAATTACTAATCTCTAGCCTTTTTTAATATCTTATTAAAAATTACTATCAGTGAAATTTAACAGAACACTAAACAAAAAATAGGAAATATGGTACAGTGAGGATACATAGTGAGGATACTTCAGTCTCACATCTGAAATGCAGTGATCTCAGTTACCAACTCTTGCCATTTTTTCACTGCAAAAGAGTAAAAATAAAAAATTGCCCTTCCTACACCTGCAGAATAAAGGACTGTGTTTTGTCTTTCCCATCTCAATATGCACAAACAGGAAGCATAGCACCACAAAGAGACTTAACAGAACCTGCCCATGCCAAGAACCGGGCCAGGAAGTACTACCCTCAGAGGGAGGCAGATCACAGAGTCAGGGCATTCTGTGTACTTATATGCAAAGTCCCATTTTCTATTAAACCATTTAAGAGGCTGGGAAGGATATCAGAATACAGGAGCGCCTTATAGTTGGCCCAGAAAATTAAAACCCTGAATGGCAGATCAGCTTCTGATAGAATACCTCCTGTCTTCATCAGACTAACTTGGTTACATTTGATGAGTATTAATTAGAAATTACATGTCTGCTCACTGGTGATCAGCTGAAAAAGGGGCCTCCACAGACTTCTCTTTCTTGTATCTTACTGTGAGACATCAGACAAGGCACTAGCTTTCCTGCAGTGCTGAGCAGCCTGGCTCTCTCCTCTCTAAAAAAGCAGATCCTGCAATTCAACAGCAAAATGATGAGCTGCCTTAAGAAATTTGAGCTCCCCAAAACTCTATCACACCCAGAACTTGGATCTGTTTCGCTGCTTTTTTTTTTAATTTCTTTTTTTTTTTTTTTAAGCTACAAACTCTCCAGCTCCTTGTGCAGCTCCTTTCGATTTCATTTCTCACCTGCTTGACTAGAGGCAGAAGTAGGAATTAGCATTGCTTTCACATCCTCCACTTCTCCTCACATCTCAGAGTAGTGATGTTTTTCTCTCTACCAGACAACTCAGAACCTGACCTGGAGCCAGCTGGACAAGCCTACAGTTCTGCTCTCCAGGGGCCTGACAGCTCATTCAAAATCATCCTGAAACTGCCCACAGACTTCAGTGGCCTTTAATGCCCACACCATGTGGAGCAAGCAGCCAGTGACTGTGACCCCAAGGCCCTACTTTGGGCACCAGATACTCAAGAAGTCTGTTGGTTGCTTAATTTGACTTAAATTGCCCCAAACCATCACACTTTTATAAAACTGGTGCTGGAGACATTCATTTTGCTCTGCATGTCAGGCAGGGCAAGGCAGAGTGGAAAACTAAATCAAGCCACAGTGTTGATCACCCCAAAAAGAAGCCATTCAAAGGACATCAGTTTTTCAATCACCTTCTTTGGACAAGTGATGAAACTTGGAGATGAGGGAGAAAGACATGCCTCATGTACACTTTGTATGGTCTCAGAAACACAGTGCTGAAGTTTCTGAGCATGTGTTAGGGTGAAAAACCAGAAGCATTGCCAGATGTTGATTTTACTGTACCTCTTCCAGGTGCTCTAAAACCTTCTTCTCTATCCTGCATCATAAAAACCATAAACACATGCCTACCTCATTCTGCACTGAAGCTGGAGGAGGCAGCCTCTAAACCTCAGAGGAGTGGAATGCAGGCAGTGGTCTGTCCAGTTGCTCCTCCAGTCTGAACTAAAAGGTCCCTGTCTCTCAGTCAAATCCTTCTACTGTCCTTTTGGCCAGTCTCCTGGCTAGACTGGGTAATATCATTCTGAAAATTAACTTTATAATGGACCAGCCAGAGAAAAATCTGAATTTAACCTCTGATCCCAGTGGAGGTGATTGCACAGGACATGAGCAGCTCCTGGTTTTATAAAGTAAAACCTAGATTGCAGGGTAAAAGTACTTTCTTTCATGACAGAAATTTGCAATGATGCACTGACCAAAAAAATAAAATAAATAAATGGTTTTCACTGGATTATAAAAATGGTGGAAATGCCAAATGTCCTACCTTTGTGTATAGATGAGATGTCAAGATGATTTGAAATACTTCTTAGATGTAAGAGCTAAAATGGATGAATAAATAACAAACAACATATGTGGAATATAAACAAACACTGCAATTTGCCTCATTTTTTCACAGAAAAGAAATACATAAACATGAACATGCCAAGGATAAGACATGATACTAAGCTACTGCACTAGTATGTCCTTTAGGTATGTGGATAGGTAGAATGGATGGATCCATATATAAACACATATACACCTTATTTATTACCTGTCTCTATCCGTATGTTATTTCCCACTGTCCTCAGCAGATTCTTTTGTGCGCACTGAGTTCTAGTTAAATGCTGAATGTTATGAATGCATAAGCCAGTGTGAGATTCAGCAAATTGAAAAGTCCAAGCTATCACCCCAAAGTTGCCTCACTCTTCACTTGCTTTTCTTTTTTTACTCAAAAACACAAGTTGCATTTTGTTTAAGTGGACCAAGGAAACTAAATCATCTTTACTCAATTTTTAAGTCCATTCAATTTTGTCTTCTAGAGGACAAATGGACTAGAGTGGGGCTATTATTGCCCTGCTTGCTATAGCCTATAGGGAATTGTTCTGTACAGTTGTTTGTACCTGACTTGTATAGGTGTCAATTTTGTGATAGCCAGTATGTGTGTAAGCACATGCTTTGCCTCCTCACTCCAATAAAGTGATCACCATGGAGGGAACTGGACGGGTAAGAAAACAGTATACTCTGTGTCTATCAAACAATCATCAGCACAGTTTGAACAGTTATACACAAATACAGAAAAGCAAGCATTGTCAGTAACCAGTATGAAACCATCGCCAGGAACTGCTGCAGCCCATCCTTGCTATATATCAGACGTTATGGAAATAACTGCACTACACCAAGTAGATAAAACCCACACTCCAACTGTGTGGTGTTTATGTTGCAACATCAGTCGTCAGCTTCTCTTGTCACAGCTACTGTCCAGTGATCCATACTAAACAAGCCATGACCACATAAGTCTTCATTACAGAGCAAACATCAAGCCCTGATTTTCTCCTTGCAGCTCCTTCACAGACAAAAACTAGTCCAGGCACATCTACCTGTCAATTGTATCTCACCTCTGTAGTGCAAATAAGAAATTAAGTCCAACCTCTTCTACATTGCTGAGTCAGGAGTGCTAATGTTTGCACAGTCAACTGACGATCCAGCTTTCGCCTTCTTATAAGTAATGGCTTCTCTGTTTGGATAACTAATATATTCTGCTGCTCCATGGGTTGTTACTTGCCTTGGGATCCAGTCTGCCTGTAACTCATCATCCTTGCCAATGTCAGCTGGTCCACCTGGGGGATTTGGACAACTGAAGGTGTACAAAGACTCCTCTTTCTGGAAAGCATATAAGCACTCTTAGTGCAATCATGAAGATGCAGTGGAAGCACAGCTCACCACCTGAAGACGAATAAATGGTGAACAAAGTACTAGTTGCATACTGACAAACCTTACTATTATGGAGGCCTTATCATCATCCTCTTAAGGAACATGATTCAAATTAACAAGTGTGATCAAATTAACCTGTCCATCAACAAAGTGGTCACCTGCAAAAGAAACCTTATTAAATTGCTAAAATCACTGGTTGGCTAAAGTCATTCCAATTACGTAGAAAAATTCTTTATCATAGCCTATGAGTAACAAACTCAATATGCAACTGGAAAATTTTGTTCTGTTTATGTTGTTGTCAGATTCTTGTTATATACCAGATTAAAGTAGCCAACTGCCATTTTGCCCAGGGTTCAGAAAAGACTTTTGACTATGCGTCAACTCTTTTTTCTTCATGAGAGGAAGAAGGATTCAGACAAATGTAAATTAAGACACAGAGGTTTTAGAAGTAGCAGAAGCTCACCGGCAGTTTCTGCCACCGTGTCATTATCTGCGTGCTTTGTAGTAAGTTGTTTTGTGTTGCTCATTCTGCCTGCCTAGGCCAGTGGAAGCCTTTGCTCTGTCTGTCAAGAATAATCCTAGTATTAGGAGACTCCAGGCAAAGGATTGAACATGGTCTGGCACTCCCTGTGGCTGTTTTTTTGATGCTGATTTCACAGCCATCGAATGAGCCCTTAACCTTGTCACTTGTAGCTCCTTTTTGGCAGAATGTCAGGTAACAAAATTGGCCTTGAGAAATGCCAGACTTTGCCAGTTCCTCTTCAACAGAGTATCCAGTTATTTTGTCAGCAGTTATTCAGCCCTTGATATTCCCAGGTTATCTTCACTAAGCTTAGAACTGGAAAGCACTACCCCACACTAGCATTTCACTAGTGCTAAACTACTCCAAATTTCTAGGGTAAGAGCCTACATCAGTTGTAGGATTTTAAATACATCCCACTAATTCTCAAAACATGTGTTTTGTACTGTAGATAAATCAATAAATAAGCAATTTACTTGCTCTCTTAGACTGTGATGATACCAATAGGTGGAACTAGTTACAGTCAAACAAGGAAAGGAATAGTGACTAGTTCTAAGCCACAAAAATTGGGGAAAATATATTTCTAAGCAGATCCACAATGGAGAGAAAAAAGGTGAACTTTGTTACATAAAAAGCACTTACACCTGTTTTTGTATTAATGCTGTCTTTCTTTTCAATGTTTAGATTAGTTAATATACCTGTTAAAAGTCTAAATGCCCAAGTCATCTCCATACCAAACCCTTAAGGTACTCAGTACCCATCAGCCACAGGTCAATATTTCTGATCTAGTAGTCTTTCAGATAGTTACAAATTTTAACCTTTAGTAATTCACAGTAAAATAGAATGGGTCTTTTCTTGTTTAATTTCTGGGACAAAGCAATATGCTAGAAGTACCTATTGATAAGCTGGTATTATAGAGCTAATGCCATGATTATAGATTTTCTCTCACTTATCATGTATTTGTTCAATGTGGTCTCCATTTCTTCCCATATGGTTTAGTATATGTATCTATATGTATTAAGATACATATTTCTTAGCTGGTAGAGCAGGAGGAAAGCAAACTCCCTCTAGTTTCTCTTGAAACTCTGCAAAATGCTGTTTCAAATTGAAAGTCCTTATTTATTATTAAACTTCCTGCAGTCTCTCAGGCCACCACTAAGAGGATGCTGGTTTCAGACAGGAACAAATTGATGTGACCATGTTTCTGAACACACTGATGTCAAGCAGAATCTGCAAATCAAGATGTTCTAATGGATTTATCTCCTGTCTGGGGCCCTCTTCTTCCAGTGCTACAAATTATCAAACACTATGTGATCAGGTGAAAAGCCTGACCCTCAGCGCTCATCAGTGAGCAAACTGAAAGAACATGTGTGCCTTGATGAAGTTTTGTCACAAGGGTGCCTGGTAGTTCATCCATTCCTTCAACATCCACAGGAGCAATACCTTGCTCTTGAGCTGTAAGTGTATATGAATGAAGGTTTCTCCATCTTTAGTGACATCCTCTTTGTCCTGGAGATGGCACAGGCAGAAGCAAGGGTAAGAAAACCCCCAAACTGGCACCAGTGTTCAAGCTCTAACTTCTATTCACCCTGAGCAGAGCTAAAATCACACAAGGGCAAGACAAAAACTTCATGTTACCCATCTTTGGACAGACAGCTTGCTCCCAAGACTGAACACTGAAACCAGAAAACCTCCAGAACCTGTTACACCTCCTTGCAGAGCTTCACAGCTGCATTCTACTTGCACGTGTCCCAAGGAAGAATCACAGGTGGATCTCTGCAATACTGAACCTTTGAGCAGTGTAAATGGTAGAAGACTGCTGAATAGATATCTGAGTCCTTCACTTTAGCCCTCCAACCCACTTGGAGTAAATATGCAGTTTTTCAGAATGTGCAGGTCTTGATTCACAGGTTGGATGTGGGGTCAGGGCTAGAGGGACTCAGCGAGTCTCTCGCAAGGTAAGATAAAGTACAGAAGCATGTAAAGGTCACTGTCGTTCTGTAGTGAAATCAATACACTCCTTCAGAAACCTATTGAGCAAAATATAGACTATGACAGGAAGTTTAGAAGACTACAATAGAGCACCCACTGCTGTGCCTTAGATCTGAAGCACAGCAATGCAAATAGGAGAGCAGTTTGCAGAGAGTGATCTCCATCACACTGCAAGCGCAATTTCTCTCTCACTGTCTGGAAGCTCGAGTAGCTAGACCATCTCCAGGGTGCTTCTGAATCATTCTGAAATGAAAAGTGAGAGCAAACTTGGGCAATTCAAGGAAAAGGGAAAATACGGGAGGCAAAAAGAAATGGAAAGCCTCCCCAGTCAGCTCAGACAGCCAAAACCACATTACAGCTTGACAAAGTAATGCATCTTCCAAGTACAGTCAGTCACGTGTGCAAGATTCTTCTCATTTATATTACTTTGTCACAACGACTTTGGCTGAGGAGTCCTTTTCAGCCCTGCAGGCCCTTCAGACATATTTGTTGAAGACAATCATAGCAAAATGTGAATGTTAGCCCTGTAGCTGTACATCATTACACAGATGTGAAGAAAAGACATATACAAGATGGTTTGAGAAGAAAACCAAAGTGAAAAAGGTAAATATGTTGTGACCTTAGATCATATGCCACTATTTTATGAAGTAATCTTTACCAAATTCTTCTTTCCAGCATCTTGATTCTTGTTTGTTGAAAGTTGCACGTGGCTCACCACTCCTTCCTTCCTGGGCAGACCACTGGACGCAGCCCTGCATGCCCAGCCTCTCATGCTCCCATCGCTGCAGAGCGTATGTGCATTCCCGTGTGCTGCATCCTGGTCTGCAAGCATCACTGAGAAACAGGGACAAACAAGACAAATTTCCTCCTGACAATAGAAGGTTTTTCTCCTATTGCACTCACAGCATTAATCTGCTCACTGGAATTTCAGAATTAAAACCGTTATCATAACCATTATCAAATGCCTTTTGTATTAGTATAATAAAACAGTATCATCATCTCTTGTCAATGTACAGGGAGGGACTGCAGTACCAAAAGATCTGTTGAGCTTTGTGGCCCCTCTTCCCTTTATTTTTGCTGGAAAGGAAACCAGCTGAGACATCACAAAGAAAATAACCTACCTCTGGAGCTGCTATTGATACTGCACTGCATCTTAAATGTTTCTCTACCAGAAAATTCGTCTGACTTTTGCTAAGAATAGCCAGCAGAAAGCTGGCAGAGAGTACCATCATTATTTAATGACTGTAAAATAACAGTCTGTTATAGGTATGCTTAAGCTTTGCAAACCATCAAGAAAGACTTGAATTTTGACCATACGTTGGAGGTAAATGGCTTCTAAGCACCTGAGTGCATTTTATTCCACAGAGAAGCTGAAAGTCAAGGAAAGATACAAAGCAATGTCTCCTTCCATAACACAGTTTAGGTATGGTTGCAAAGGGCACATGCATTTCAGCTCTAGTTGAGATTTGTGTTAAAATGACCTCCCAAGGGTATTTCTCTTTGGTTCTACCGTCTTCAGTTTTTGTAGTACATCCAATTCCTCTTCATTGAACAGGAGGAAAAAGAGAACATCAAACTATCCTCCAGGTGAGAATACTTCATCACATTAATGATCAGGTTAACTCAGCTGTACTTCCTGAAGCTTCAGTTCGAGAGGGAGGTGATCTTTGTGGAGGTAAAAACATCTTTGACAGAGCTGTGATGTTTCTGCAGCGGGTACTATTATGCATAAGGCAATCCAAGTACTTTAAATACCTTTGAATTTGTAGGTATTTGTTGTTAGGGAGTGTGCTCTGGGAGGACTGGTGGGGAGAAGAGCTTGCAAGCTCAGCACAGCTCAGGCAGCTGTGGGACTCGCAGAGCTCCCCAGCACCGCATCAGCCCTGCATGGCTCCAGATTTTGGCAGCAAATAGACATTGGGGTTCAGGGTTTTAAAACAGAAATCTTCTGTCATTTTCAAATATAAATTGGAGACTGCAGATAGCATTCAACTTCATGAACTGGATCAGCTTTAAAAAGTGGCATCATAAACCAGTGTAGTGCAGCCGCATGATTATTGAGTCTCAGAGGTTTACAAATAAAATAAAACCTGTTTATAAGCTTTTTAAAAACATCCTCTTGTAGCCACAGCAAATCCAGCTTAGAACCTACAAATCAGGTTGAGCTCCCTCTACCTTGTGTTTCAGCACATACAGTATAAGTTAACAGTCCAGTTGTTGGTCTCCCCTCTGCCTTCACACCATTTAAACCATCACAAAAATACAGGACGTGTAAGCAAGGATCATCACTAGATTTTCAATATAAACTAATTTCCTATTCATACAAACAATACCCTGATTACCAGAATAAAACCCTGATTACTCTCCTATAGTTGTATTGGTTCTGTAGCAGGAATAAATAATAGTAAAACCTTAATTCTGCCATTAAAGTAAGCAAACAGGATTGGAATACACGAAAGAGGTCCACAGAGTAAGTGTGTGCTGCTTTGATCTACTGCTTTCAGAAATACAACACACGTTAAATTCAACTCCAAAGCGGAAGAAGGTCAGCAAGCAGAATTTCCACAATAAAAGCTCTGTGGTTGCAGGTATTCAGTTACATACATCATCTCCTCCCCTGAAGATGAATACCAGGATTTGCGATCAACTTGACACAAAGGATTGTACTGCTCACAGCAGGATTTATTTACATTTCCTCTGAGAAGGATGCTCTCTCCCTCCCTCTCTCCCTCTCTAAAATATGGCCAGCAATACAGTGGTACCTGCACACTCTTGCCATTTGATCCCATTTCCAGTAGTACATTCTACTTCCAGGATAGACTAGGATATTCTCCCACTTCTTCATAATACTTTTTGACTAAAATATTTGCCTCCCTGTCTTTCTCTTGATACCAGAAAACTGAAGTTCAAGTTCCTGCATCCTAAGTCTTGGCATGTAAACATCCTTGTGACCCTTGTGGTGAGCCAAGAGATCTATTTCAGATTCTGCCTGAAAATCCACCCTGGATCTGAGAAGGCATTCACAAAAAAGCTTGGCTCAAGAATTTCCTGAATAAAAATTATTTTTAAAAAAATCAAATTACTGTTTATCCTGTCTTTAACAGTGCAAAAGGAAGCCAAGATCTTACCTCCAGGTACACCATATTTTACTATCTCTTTGTCCTGCTTCCATTACTTCCAATTCAATGTAACCTTGGTATCCAAGGCAACTCCTCAGCTAAAAAGCATGCAAGCAAGGCTCAGAAGATGTTTTCTTCCAAGTGACTGCTGAGCCCACTGGAGCAGTTGGTGGCCTGTCGCACATCCTGGCGCATCCTTATAGCCTGCAAATGTGAGGATCCAGCTCCTGCTAGCCCTGTGTCTTTTCGCAGGGCCTCTCCTCCATGCAAGGTTTGCTCCAGGATTTCATGATGGAACTAGAGGCTTATTTTAAATTTCCCTGGCCCTACTGTGCCCTGACTGCTGCGTTGCCCAAAAACAAACCCTGTGCCCAAGGAAACTCCATCTGGTTTATAGCCCAGCAACTTTCCATGACATTGCTGGAGGAAGAAACAGTTGCTGTCAAGGCCAATAAAAGAGGGTGTCCCAGTCTCTCAGCACCCCCGAGCAGCCAAGCTCTCTGCTGGGCTGGACGGCTGCCGGGCCGGACGGCTGCCGGGCCCTGGCAAGGTTGCAGGGCAGGGTAAGGCAGAGACAGCTGACAGGCCACTTCTTTCCTTCACGGATTTTGGCAATTTTCTCACAGCTGTCTTATGCCGCCAACATTACTCATCAATGAGTTTTTGAGCTCGAAATAAAATGAGCGCTTTTGAAACCTCTCCTTCTCTTCTGCCACCTTGTTAACTCCCTTCCGGAGCTGCCATGCAGTTACACCGGGGACACCTCCTTGTGCCTAGCCACTGCACAAGAAAAGCGACCAAACACGAGTGCCCTTCAGA
>VZRN01005936.1:71619-74119 GCA_013397935.1 Dasyornis broadbenti | reverse complement strand
AAAGTATAGCTGCAGAGCAGATGACTATGACTGAAATAGAACTCATTGCTGATTTTGTACTGAATACAGCATTGTGTACTAAAGCATGCTGGGCTTTAATAGATTGTCCTGACTTTTCTTCATGATTTATGGGAAATTTTCCCGCTGTACTTCAGGCACAAGCAATGAAACACTCTAAGCCCTACAATTCTGTCTCTTTGAGTTCTTGGCTCAATGTCGGTGAGACTAAACCAAGATTTTTAGGTGGACTTGAGTTATTTTATTTTTTCAATTTTCTGATTTGTAATACCCAAACATGTTTCCATATATGTACATTATTAAGTATTTACCAAGGAATTACTTCTGCTGCACTCCACTAACATTGGCTGCAGGTCCACATAAGTCTCTGCATGTCTGAAAGGATGAAGCATGATATTATATTTCTTACAAAAAGATGATACTCTCATTTCTTACAGATATAACCCATGACATTGTGTCATATTACTTTATTAGCATTTATTTTTATAATCTCTTATCTAAGGAAAATGTAATCCAGTTAATCAACATCAATGCATTTTGCTTTCTTAGGAATTACATTAATGAAATTCCTACAATACACTAGCACAGAGAAGCAGGGAGCCAGCACAGCACCACACTGCTACAGCAGTCCCACAAGCTGTTCCCTTTCACCACAATATTGTACTTTGCTACCTACATGTTGACAAGATATACAGGTTATACTGTCCTCTACCTGCAGACACAGATGACCAAAGGATGGCTCATTCAAGCTGGTGAACTCTGTACCTGTTCTGGTACGATCAGGAATCAAACCAACCCGTACAGACTGGCATCGCTATGAAATGCAACAAGAAGCATGTGAAGCTACACATTCAAACAGGGTAAGGGCTGGCACACACAACCAGACAGGCAATTTCGCTGCCATAGCAGTGCTCAGGGCCACTGGCCAGAGCCAGCAGGAACCTTAGTGGGGAAGGCTGGCCCCACACTGCCTGCAGCAGCGCCCTCCCTCTGGCACCTGGAGATCCCTCTGCTCACCCAGAGAGGACATCGTTCTACAGGACCTTGTTCTGCATGGGCACATGCACCCCCCAGGGACCAGTTTACACTGCAGGAGCCCCTCCTTGGTGCCCCTCACAGCCAGCATCTTCTCCCCATGGTGGGGAGCACACGTTTCCCACAGCTTCCAAGGTCCCTCTGAATGTAGCAGTACTCTCAGCACTGTGCATCAGCCACACGAACTTGGCCTGTGTTCCCATCATCAAATTCTATCTTCCCTTCATTATTCTCAATTCATATATATCTTTAAACAGCCTGTTGTAAAGCTTGTCAAGATATTGGCACCAAAATGATTTCAAATCTTTTAATCTAGGATTTTTGGGGGGGGTTAATTAATTTATTTCTGACCCACCTCTGATATCCCACTCTTCACTGATCTGCTCATCTCTATTAAATATTTAGACACTTTTAAGAGAAGCCCTTTTGCCAGTGATGAAACTGGCAGAGTTCAAACAGCAGAGGCCTGTTAACTGAAAAGATTATTCATAAGATACCTGAGCTTTAATGACTTTAAAACCAATATTTTTGGTAATACAAATATGTAGAATTTTTCCCATTAGAAAAAAATTTATTTGGCTAAAGACTAATGGATTGCATTTGTAGGTTATGTATGCATCTCACTTTTTAAAAGTTTCCAAGATTACCATTTCACACCTAGCTAGTAAAATCAAGGAGGGGGAGAAATGAGTGAAATACTAATCACAATTTACCAAGTATGTTCAGTATGGAAGACTACCCAAACTGCATAGAAATAAAAAACCTTTCTGAAACACTGAGGAGACGCTTGTAATCAAATGCTTGCTTCTGCCCCTCCTGGAGATGGAAGTGTTATGTACAAACACCGTTTTGCATCACCAAGCACAAAAGAAAGCTCAGTCCGACAAGAGCTCCTCCCCTGGAGCAACTAGGGTCCTCCACATTACACTTAGGTGAAAGGAGCCAGATACGGTTTAGGAATCTCTCTGTGCTGGTGACGATGTGCACTGTCACCCTGTCTCAGAAGGCAATTCACATTTCCTGCTGAGGTTCTGGGGTGGAGGCGGCTGCCCCTCATTTGCTACTGCTGAGGTTTCATTGCCTGATTTCTTGCCTTATAAAATAGATTTGGTTTCTGCTTACATGTGAAGAAGAGTTAGTTTATGTCTAGTGCAACATGTGACTATATTGCTAAAAATGTTTTAACTTTTTAAAACAAAGTCACTTGCAATCACATTGTGAACTGCAATGATTTCTTTTTTGATTAAGTTCCCATTACTATTTGACTGAATATAAAGCTAACATTATTTCTTAAGCAAAATATTTACTGGGGGGAGGCAGATACTATATAGATACAAGTTTTATCTAATATTATTACTTTCAAGTGATAGTCTAGTTATAATCTAAACCTCACTTCTTTTTTTTTTTTTTTTTTTTTTTTTTAGAAAAACTAAAGGAGAAAAAAAAC
>VZRN01005936.1:37500-71603 GCA_013397935.1 Dasyornis broadbenti | reverse complement strand
TTTTTTGTTAGAGAAACTATAGAGAGTATAAAACACGGCATAATAATCTACTAAATTGATGTTTCTTTTCTTTAGGCTTACAATAGCATGGATCATCTGAAACATTGCCTGCATAAATGTATCATTTGTCACAAGTTAAAAACTGTCATCATTAAGTTGATTAATCAAATGCTGTTCTAAAAGATGGATTGAAACACAAAACACTCAGCCTAGTGCCATATAATGAAGAGATTAATTTGAGGCACAAGACAACCAATTTAGTATAACTCTATGCTCATGCTTTATTTAGAAAGCCATCAATTAGTATATTTTTCCTTGATGTACTATTTTGTCATTCTAAACAGTGTGAAGGCGATTTGCTCCAAAGTCAATTTGCTTTCTATAAACAGAAAGGGTTAGTTAAGCATCTTCATGCTCTGTGATTCTACAAACTGCCATCTTAACACACAGGGCACAAAGAAAATTAATCATGGGGTAAAATGCACAGCGGAGTTACTCTTCTCAGGTTAGCACTAATATCCTTTCTATAATGTAATTATAATTCTGGTAGCAGGAGTGACAGTAAGGAAAGTCTCAAAAGTGTTTCATTCCTTCATTATCTTGGATCTCTCTCCAGGATTAATATACTCTATATGCAGACACAAGTCTGCCCCAAACAAAGTTGCAAAGACACTTAGTCAGCTTTTAGTATTTAGAAAAGTGAGAAAGGATTAAATGGTGTGTCAAGGTATCTTTTCCTGGCCCTTAGTAAAAAGCACAGGGCTCTGATGGACTGAAAGTATTATCAGCATCGCTGGCTTCAGAAACATTTTATATCTGAAGTGCTATTAAAATTCAGCATCTGGAAAAATACAATCATTTCATCATCAAATCACTCAACAGTGTTGGGTTAATGCACTGATCATCCCAGAGACCGAGTCTATCACACGCAGGCCTCGGTGGGCACAAAGGCTGCCGAAGCCACAGCCATGCTCCGCCAGGCCCCGGCCGTGCCCCGCTGCCTGACGGCCAACACGTGGGGCTGCAAGCCACGGCACAGCCACAGACCCACCACACACGCACAGGGCAGGGATGCTAACGCTTTGGGCTCCAGGGCACAGCTGGGATAACCAAAGTGACTCACAGCAGCAATGTTTCACGCACAGTACAGGCCCATGGACTCCTCCTTGCCCAGCTGTGGCAGCTCACTCCATGACAGATCTCAAGCAGGCCGCAGTGGCATTCCCCTGCCACAGGCGATGCTCACACACACAGACACGAGGACGCAGTCTCCTCGTTATGCTAAACAAGGATTTTTAAAGTGTTAACTTATCAAAAATACACTAGAGGAAAAAGAAACAGTGTGGCTGTTACCCCCTACTAATGAGGCACTAATGCATAATTATTATAATACACACACTTCTCTCCACAGAGGAATATTTATAAACACTGAAACAGTTGCGTTTGCACTGGTGTCATAGGTACAAATTGTTTTTTCTCTTGCAGTTTGTGGGTTGGATTTGAGGTTTTTTCTTACACCAGTGATATTTAATCCCTTTTGTAAAACTATGAAATCATTTAAAATATTTGTGAAACCTGGGCCTTTACTACTTGCTGCCCTAAATGAGAATATAAAAACACTACAAGTAAAGGCAGAACTGTTATTAAAGTACTCAATTACACCAGGTTTTGTTTCCAAGAGCATGAATTCTACAAGGGAACAGCAGTGGCGCTACCAGAGGAAAGCCTGACATTAGTTGTGACTGGAGGTGGACAGGAGTTAAAAAAGCCCTACAGTGATGCTTCCCACTCCCTATTTTCTCTCTGTCACATGCCCAGAAGTTGCTCATAGCAGACACAAGCAAAATCCCCAGATGCTGAACCCCACCAGAGGTAACTCCTACCAGCCCACTCGCCAGGAGGAGGATGGACACAGGTGGTCATCACTCTGCTCCTTGGGGCAAGGGAATCTGTGGCTTCCTGCCAGGGTATCCAAAGGCCTGTTCTTGCAGCGTGGCCTTGCTGCCCTGTTCTCTCCTGTCAGGTCAGCAGGACTGAAAACCCTACAGGTGGGTGAGAGTCTCCACTGCAGGTGCAGAAGCATCTCTGAAGGCCAGGTGGTGCAGGACAGCAGCAGGACCAACCTGGGTGTGCTCCACAGCACACCAGAATCACTGGCCAGCCTGCCTGCATTTGGGTGGAGTTTGGGCCCAACTGCATGGCAAAGTAAAAATAAATTTCTATAAACATTTAAATGTTGCTGAATGATGCCAGTAAAGCACCCAAGTCAGAGCCAGAAGAGTAGACCTAGCTAGGCAGAGAAGGCAGGATTGCACGTCAATTAAAGCTGAATATCAATAATTGCAGTTTATTAAAGAGGAAGACAGACACCCCCTCCTCGTCCAGTGCAGCCATCCTCTATCTTAAATTTGTAATGAAGGTCACCATGATAAAAGCCAAACTCATTTAACTGGGTTTAGCTTATGGAACACTAAATAATATTAACTGGGGAAGCATATCAAGAGGAGTGAAATTAGGGATACAAAAAGCTCTTGCGAAAATGTAAAACATTAAACCACTATATATTTTTCTGCCGCCTAGATGTGTTGTACTTGAGGAAGCATTCTCCATCACCTTGACAGCATGCTTCCTTTCTGTATACTGAAGTTTATTTACCTGAATTATTAATGCTGCTTTTGTTTGTAGCTATATCTTAATTTTCTTCTTTTCATTCACCTGTCATGATTGTTTTGATTCACATCCCAGAATGATGCACAAAATATTTCCTTTGGAAACATTGTAGTGTCACCAATATTTTTGCTCTGTTAACAGATTATTCTGTCTTCACAGTAAAACCAGATCATTTCATTTTTTTCATGAAAACTGTCAATCACTGAGATTATGCTTTAAATGTATTGAGCAGATAAAAGATAGAATTTAAACTACATATCATATGTCAGCAGAGAACACCGAGTACCCCACAAATAGAGAAAGCACACAATTCTCTCCTTCTAAATGAAAAATATGCCCACAGCGGCAAACAAGGTATCCTCAAACAATTAGTAACAACCATGACAAAACTCTTTTGCATATGATGCGGAGTAATGCAGCTGCATTACTTTATTTATTATTTGAAGAAAGAAGCAGACCTAAACCCTGTGGATTTTATTATGCATTCAGTCTTATTTGTTGTTTCTTCTGCCTAGGCTAAGATTCTGGAAAGCAGAAAGATACATATTATTTTATACTTTAAGAGCTGATAAAAACAGAGGAAAAGGATTGCAGTAATTAAAGAAATGTCAAATGAATGTCCACAAATTTTATAGTGCAGGAAAAAAAAAAAAAAAAAAAAAAAAGAAGGCGGATGNAGGAAAAAAAAAAAAAAAAAAAAGAATGGTGCCATAGTGGTAGAATAGAAAGTTTTAGTGGTATTTTGTTTAAAATATGTTCTAAAGTTTCTTTTTGGGGTGCAGACTAGAAAGAGCATTTTACTTATCTAGGAGTTACCTGGAATCCTTTTTTTTCTTCCACACCCCTTTTTTTTAAGTATAATGTCTAATCAGCTTGTATACAAAATTCAAAAAGATTCCCCTGAACACAAAATATGGAGACACCATATGTACAAACAGCACACAATTTCAAACAGACTAGGTTCATTGGAAAAAACTTTTTTTTTTATTTGCCTTTGATTTCTTTCAGAAGGATAAAATGAAAGGGACAGTGATACATATTTTAAGCCCTGTGAATTCACAATGGGGCTTTAGAATAAAGAGGTAAAAACCTTTGAACTAAACAAAGGTCCATCACAGTGCACTTCTTTTTCACAAGTACCTTATAAAGAAAATTATGCCAGAGAGAGGGCCCAGCTAGCTTTTGCCACTACACCTCTCGTCCACAGCACCCCAGCATCCTTTCTAGCCCCTATCAATCTCCTGTATGCTGTATCATTGACTGCTTTTGGACCTGATCCTTATCTCATAGACCTGTTTTTTTAGTCAAATGCCCTGTTAAAGTATCCACTCATGAGCTTACATCTGAGTGTCTCTTTGTACTAAGTGAAGCCTGTAGTCTGGCAGGCTGCATTAACTTGATTAAAGTAGGACCACAGACAGTTACTTAAGCTCTTACTTTGCTCTTAGATTAAAGACATGGAGGCCTTCTTCTCTCAAGGTTTTTTTCAAAACTACAACTTTCAAAAGGGTCAGCAAAAGACAAATGTTCTTATAACAGAAGGAAAGAGGCTTTTGAAACAAATTATTTCTAATTGCTCCTTTGTTCCAAAAAAGACAGTAGTTATACCAGCTGAAACATAACAACCTATCAGCATTTCTTGATGGAAAGCTTGTACATAGGGCTGCAAAGAAAGAGCTTTCTGTAAGTTCCACTAATTTCAAAAACATTATTTCCTTGTAAATAACACCTTGTTTAATCCACTTAAACCCAGAACATAAGCACGTATGACTGGCTGTGCATAATCTATTTTTACTAGTGAACCATAGAGCTGCTTGTGTACTTCCTCCATTTTAGCCCTAAGGAGCAGAATAGGGAAAGTGCTCTGCCATGGGTTTTGCCCCTATATATAACATTTTATATTCCTTTAAAAAAAAAAATTTAGTGATGAATCAGTGGGCTAGATTCTGATCTAATGCCACAGACTGGATTATTTCAATGTTACAGATGCACAAGGGACATAAACAAAAGAAACAATCAGGCTCACATTTACAGCAGAGAACTACAAAAAACATCACTGTCTTTGGATAAAAAAGACATTACTTTACATGCTTAATTGCTAAACTGGACAACAAATCTCCAGAATAGAGTTATATGCTTTTCAGACATAGTCTGATAGTCATCAGCAAAAAGCAGTAATTTTCTATTTTCTGCAAACACAGTGTGCACCTGTACCTGCATTCATGCACGTGCCCAAATGAAGCTTCTTATTTCTAGGTGAGGCTGAAAGTTCGTTCAGCCATCACCACAGTGATGCTCCTGATCGGGCCGTGCACGGCACTCCCTGCACCACTCCTGTTACAAGCCAGGCTTTGCAATGCCTTCACTCTTACTGTGGGTGCCAGAAACAGTCATGAGCCTGAGACTACTGCTACAAAGCTGGGAAACAATTTTAAGTCCTAGCCTAGTATATTAAATGTGTATGTGGACAATTTGGACAGGAGAGAAAGCAGGGTGTTTGGGTGTTACACGGCCTGGGATCTGCAGAGAGAGAGAGCATATTATTAGTGCCATGCTCTGCGGGAAGGTGCTGCATCTCACTGGTCTTTGGTTGAGGGTCCCAGGAGAGGTGGGTTCAATTCTTACATGGTTTTTGTTACAACACCAATAGGGAGATTTCAAAAGGTGTGTGGATGCATGAGGCCATAGAAACCCTAATGTGCTTTGAAGAGCCCAAGTCCCTGACACTTAAAGATGCATTTGTTTTAAAATTGTGGCTGAGCCAGCAGGGGGAACGCTGGATAAGGCCCCTCTCTTACCTCTGTGGTACGAGTTCACCTTCATTCTCACAGGCTCAGCTGACTCTCTGCTCGGCAGACCATGTCTGGCAGCACCCAAAGGTGCTACCATAATTCCAGAGTTCCCCTCCATCAAGAGGAGGAAGTAATCCTCAGTACAATCACTTCTCCTGCCCTGCCCCACCTGAAAGGCTGGAGCACTTCTCCTGCCCTCTGCTTAGCTGGCACAGCAGCCTTCCTCCCTCCCTCTGGAAATAAGGAAGGTGACTTTCTGGGGCAGCAGCTGTGCAGCTCCTCTGTAAAGTGCTGCGGACCTTTGTTACAATAGGAATAATTATTACTGTTAGAATATAATGTTACAAATAAGGCAAAGGGAGAGCTAATGGCATTTCTTTGAAAAAGAAGAAAGAAAGAAAAAGGCAAACAGAAAACTATTTTCCCCTTGGGAAAAAAAAACCAAAAAACCCAGAACATTGATTACTCTTAAAGGGACCCTCTCAACTTACCTTTGAGAACTCCCATTGATCTCAAATCTGTTTTCCCTCGCAGGCAAAAAAAGATAAGTATTCTCTTGACATTCTCCTTTCTTCAGTAGACTGGGCTAACAGGGATACTTTTATTTAAAATACGCATATAGCTATGATGTACTCTAGACTCAGCTTATGCCCCTCTGCACGTGTACAATGGCACTTTGAGAAACAGCCTTTCTTTCTACCAAGGTATGCAGAGAGAAGGATGGCAACAGTGTTCCCTTTGCTACTCACAGGACTTCTCTGTGTGACTGAGAGCCTACATATGCTCAGAGAGAGAAAAAAATGTAAAACGGATTTCAGGAAACTAGTTCAAGTGGCACCTACTCTTTTGGGATCTCTAAGGTTGAGGGTAACAACAGTGCCAGCTAAGGTCCAAATTGCCAACAAAAAACTTGCACAGATCACAATACTGATAAACACAGAGCCTTACTTGACAAAAAAAAACCAAAAAAACAAAAAAACAAAAAACCCACGCACACACCAAAAAAAAAAAAAAAACAACAAAAATCAAAACCACAAGAACAAGAATGTATAAATGTACCTATTCAGTTATAGGATCCTTTAAAAATCATTGCTAGTAAAACAGGATTCCTACCACAACAAAAATTCTATCTTTAGTTAGTCTTTTGTTAATTTAGCAGCTCCCAATTTCATCAAACAGGGGCCCGACTTATTGGGATGATTATCCACTTAAAGAAACTTACAACACTGGTGACAGACTAAAGAGAGACATCTCTTACAAAATGAGGAAAAGAAAAAGAAAGTGTAAGAGGGTGCATGAGAGAAAGAGAGTACGATGTAAGTATTTACTCATATGAGTAAAGAGAAGGCAGTTATACACAGTGGTACTGTGGAAAGTGGAATTGAGGTCCCTGGTGTCAGGCTTGAACCTGCTTGTTTTCCCACCTTTCCTTGTACTTCTCTCTTTTGATATGCATGGATCCTATAGCAGTACAGCTGATTCTTAAGAAGTCTTTGTAGATGGACATGTGCTTAAAAAATGGAGCTCTTGATTAAGAGCATTATTTGGGCCAGTATCACCAGAAGATTGAAAAGATGGCCGTTAATGCTGGGCTGAGCCAGGAGAGCAAGAGATGGCTTCTCCCACAACACAAGGAAGGTGCCAGAGAGCCATTACCTCAGAAATCCCACAAAGAGAAGGAGCATCCACAGCTACTGGCTCTTTGCAACTTTCTGGGCTTGTCCACAGAGGGAGAGTTATTGAGCATATTCAGAAGACAAAATGCCCAATAGTGCACTCCTGTCCTATACTTATTACAGGGTGATTATTCCTGAAGTGGCAAAGGACAGAAGCAGACTCATCCAGGAGCATTTAAATCGACTGCTGTTCAAGCCCATTTATCTTCTTCAGTATTTGCTAACAGCTCCCACCTGGCTCACCCAAGGCAGCCTGGGACAACCAGTTAAACAAACTGCTGCAGCTTCACACTGATCTTCTGCTCCAGCCACAGGGCTGTGACTCAGTGGATTGCATGGGTGTATACAGGGAGCTCTGTGTTACAATCATTTCCATAAGGAGAGCTGACATGAGGCTCCTGGACCAGGGGCACATTGTGAATAGGAACCCTGGGGGCTGGCCAGGGATATTAAGGTAGTGTCCTGCGGCTTTGATGTGAACCTGTCTCAGTTTAAGGGGTCCTACTCTTGGCAGCATATTGGCCCTCCTAGTGAAGGCCTGTGGAGGTCCAGCTCTCTAAGTCTTGTTCCCAGTATTCTTTGAAGCCTCCAACTTTGCACCTGGGGCAAATCCCATGTACACATGAAATCACTCAAATATACCAGCCATGGTCTTTCTCCAGACACTTGAAGTCTCTGGTCAAGAATGGGTTAGTGATTACAAGGACCTCCAGCCTTCTTCCTCCCAGAGCTGCTAAGGCCAGCCAGCCCCACATTGAGACATCCCACCACATATCTAGAAACAGCTACATTATCCAAGAGCTCCAGCAACATCCTGAAACTGGGGAAGAAGCTTCTTCAGCCAAGAGGCCCATGGGAACACAGCGCACAGAGCTGAAGGACAATTTAGGCTGGAAAGTGCTGCTAGAGATTACCTCACCCAATCCCACCCCACCAGAACAGAGGCAGCCCAGGTCCTGCTGCACCTTCTACAGGACTGCTCCTAACTGCTGCTGTGAAATTCAGCCAGACCTAGGCACTTCTTAAGGCAAATAACCATTTTCATAGCTGCATAATTCACCTATTTATTTTGGCTTTCACACCTTCCTGCCTACATTTGCTGTGAAGGCAGCAGAGCTGGTGCACAGCATTTTAGTGAATTGGTTGCCCAGGTTTTATTTTAGTCTGAAAGCAAAGTGATGATATACACATATGTGTAATGTAGCACATAGGCATGTTTACTGAAGCATGCCACCATGATGCTCCAGTTAAAAAAAAATAACGAGCAACAAATCTGTTTCATTCCCAGCCATACATTAGAAACTATATCTAGCTGCTATTTAGATCATGACCAGCACAGCACTTTTGGGTAAATACAGATTTGCATTACAGTCTTCTGATGTGTCTCCACAGCAGTGCATTGCTAGGGGTTAAAAACTGCATGCCTGTATGTGCAGTGTGTGTGTTTGTGTATGTATATGTGTCTGTGTGTGCATGCTCGCTACAGAGTTCAGATAATATTTTCTAACATTTCTTTAAAATTTCCTTAATTTACAGTCACTGAGAATGATTTCAAAGCAAGCATTGAGAGGGAAGCTGTTTCTCAACAGACACTCATGTAAATATGTTACTTTAAAAAGAAAAAAAAACCCAGCCCTTTCCATCTCTACCAGTGAAATGGCTACAAATGGGCTGCCATTAACTTTTGTTACTTGAGTAGGTGCCTGTAAAGGGCCAGGTGGTGTTTATGCAGATGAATGAGCATGTTACAATGTGTTCTTCCTTTTGGATAAAACATTAGCGTATCAGATGTGACAAATCAGATGTTCATCTTCCGCACTTCTGCATTATTTTACATTGAGAATTAGATAATGTGCTGGCTTAGCTTTTTACTTCGTGGGTTTCCCCCCCTCTGCTTCTTCTCTTCAAGAATAATTTTATACATAAAGTTCTTCCAACACTCTGCATAATCATAGTCTCACCGTATGTCTAACCAGCAAGGTATTATAGTAATTGTGTAATTCCAGGTAGCGGACTTTGCATCAGATGGAAGTGTACATTGTTTAACACCCTGTATAATTATTGTGAAATGGAAATAATGGACCTACATGTTCAGGGTTTTTTAATTCTGTTTCCCTAACAGAGCAGCAGATAATTCTTGTGTCTCCAGCAGCAGCGGCAGCAAAATAAATATTAGAATGTCTTACAACCAAAGGTATGCAAATAATTGAATCCACAGTTCAGTGGCTAAACTGAAAAAAAATAACCTTTCAAGCTGACAAGAAAAAAGGGTATTTGGGTTTCATAAGAAGAAGGAATAAATAGTATTTCGAGCTTATGACTAGTTTAGTTGTATTTGGCCAAATCTGGTGTCAAAACATGATCTTTAGATCTAAAAAATCAGAATTTTTAACTTTAAAAAAAAATCCCAAAGCTATTTTATTATGTCATTTTTTCTACTTTTGTCTATCTGAAAACATTTGAAGATTTCAGTTTCAGCCATCAGGAAGCAGCATTTATAATGAGCAGATTATGTGCCTGAGATATTTCACTTCACTCTGATTCAAATGTTCAGAATTAATTTCAAGCCTCTCTGACAACTGGACCACAACTGTCCTTCCATTTTTATGTTATTTCTTTACTCTGTCAAATCAGGGCAGTTTTCCACTTTGAGGAAGTTGAATATATTCAGCAAATGACAGAGTCATGGTCCATATGCCCTGTGTATTTTGCTCTTAATTGTCCTCAAAGAATTGATCTCTGCATAGTTACTCTGCCCTGGTCTTAAGCTCTACATACACCTAATTCCTTTCTTAACCAGAAGCATAGGCCAGTCTAGGAGGAAAACTAAGGATCCACAATTGCTTGTGCTGGACAAGAGCTATAACAGTGCCCAGAGTAGCTAAAACCAGGTACATTCCAGGTGTGGGGTCAAATCCCTACCATGGAAATTCATTCAGTGGAAATAATAAATTGGTGGGCAATTACACTAAAAACACAAATTGTGAGTACAAGACTAGGGGTTTGTACTTGTCTGCCTTTGTAACATCTCAGCAGGCCCCATGGCTGAAGAAAGCCTTTGGTGCACATGGGTTTCCCAAGCATTGCCTGTGGGAGATGAACACCAGTGGGATGCTGCAGGGAAGACTGCATAGCAGAGCTTGCCATGCAGCATTTGTAGGGGAAAGAAAAACCAGGCTCTCCTTGCACCACTGAAACCTTTTTTTGACGGACAGGTGAGCCCCTCCAGGGGCTGAGAATGTCTCAACTTGCCCAGGGTCTAGCTTAATCTCAGTGCAAACAAATCATGGGACTAGAAAAACTCTACCTAGATGAGGTACTTGTTTTTTAGCATTAAATAGATGCATTTATAGTTTGCCGAGCTTCACTTTATTTGAGTGACACCAACAGAATACACAACTGCTCCAGTTAAATGCACAGCTCATTTCTGTCTACATCTTGTAGGCAACTTGTTCAAATGTATTCAAAAATCAAGGCTGCAAAAGAATTTCTCATCATCAAAGACAGCAGCTTTAGTTCCATAATTGTGTTGTTTTGTCCAAGGCTGAAAGGATAAAACAATGCTGCTGGGGGGAGAGCAGTCACAGTACCTGTGTGGTCTCACTTCATGTGTCACACAACCAATCCTGGTGCAACTGCTGCACGTGGCCCCATAAGGACAACCTAAATTTAACTTCTGATTGCAGAGGAGCCTCAACACACCTGCAGGGAGCATTTGTTCCCATAGCCCTGAAAGCCACAAGCTATTAGCTGGTCCTTGCTTTGGCTGCCCCAGTCTCAGTAGCTGGTTTTGGTCAGCCTGTGGCTCTTACCAGTTCCAGACCAATTTTAAAAAGGTTGACTTGATCTCCCTGACAAAATTACAAGAAAAAAATCTAGCCAAACTGTTTTTAATATGACAACCTGAAAGTGGACTCCAATTCGGGGGGGACTTTTCATTAGGAGCTACAAATTTTCAACCAAGTGAGGATGTCACTCTAAATCTCTAAGTCTCTCTGATATGTCAGGTGGAGGAGGTGAGCACTGAGCACCAGGATGGGGGCAAGCACAGAGGTGTCTGTGCAGTTGCAGGCTGGGAGATGTGCCAAAAGTGCCTCTTGCATCACTGGGACCCTGCACAGGCCAGCACCTGGAAAGATAGCACAGACACCTGTGTTCTCTCCAAAGGGCCCTTCATATCCCAAGGATTCTGGAGAGTTATTTCTCCTTTACTTCCAAGCACTTTGGTGGGGTAAGGCCAGTAGCATCACCCTTGAGTTGACACTTCTCTACAGCATCATTCTGTCTGGGCTGCACATTTTCTTGCTCTGTATCTTCTTCTGGGATCAGTAAGACAAGGCTTTGCACATCTGCTGCTTTCTGATCTATCTTGTCATCAGCACCCAGCTGAAATAAACACAAGAGGAAAACCTTATCCCATGTCTCTCGCCAGGAAAAGACCCTCCCTCCAAGTACCTCAGTACTCCACAGCTACAGTTCTTGAGGAAGGAAGTGACCATGTTCTGCAAGTTTCGTAAGTACCAATGACCTCTTCATCTCTATGAACAAGTCCAAAAAATACCCCAGGGCAAGCATGACCTCATCACACACAAACCCAAAAGTTTACATCAAAGCACAGCCTCACCAACACAGATGTTATTTGCTGTTTAGGGAACCTTACTGCAAAACAGTAATAGTTATTTTACTCTTCACACAGCATTGGCGCAATGTGGGCCAGGAGCTTTTTGTCCTATTCCTTCTGACCCTGGCAGCAGCACTCTGTTTTCAGCTTACTTAAGGGAAGTGCTGCTGGCTATTGTTTTATCTTCCAGTACATCATCATGTTTATTCAATTACCAAAAAAAAAAAAAAAAAAAAAAAAAAAAGAAAAAAAAAAAAAAAAANNNNAGAAATAAAAGAAATCAAACAATAAGAGCTATCAATCCCCATCCATGACTTACTCAGATTTGGTTTGACACTGCAGGTCCCAGCATGTATAACTCTGATTTCTGCTAACTGGTCTCAGCCTAGTATTTTCACACTTTTTTTGTACTAAATGCTTACAACTGGTCACTCCACTAGAAACTGTCACCATGACACCTTTATTTGGAATTTTAACAACACAAAAAGCACCAGAAATGAATCTCAAAATAATAATCTTTTATTGTTTGCATTGCAATAAATTCCTGCAAATGCATCCCATTATCTTTTTATACAATTAAACACATAATATCTAACCGTTAAGGTATCAGCCCAGCTGGGTACAGATGCAGTCTGCTGCCAGTCTGAACAGACCTCGACTGTCTTTTAATAATTACCTGAATAAAAGAAAAATAATGAAGTGCTGTAGTTTCCTCATCCAAACTGGTAAAAAGCTGTTTGCAAAGAATAGCTACAAGGGGAGTGAGACACTGGGCTTTGCTAATAAATAATTCTCAGAAATATCAGTTCCCAATTTACTACTTGTACACCATGGGCCAGTCAAAACTTGCCAGATGAGCCAATTTGCCACAGCTCTTGTTTTGAGTCTTTGTGAAGCTGCTGTGTGAGCACAGTGGGGGCTGCTTGCATCTATCCATGGAGTCAATCAGTGGGCCTTTGTTTCCCGCTGGTCAAAAATATCAGGTGGCTCTGAGAGTCTAATTATCAATGAAAAATTAAATTCAGTACAGGAACATAGCCAGGAGTTGCCCCCTGCCTTCTGCCCTCATTCATGGGGTGTGAGTATCAAGATATTTGTTATAATTCAAAATGTATTCAGGCCAAATTGGGAACTTCAGGGGTGGGAAAGACAGAAACCTAAATGTGAAAACAAGAGTTGAGAACCTCACTGGCAAATCAGCAAATTTCTCCTTCTACTCCCTTAACAAGTGGGGTGTGCATCTCTAATTATGCAAAGAGCTTTCTCCACGGCACCACCTATCAGGGATTTCTCATTGGAAATAGCTTAAGCCATGTATATACCTATGTGATTCCATGACTTTCTGGCCTTGGGAAAGGTTGTAAGTTGAATACACTACCAAGTCAAGGTCTAGCTCTCTCAGAACTGGAACAGGCAGAAGCAGATACACCTGTCAGGGCACAGAGATGAAACCCCTCAGAGGAGGAGCTTTTTGCTCAGAGACACCTGTTCATCATTGCAAATCACAGAAACCAGAAGAAGCCAATGTAAACAATCTCTGGATGAGATGTTATGAGTAGAGTACAAAGCCACTAGAAAGAGTGCACAAGGATAGGTACAGGTGTAATGTCCATCCATCTCCCATTCAACATGCAGAGACAAACCAGGCATCTCAAATTCTTGCCATGGAATAGCTCTGGACTCTTGCTTACACTGGCCTTTCTAATTATTCGTGTTTTAAGTCAATCCAGGAAAATACACCTGAACATGGCAGACTATATTTCTTTACCTGTTGATTGTTTTCTAGCAGTCAACACTCACGATTTTTCACAAGGTGTGAATCTGCTTCCCAACAGGACAATAACCGCTGAAGCGGAGAGGGAGGCATAACACAGATCTGCAGGAGCTAATAGGAGGCATTGTCTTTGCTTCTTCACTTGCCCATTACCGTCCTTGTTTTTGAACTCGTGTATGAAATGTTCCCACCTCTCCAGGTCACGGCTGAGAAATCATTTGGAAGGCTGTCCTCACCCACAGATGGGACGGGTTGCACACAGCCCCAGGAAGGACCCTCCCAAGGCACTCACACCAACACCATCACACTGAACTTGACCTTCTGCCTTCACAGATATTCTTGGTAAACATTGTGCTGTACCCAAAGAAGTAAGCATACACAATTCATGGAGGAGTAGTGTTTCTGTCTGTACCCTAGGTCATGCATCTTTTGACTACAAGATGGTTGGTTTTGCTTAGGGAAACTGATGTTTCAGGAGTAAAGGATCCTGGGACAGAAAGATGTAAAAGAGCAAAACAGCAGAAGAAACAGAGACATGGTGCTGATGAGCAGCTGTACAAACATGGCTGTATCAGTCTTGCAATTCTTGAGGCCCTTAAACCATATATGCAGCAGCACAGCAAGGAACTCTGCCAGCAAATTTCAGGTAGCTAAAAACCTTTTCTGCCAGAGTGATTTCCCCCTACAAAATGCATAGTAAAACAGATCGTAATTGTTTCGCATCTCAAGAAAAGAGGACAGATCTGCAACACTCACTTCATATGTGAATATGTTAATTAGTCCAGATTAGCTTTCCTCAGTGCCTAGGCACTAGATGTCCTTGTCCCCTCTGTACCTTTCTTTTTCTGCAAGAAAATTTTTAAGTGTTTAGTTAAAACACCTTCAGTCTGCAAGCCTTCCTTATTATGCACCCGGAAATCACTTCCAGCTCCTCCATCCCTGATGCACAAGATGAAGTATGGCAACCGCTCAAGTACTGTCTGTCCTGAGAGCTTTTATGGAAGGAATTCACCCAAAGGAGGAAGTTGGACACCTAGGCACCAAGCAGAGCAACCACCTTCACACCAGACTTTTTACTAGCAGAATACTATGCATTCGTATTAATTTTGATTAGCCATGTGGTTTGGACACTAATCTTTGTTATAAAGCCCTCGGAGACTACACTATAAACACACAGCAGATCAGAGTGGTGGAAGACTAGAAGTGGTTGAATATAAGGTTCTTTTTCATTCACAGTTTAATTACAATTCCTGGTTGCTGTTCTTCTGACTGGGAGCTCAGTGGCAAACATTAAAGGCCTTCTGCAACACATGAAAACCCAGTCCTATAGACTTTACTCACACACTGCTATCACAGGGCTGTTCCACAATTAAAGGGTATTCACACGAGTAAGGGATGATGAATGTATAGAAGGCTTGCAGCATCAGCTCCAAAGCTGGCTCCTGTCCCAGTAGGATCTGCTGACAGCTCATCCCCCTGCACCTCCTCTCCATATTGGCTGCTCTTCTCAGGAATTGCAGCCTTGAACTTCACCAGCCAAACTTGGCCAGATAAATACAGATCAAGTTGTTATTATGGCAGGCAAAAAGCTATTAGAAAAATGTTTTGAACAAATGCATTTCATGATTTTCAGCCTTTCTGCCATATCAACTGAAACACCTCAAGATAGTTTTAAATGCTGTTTAAGGTTGCATCATACATTTTACATCATAAATTATTAAGTGACTTAATGGACAATGCATTAGAAGGAAAACAGGCAAATTACAGAATAATTTAACTGTTGCAAAGGAACCAAGCAACTTGCAGGACGTAAAACATTCTATTTTGACACAGAATGCCTGAAGCTAAAGCAATTAAGGCTGCAAAATATTGCCGGCTGACATCATGTGTATGTAAATTTGTCATTCATTGGCAAGGGTTTGTAACAATCACAGTAATGTGCACAATAAAACAACCATGTGGTCTAAAATGCTTTCTGCTAAGAGTACTTGGAAAATGGTGCTTATGTATCATTTAAGCATATCACTATTATACATACAGTAGTAGTTTATTACAAAAGATCCCACTTCAATACTGGTAGCTCAAACAAAGAAAGCCCTTTGAAATATTATTTATCATTGTTTGTGTGCAAGATCATGACAGAAATATTTTTTTTAAGTTCCTTTTAAGAACTACTGCAAGATTTTCACCAGAGATTCAAATTCTAGTGAATCAGCACCTCCAGGCTAGTTTAAAAAAGCTCACAAACTCCTTGCACTTTGCCAGGAGAGCTAGCAAAGAAAGAGATGCCTCAAAGATGCCAATACTTATATGGCTGAGTCAGTTATTTTATGTAAAAGTGAGAGAAGTAAAAGAGGCAATGAGATGTTTTGAGCCCCCATCAAAAGCAGTAGATTTATCTATCGGTCTTTCTGATCTGTACATCTGTACAGCTGCCAACTTAAGGGCAAGGGAAGGCCCATAGTACCAAGGGCAAACGCAACTCTTTGGGTGCCTGCATTGCTCCCCAGAGGTGGTGGAAGGCAGCAGTCATTTGTTCAGACATCTTTGTAACAAGACAGGTAAGTCCTTACAGCTTCTGCTATGACCTCTACAAGAAAATAAAAATACAGTCCTGGGGAACCTGGTCCAAATCCCAAGCCCTTTATTACATAAAGAAAAAAACAGAGAGGACACTGGAAGAGTCTCAGATCCCTCAGACAGTTTTTCTATGTCCCAGAAGTGCATCTGCTGTTTCCCAGCTCTCTCCACCACTGGTGCCAGGAGACAACCTCAGGTTGCCTCGAACATACTTGCACACTCCATCTCTTTACAGGCAGATGGGCAGTATGGGTAACCAGTAGATTAAAAATACAGGGGACAGACCCAGATAAAAACAAACGTGACACCTAGTGTAAGGAGCCCTGGGTTTCTCTACAGGCATGATGGGTCCATTGAGGTGGCAAGATTTCCCATTTCACCTCATTTTGCCCTGATGCATATCCTGCCAGCATAGCCCCGGTCTTCAAGCCTAGCTTGATCTCCTAGCTAGACTCCTCAGCAATAGGAGACTGCTGAGAGCAAACCCATCTTTAGACAAATTTCCCCAGTCATCTCTGCAAAGCTGCCCCAAATGACATCCTTCCTTCCAGCACTTGGATACTCCATCCTGTTTTATCTCACTCTGCCCCAAAAAAAATCTCTTCACAGACAGGGAGCACAAAATTGGTTTTCCTGTAAATCCCTTGTCCCAGGCTGGGTTATCTTAATATCTTATAGGTGAGATTACTCGTCAGAAGTGGCCCTAGGAGTGAAAGGAGCATAAGTGAGGTCTTGTTAGAAACACTAAGAGTTCTCTGGGGCACTGTTAGAAACACTAAGAGTTCTCTGGGGCACAGGCAGCTTGGTTCCCAGTGCCACCTTGACCTCCACCAGCATCTTCTGGCCCAGGTAAGGGCATTTCCCCAAACTGCCACATGCTGCCTCCAGAACTCCAGCAGCTTTTGGTTATCCCATTGATTTTGCTGATGAGGTGAATAAAGATGCCCCCACTCTTTAGATACAATTTAAGAGACACCTTTTCTTAGGAACCCAATAAGCTCGTGTTTTAAATTTCTGCTTTAGGCCACATTTCAGGAAACCATCCAAAAAACTACAATAGACCTTCAATGGAGTGAAACATAAGATTTTCCCAAAACAAGACTTTAACACCATATCTATCATCTTTGAGCATCCCATTTGTGACACATAGAAAAGCAGCAGATACCCCAAAGCGTTGTGCTTTTTGACAGGCAAGAGCAAGGTGAGAACCCCCTTGGGATGCCCCTTTCCCTCCATTGCATCCTGACAAACGCACCCTGATGAGGACAGTGGTAAGACAGTGACATTGCAGAAAGAATTTGGGGCAGCTGAATTTCACTGTGGAGGCTGCAAGCAGAGACTGATGCCAGAATCTCCTGCCTTCCCACTAAAACATCAAGTTCAGCCAATAAAAAAACCCTACAGTGCAGCCCCTCAGGACTAACCTCTTCCTCTGGGCAGCTGTCATGAGAAAATCAGCATTTTCAAATGCCGTGCCAGCACCAAGGCAACTCCTGGCAAATGAGGATGCTGTGGCAGTTCCTTGATACATTATCTGTTTCTCACCCAACATCCTCACCCATTCTTTTCAAGTCCCTGTCTTGTAGTTTGATCCCAAAGGGTAGGAGAAGAGGCTGAGGGAAGAATTTTAAACCGCTTCTCCATATAAATAGAATAGGTTATGCATTCCTTTCTGAAGTACGGTATTAATCCCAATTGTGCCATAAAATATATATGACTCACTTGAGCCTTGTTCTCTGGTGAGTTATGAACTATTATGTCACTCATGGGATAAGTATTATGTCTCTTAAGAGACTATCACCTTTCCTCTATTTCATAATATAAAACTTCATTGAAACCTGCCGTGGCTGATATAAGCAACTTCTCATCATGAACATTAAACCTTTTTCCTTTTACAGCTTCCTTCATTTAACTGATATTCACATCAGGATGAGTTCTTTCAGATACGGTATAAGGATAAATTAGTATGTAAGAGAAGCAGTCATTTAGCAGAATTTTTTTCTTTAATAAATCTGGTGATATTTATATTTCATCACAGAGCAGAAAGATTTTTTTACACATTTAAAGATTTATTCCTGTAGTAAGTATCCAATTAATAGGGCTTTAGCATGCAGACAGGATTTGTATTTATGCTGAAGAAAATATGTTCTCATTATACTTTTATTCTCATGTTAGATTTATTGTGGGTTCCATTATAATTTATTTTAGTAGCTCTGTTTTCTAATTCTTTATATTTACATGTCTTTTCCAACAAAAATAATAATACATAAATAATACCTGACAACACTTTGCAGATTTTCTCTATTTGTATGCTTCAATTCTCCAAACATCTTGGAATGGAAATGCTGTGAACTACAAAGGAAATCTCTGTGTGATCTCTATTACATGAAAAATTATCATTTTTATATCCTCTTCACTCTGCCAAGTTCTTTCCAAGTTTCTGTTTGCAATGCATGAAAGTAGGCAAGCAATGGTAGCAAACCCAAGCAGGAATACTCACTACATACACTTGTATTTTCAATGTGTTGCTGCAATTAGCGGTGTCAGAGGATAACCTACTGCATTGCAGCAGAGAGCTCTTTCCTATTTACTGTCACATTTTTCCATAGGCTTTTTGGCTTGCTTCTGTGGGATTTATGATAACACAATCCTACCACTGCTATCCTGCAAACTGCTGCCGAGAACAATGTTCGATCAGTAACACTTTGCCTAATCCTTAATCCTGCCTTTCCACTGGTGTGCAGTG
Organism: Dasyornis broadbenti; assembly: GCA_013397935.1. Classification (NCBI taxonomy): domain Eukaryota; kingdom Metazoa; phylum Chordata; class Aves; order Passeriformes; family Dasyornithidae; genus Dasyornis; species Dasyornis broadbenti. The sequence continues at coordinate 52,744 of VZRN01005936.1, read as the reverse complement.
GGGTGGGAGCTTGCAACTACAGTGAGACCAGCCTTACAGTCACCTGCCAACATTTCCAACATGAGAAGAACTTATGCTGAGCAAGTTTCCATACATGCTGCATCTCCTAATTGAAAGATTCCAATAGGGTGCAGTACAGCAGTTTTCCTGAGCCTGTACTGTGTAAGACAGCTTTTGTGTGCAGCCCATCCAGAGCGCTAGCACCAGCACTAATGCCAGCAGGCCAGACCAATGGCAGTCAGGCAGTGCACAGACAGTGTACGACTGGAGAAGCCAGCTGAGTTACACTGCAGACATAACACTGTATGTAAGAGCCAAATCTGGCCAAGTGTTGTTGCAGTAGATGTTACTTTCATTTTGCAGTGTACCCTCTGCTGGGAAAAAAAAAAATGACTTTGTGTTAGATATCACATCTAATTATTCCTGTTGGGCTGGCCCAGAGAAATGTCAACAGTGCATTGTAAGTGTTAATTGGGGTGTCCATGCTCTGCAGTAGATTTGGGATACAACATCCAAGACTGGGGAGGTTAAGCATGCTTTAGAGTACTGTACTGTAATGAGCTTAGTCTCCATGGAAGAGGCACAGCTTTGCTACGCACACTTTGTGCTGCATTGCCCGAGCCGTGCACCAGTGTGCTGGTTAAGGCAGGGTGCCCATGACCACCACCAGTGGCCAGGAAAGGTGAACAGGATTCCCAGCTGCTGCTGTGCTGAATTCTCGGCAAAACAAACTGAGGTGAAGAGAGACGGAAAGAGAAAGAATGACATGAAAAAGGGAGGAAAGTAAGGGGTGAAAAAAGACTGTTGAAGAGTGAAGTAAATAAAAAGTTGCCAGTGTGCTTACCTTGTTAGGCAGAAAAGCTCACTAGCGTATTAGACTCACATGATGTAATACGGATTGAGCTGTCAGTGACTATACTGGGGCTCCATTGGAGACACATGCTTTGCTGCTTTTTTCCACAGACCCTATCATGCTTCTGAAGAAATATTAATCCAGCCTTATTTCAGGACTTCTAATCCAGAAAAAGAACATTATTTTGGTATCAGGACAGTCATGGTACTTGAACCCACAGGATCCAGCCAAATTACCTGCGGTAAATCCCCAAAACAGGGTTTTTTTACAGCCTTCATTTTCCACATTGTTCTGTCCTGCTTTAGAGCACCAGTTGGAGGGAAGCTGCTTGTTCCTTTTACAGTGTTAGGGTAGCAATGTCTGCTGTGACATCCCATCCTTCTAGGTTCTCATGCAGTGTTTCATTGTTTTTACCAGGCTGTTCTTAAAACTTTCAGGAATTCTTCTTGTTAGATCTTCACACAATGAAACCAAAGTATTTAATGCTACAACATTCCTGCTAGTCTATTGGGCTATAATTCTGACAGGAAGCTGCTCCATGCTCTTTGGTGTCATGAGGGAACCGTTTGGGCCCCTCAGTGTATTTTTACCACTTCCACAGACGGTGTTGCATCAGGTCCTGCTTTAAACAAACCCCACAACAGAGTGTAACTCAGCAGAAACAAGCAGAATTTCAAGACTGAAACACTATACTTGTTCAGATGTTGAGGCAAGAATAAGAGAAAAGAAATTTTAAAGACTATTGCAAGGACAAAGATGAGGCCTCAGATGTATTCCCTGTTTTGCACAATTCTGCCATCATTATTACCCGATATGCTAACACAGAAGAGATGGGCAATTATACCCAAACTTGCTTCATTTTACCTCTTCTTCCTGACCTCAGATTAAAATGTAACAGTACCAGATTCCATAGATAATATAGGGCAAAAACTCACAGACTGTCAGCAAAGGGTTGTGCTGACTCTGGAGAAAAGGTCTGGGGAGGGCATTGCTGGAGAGGTGCTGGCTGAGAAATTCTTTGAGCCATGGTCTGCATCCTTCCAGAGGGGAAGGCATACAAGAAGCTGCACCTCTACCATGTATTCAGAGACATGATGCTGCTCTCTGAGAGAAAGACAACCCATTAAGTGCAGGATTTCCTAAACAGTTCTCAGTGGTGGCATCCAAGTTGGTCACCTGGGAAATCCTCTTTTTAAGGACATTATCCTGAGAGAGCAGCTCCAGTTCCTTTTTCTCACTCTATATTCATCAAGACCAGCGCAGCTGAACAATTGAACCAAATTCTAATAATAGGTGTTTTATCCTTACCACGCGTGAAACAAGTCATTAGATGTTGGCTAAGCTGCCCACCCACCCCAGATGCCCAGACATACCCACACGCTGCTGTGCAAAAGTCAGAGGCAGATGTCCTGCATGTTTTTAGAAAGATACTACGCATGAGGACACCTGTGCTTGGTATGGAGGGAAAGGAGAGGTATTCGCACATGTTTGTCAAGCTGGAAGAAAGGCCACTTGAATTCACATGAGGGTGCAACAGTGTACAAATCTCTGCATGCCTGCTTTAAGGTTTGGAAGAGAGATACATGTCAAGCAGCTGGAAACCTACCTAGAAACCATGTGTGCACAGCCTTAATGTAGGTATCTCTGCCTCATATTTTACATAGATGATGTATACACTGCACTGTCACAGAGAAACGTCCACTTCATGCGTAGTGCAGAAAGGAAGGATGAAAAAGAAAGTGTTGCTCTCATTCTACACATCTTCTTCACTGTCTAGATCCACTAGCTGTATTTTTGTTTGCTTTCTGAAATAGCAGAAAATTGGGAGGGAGTTTGTGACAAAAAGCTAAATAAATATTTCATGTATCAGCACCTGTCATATAGTTTTTGTGCAGCCCCACTATCGATTTCCTCGTAGTTCTCCTTCCCTACCCAACTTCATTAAAGAATAAAAGTAAAGTAATAAGTCATTTCACACTCTGCCTGACCATTATACAATAATAGCAAGATTTCATGCAAGGGTACAACATTATGCCCATCTGCAATCACAGTCTCTTTGCAAAAAATCTCAATTCACACTTCACATGCAGCTAACCTTGTTACCATTCCCTTCCTAAACCCATCAGTCTTGCAGCTGCACGTCTTCACAGCCCAACATCTTAAAATTCATCACTTTGACACCCTCACATCCCTACAGGTCAAACTAAAGACATCAACCAAGAATAATTAAGGGGTACCCCAGATGTTTAGTTTACTTCTAGCCAACCTTTCCCAGAACTGGGTACAGTTCTCTGTTCATATACTAAAGGCCCATGGAAGGTGCTTGTTTTAAGGGGACAAAACCTCCAACAAATTTCAGAGCTCTCTCCCCTTCATTTTTTTTTCTTTTCTTTCTAATTTTTTTTTTTTTTTTTACAAGTATAGCTCTTTGTAGTTGGAACTTGAACAAGAAGTGTGATAATGAGTAGGTTCAGGGAAGGAAAGGTGTTATCTCATTAAGGTAATTACTAAGACATCCCCACCATTACCTCGGTTTGAAAATGTGGCAATTAAAGCGCCCTACATGGGCTCTCAGAGACAAGGAAACAAGACAGTCTCGGACAACTTTGGTGTGACCGGGCCAGAAAGGGGGGGAGCGTCGATCCCTCGGGGCGCGGCCCGGTGGAGAGGGGCGGGGGGACTCCGGCAGCTGCCGCGATAGCGATCTACGACTGTGCCCCCGGCTGAGCTCGGGTCCCGCTGGGAAGGACACGGCGGAGGCGGGGGAGACCCTGGGGGTCCCGTCGCGCCCCGCATCCATTGCTGCCAGCGCGAAGTGCCTCACTTGGGTTCCTTTGAAATTCGCAAATTTTAAGGACCGGCGTTTGTGCGCTTCCATTAATAGAAACGACTTGTGAAAAATAGGGCATATGAATATGGAAAGGCAGTTTTAATGCGATGGGCGCTTGGCTGGACCTCCTCTCCGGCTGGAAAAACGCAGAGATATGCACGGGCTCCGGCTGCCCCATGGCCCCTGAACGGCTGAAGCAGCCCAAGGGAGTAAAGAAGTTTGGGGCTTTTTCATGAAACGGGGGCACAGGGGAGCTGCGCCTTCGGGCGTCGCCCGCCCAACCCCCGCCAGTCTCGGTGGGTCTCCATCTCCATCAGCTGTGCCCCTCTAGGGATCGCAGGAGTCATTTCGATGCTCTCCCCGAAATAGAGCAGGCTGTTTCTCCCACGGGACAAGGGCACAGGGCCACCTCGGTAGGCCAGGTTCCCTGTACCCGCATTTTCTCACAAACAGAGCTCCCTGATAAATCGTCTACTGGGGAAGAAACCCGGTAGTATCACCGGCAGGAGACGTGGGCTTAGCAGCAAGACAGAACAGAGGAGGGGGAAAACATATAATTCCAACCTGAAACGGTTATTCACTGCCCATGCTCGCCACCTCTGGCCTGGGAATATTTCTTACATTATGAAGGCTTTTGCTCTTTCCACAGGTGAGTACAGCCTAGCTGCACTCACTCTACACCCTGGGCTTGAGCCGAGCTGCTCGAGAGGGCTGCAATAAGGACTTTGGGTCACTTACAATGTCAGTAAACACATTTGCACAGAAGCATGGCATGAATTTGGAGGAAGGTAAACTCTGGAAAGGCAGAAAATAACAAAAGTTTAAAACCCAGCCTCACAAGAAACACTAAAACCTGCAGGAGTAATAATCAAGCCCCGGAGCGTCAATACAGCGTTACATGCGGACGGTGTGTTAAACGCAACCGGGGTAATCGGCACGGCAGGGAATTCCGCTCGGTGCTACTTACTGGTTCCCAGCGGCTGAGCCGGACTCGCTTGCCCGGCTGGGAAAGAGGATTAAGCTCCGGAGCACTCAGCTGCCACACCAGTGCCAGGGCTAGCACCCTCAGAGCGGCACAAGAAATGCTCGTCCCCGTACCCCAGCCCAGTGGAGTCACCCTTCTCGCTTTCTGCTCTAACGATGGCCAAACTGATCCCCCGAGAGAGAGAAGTAATTAAACATGATCCTACTCCTGCATCCCGCAAGAGAGCCCATCAGCCAAGGGCAGAGGCACAGCCTGCCCTCAGCTCTGCTGCCGGGAGGGCCCAGCCCAGAGCTCAGCAAGCCACCGAAACCTGTCTGAGTGTAGCAGGAGTTCCTCGAAGGAGCCTCCCGTGCCGTGCCCACCTGCAAAACACATAGCACGGCCCAGAAGAAACAAACTAAAGGGGAACCGGGTACAGAGTGTCCAAAGGGTCTCCTTGGTCCCACGGCGGTTGCACCAGTGTCAGCCGGGAGCGACACTACAAGGCAGAAGAGGAGCGACCCTGTTCCGTTTTTAACCCCGGCTGCCCGTGCGCGGACAACGCTCAAACACCCAGTGCAAAGCCTTCGGGGCGCAGCCCTCTCTCGGGGCCAAAGGGCCAGGCGCGGGCTAGGACAGGGGCTCTCTCCCAGGTGCTGGGTGGCGGGGAGGCGAGCCAGGCAGCGCTTCGGCAGCAGGAGACTGTGCCAGCCTCCTCCATCTTCACCATCGCCCGCCGACAAGCGCTGGGGAAGGCGGCTGCGAGGTTCTAGAGGACGGGAGACTTCTGTGCCTCCCGACATCCCAAGGCCGGGGCGGGATGCTGGGGCCCCGGAGCTGTCCGTGGTACTGAGGGCGGGCGGGGCAGTAGCCGCCTGACGCTGCGCAGGTGTCCCCGCGGCTGGAGGGGCGGGAGCCGCCCCGCTTCTTGCGGGCCACTGTCCGGCACGGGGAGAGCACCTGCTCCCAGCCACCCCTCGGGCTGCCGCGATCCCTCGCTTACAGACAGCCCTGCTACAGCCTCACGGACTGTTTCTGTGTTCAGCACACCAACAGCCAGGTCTTTTCCAGCGGGTGCCGGTATTTCCCTCTGTTTAAGGCTGAGAGAGCCCGTACCGTTCGTCTGACAACAGATGAGTTTGATTTTATGTTCACAACCACTTCCAGGGCCGAGAGCAGGTCCTGGCCCAGGCAAGGGCGAAGGCTGGAGAGGGACTGGGACTGCGACAATTCAGCAGTTCGGCACCAAGTCTGGAGCGGTCGCGGAGAAAGCAGCTGTCCAGGAACGGAAAGGGGGAGAAAGCCGACCAGCGCGGCCGAGAAGGCAGAGCAGCCAACGGCGTCGAGCCGCGAGCGGTGCCTGGCCCTGGGCTGTGCCCTTCACCACGCTGGACCAGGCGGGGGGAGGCGGCCCCACGCATCCCGGCCCGGCGCCCGGCTCTTTGTCCTGCCGCAGCGCGCTGTAATGCGGGCCCGTGTGCCGGGGCTCTTAAAAAAGCAACAGAGCCTGTTCCTACAAGGCTGCAGCCAGGCCACCCGGCCGAACAATCTCGGGGCAGCCTGACCTTGGGTCGGCTCTATCCCAGCGCGAAAGGGGAGCGGAACAAACTAAGGAGTTACGTTTCCAGCCCTGCTTCCCACATGAGAAAAGGAAGAGCGAAAGAGAGCAGCTCTTGCTCCAAACCTCCTCCCGTTAACAGGCACTTTTTAGTTGGGTCTGGAAATACGTTTCAGGGGAGGTGGCGGTTCCTCGTCCCCCTCCTCCGGCAGCCCCTGGTTTAGACACCATCCGACACGGCACCGGCAGCCCCCCAGCCCCGCCTCACTCTCTCCTCTCTCGCTCGTGTCTGCTGCCGTTCCCAAAGCGCCAAAAGCTCCCTGCCCCGGTGGGCACCCCGCGGCAGACCATGCTCGTGAGAGGGCCACTCATCTATTTTGCATGAACTTTCCTTCCTTGTTCTCACTACTTTTCAGCGAGTTTATGCAGTCAAAACCGGGCCATCGAGACCAACGAGCTGGGATTAGTTTTTCCAGCTGGATCTCCTCCTTTCGTGAAAGATTTGTTGCTTAGACCAAGGAAAAAGCCCTAACGAGTCCAAATTTCCTACCTCCTTTCCCAGCCTGCATAGGATGGGTTTCCCGGGAAAACCTCGGCGGCGATGCGGGACGGACGGACTGCTCTGGCCACTCAGAGACCTGCTTCCGGTTCGTTCTTGTGGGAGGTATTCGGGGGCCACGGCGGAGGCGCGAGGCAATACTCAGCAGCCGCCGCAACACGGGCAAAAACCGAAGTGGGCGTTCCCGACCCTCTCCCCTTTTGTTAGATCAAGGCAAAGGTCAATATGGTTTTAACGCGAATTTATTAGCACAGAAATCAGCAAGCCACTCGCTAATTAGCAAAGCCCAAATAAACGTGCCCGGAGGCTTCTCTTTTCCTTTTTTCGTTCTTTTTTTTTTCCTTCTGTCTTAAAAAAAAAAGGAGACCCACGAGCAAAAAATAGAGAGAAAAAAAATAGAAGGGCCAAACCCTCAGAGGAGAGGATAATATGGGAAATTATGAATGTTTTATAGGTAATTGCTGTATAACTTTCTAATTTCGCAGGGAGGTGTTCACCTCCAAAGGTTGGGGACAGAGCTGTCCCCAGAGTCCAGTGGAGGGTCACAGCCCCGAGTCCCAACCTGCACCGCCTCTGCCCCCGCGGGACGGCCGGGCGGCCCACGCTGGCATGGGGAAGGGAGGCGCTCGGAGGGGAAGCAGCCTGCCAGGGGAAGGGGTGGGGGGGAATGGGCACACGCACAGCAATATAGTTCAAAGGCCAGCGGGACTCGGGAGTTTCGTGTCCGCAGGGACCCCTCCGCCCTCCCTGCCTGTTCCCCGTCGTTACTCACCCCGACCGCCGGTGCTTGTTGCCTGTGCCAGCTCCGCGCGGAGACAGCTGCCGGGCCGGGGCCACGTCTCCAAACTCTGACCGACCCCATCGCACCCGCCCCAAGGGGCCAGAACCTCTACCCGCTGCCGCCCTGCCCAGGTGCTTAAAATAACAGCAAGGGGCACGACAGCTGCGGGGGATTTGATTTTCCTTTAAAATACAGACAGGGAAAAACAGCGCCTATTAAGAAACGACGACCCTAAAATTCAATATATATTCAATATAATACTCAAAAAAGTGACATCTGCCTTTTCTACTCCGAATTTCTTGAGTTCTCGTCACGGGGAAATTAGCTACCTTGAATTTTCGCGTTTGTTAAAAAAAGATAAAGTTTATTTCTTTTCTTTTTTTCTTTTTGTTTTTTCCCCTGTGATTTTTCAGTCACAAAAAAAAAATAATTAAAAAAAAAATCTATATTTTGTCATCTAAGCATTTATTTTACTGAATCCAAAAAGACATGAAAAGGGATAGGGAAGAATCACGTTTGTTCGTTTTAAACTAACGTATAGAAGTGAAAATTTTTTTCTCCTCTTTTGGACGACATATAATAAATATGATATAGCACTCAGCACTCAGTCTGTACAATTCTGTTCGCATTAGGGAGCATGCCACTTTTCAATAAGAAAAAACAAAAAACAAAAAAAAGGTAATGAGAAAAATCAGTGCAAAGTTCTCCGTTCCCCCGGTCTTCGCCGGTCGGGGGTCGAGGCGCTCTCATTCCCTCTGTCCTCCGCAGCCGTTAGTCTCTCCGGCGGGCTCGGGCTCCCTCTCCCTCTCCTCCACCCCCTCCGTAACTCTCTCTCCGAGCTCCAAGTCCTGCCTCGCAGTAGCCGAGGTCGGCGGATCGCCCCGCGGCTCTGCCCGCCTTCCCCCGCGTGTGGTCGTTTCACTTACGGGCTTGGCTCTGGGTTCACGGTTCAAGAGTCCCTGCTCTGACTGATCGCCTCCCTCGGTGGCCGGTGACTGCCTGCAGAAGCTCCTGCCCCTCGGCTTCCCCTCGCTTCCTCCTCTGCCTTGCTGGGGCTTGTTTGGGGACGGGGAGGGGAAGGGCTCGTTGCGGGGACCGCGGTGCCGTTTCACCGGGGGTGCGGGGTGCCGGGCATGGGGTTGGCCAGGGGGTTGAGGGCCGGCTGCCCGCCGGGCCCCAACCCGTGGATCAGCACCCGAGGCACCAGCGGCCGCTGGAGCTGGGGGTGCGGCGCGGGGGGAGTCCGGTACATGCTGCTGTACATGGCTGCGGCCGCCGCAGCCGCCGTCGTGCTGTCCATGCTGCCCAGCAGGCTGGGGTGATAGAAATAGGGCGAGGGGAACATCCGCTGCAGCGCTGAGTAGTTCCCGGCCTCGGCTAGCAGCTCCAGGCCCACCGCCGTCTGTCGCTTCCACTTCGTCCTGCCGGGGGGGAGCAAGAGGCGGCTGCAAGGCGGGCACCGCAATGGGGCACTCAGACCGCTTCCGCGGGGCTCTGCGGGCAGCGAGCCCAATGCCCTGCGCGGCCCCGCACCACGGCGGCCCCGACGGGGCACACTGGCCCCTATGGGCCCGCACACAGTGCGATCCTCCCGGCTCTGCCCGGTTTCCCCTCAGAGTCCCACACCCCCGACACATGCATACGTTGACTCCGGCCAAATTAATAACCGCGGTACACGGTTAGATCGCAACGCACTGACACTAATGGTTTGCGACAGAATTAGGGTGGCTGCAACCGTATGTAATGAGACAGAAAATTGCGGCAGAGTTGACAGGGGCCGGACCCCGCAGCCCACCGACGGGGAGGGCGCGGGGCAGCAGTCGAGAGCTCTCCGCACCACCTCGGGTTCCCGCGGGCAGGAACCCAGCGGCGCAAGCCCGCCCCCCGGCTCTCCGGGGAGACGCTGGGCCGCCGCCCTGCCGGGGCCCGCCTTACCTCCGGTTTTGGTACCAGGTTTTGACCTGCGTGTCGGTGAGGTTGAGGGCGGCGGCCAAGTCCATGCGGTCCTGCACACTCAGGTACTTCTGCCGCTCGAAGCTGCGCTCCAGCTGGTTGAGCTGGTGGTCGGAGAAGGCTGTCCGTGCCTTCCGAGGCTTCTTGGCCCGCACCGGTGGGCTGTCCCGGCTGCTGCTGATCTCCCGATCGCCCTCCTCCTTTGTCCCTGCGAGTGAGCCGAAGAGCGGTAAGAGCCGGCGGGACACCGGCTCGGCCCCTGCCCCGCCCCGGTTACCGGGCCCCGCCACCCCCTCCCCGGGGGCTTCTCCGGGGCACGGGGGGAACGGTCAAGTATGGCGGGGGGCGGTGGCGGCGAGCCCGTCCGGAGAACAGCGGGATTCCCACTCTCCGTTTCCCAACTACAGGGCTTTCGTTATTTTCTCGCCCTCTCCCTCCGGCCCGAAACGCCGGGAAATCGATCTGTCAATCCGGCTCCACTCGGGCCCCAGTTTGTGGCGCTCCTTGATCTTCCCCGCAGGAAGAACAATAATCTCCCTAATTGACCCACTGGGGAGGTTGGTGCACACAAAAATGGCCAGACCAGACTGTACATCTGGTTTGGGCGCACGTATGCTAATACTAAAAGAGCAAAATGAGCTGCACTCGCGGGCACCGCGCCGCTCTGAGCCTGGCGACAATAGCTCAATTGGGCAAAATTAGGAAAATTTGTCCCGTTGCCTCTTGGCTGGACCGGGCTGCCTGCGGAGAGGACAGCTCCGCCGACACCGGAGGGAAAATATCCCCTCTCCCTGCTCGCCTTTCCTCACTCTTTTCCTCCTTTCCTTTTCCCACACACACAAAGCTATTTTCACTCCCCAATCCCGCACGGCGGGGGCTTCCCCATCAGCACGAAATCCCTAATTGAAAAAAAAAATAATTGAAGATGGAGAAATAAACCTTCTATCCCGGCGCAGGGAAAGCGCGAGGGTTTTGCCAAATGCACAAAGACCTCACATCTCCCTACGCCGAGCGCGGGCCGAGTTGATGTTGTTATTATTATTATTTTATTTTTAATTAAAAGTTGGGTGGGTTGATTTTTTTTTTCTTCGTTATTTGGTATTGGCTTCTAGGGAAGTAGAATTGTTTGTCTTAATTTTAGATCAAATGAGCAAAAATAAAAAGGCTGAATGCACTAAGTGCAGCTGAGCCGCCGGTTCTTAGAAAGCTGGAGAATCATTTATGTGCATTTGCATTAAAAATAAATACAGTCTAATTTCCCATGCGATCCCACTGCTCGAGCGGTTTCCTTAAAAATGGGGAAACCAAATTTAAAAAGAAAATGAAAAGAGGAGGAAAGGCCAATAGATATTTAAAAAAAAAAAAATTAAATTAATTTCCTACCGACCTTATCCCCGCCGTAACGAGGATCACTGAGCGGCCCCAGCAGAGCGAGCGCAGATTTTCTCCCCGATTTTCGTTTCACCAATGCGGCCGAGCACCGCGGCCCCGGTTGTACCGGCGGCCGAGCCGGTGCGGAGCCGGGTCGTGCCGTACTCACCGTGGCATTTGATGTCCCCCTGCGTGTCGTCGCGCTTGTCGAGCTTGGCTTTGCCGTCCTCCTGCTCGAGTTTGGGCCTGAAGCTCTCCGGGGCCGCGCTGCCCTCCTGTTTGGGAGTGTGATGGGGAGAGGGGACGCTAGTACTGTAAGGTGCACACGCCGCTAGTGGTTTGCTGTCGCCCAAAATGTCCTTAATTAAAAAAGAAGAGGTGGAAGTCCTGGGGCCGGAGCTGGCCGAGCCCAGCTGGGGCGGCGGTGGCTGCGGGGGCGATGGCTGCAAACTCGGTGGCGGCGGCGGCGGGTGCGGGCCGAGGTGGAGGTGGTGCGGCGGCGGCGGGAGGCTTTCCGCCACCCCCAGGTGCGGTTCGGGGTGCTCCATGCTCACCGAGATGGGCGATGAGGGCGCCGTCCCCACCGTGTCGATTTCCGAGCAAGGGGACGGCGTGGCCTGGCTCCTAAAATCCGCCGGCCGGCCGTCGCCGTGGGGGCGAAAATCTCCGTTCATGACTCCGGGGCTGCCAGTGCTGCCACCCGACAGGATCGTATCTATCCCGAAGCTGGACCCGCTCGGCCCCTCCATGGCGGACGGCTCAGCGCCGCGTCCGCATCCCCGTGTGCGGCCGCGGGGGTCTCTCACCGTGGGTGGAGGAGAGGGGATGGGGGTCGGAACCAGGTTACCTCAACCCGCGCACCGGCGGCGCGGTCGACACTAACTCGGGGCCCCCGCCGAGCCCCACATTGCCGCCGGGCCGGTTTGCCGCTAACCAACTTTGTTGCGGGAAGTTGCGGGCGCGGAGCGGGGCGGACACCGGCCACTGCGGCGCGCCTGCCCGTGCCCACCGAGCTCCTCTCGGCGGCGGCGACTCCCCCCGTGACGTCACAGCCGCCGCGTCCCCCCCACCGTTTATTCTAAACCCGGGCTTTTGCCGCCGCCGCTGCCCGCCCCCATTGGTGGAGGGCCGAGAGGGGGCTGACGCAGCGCTGGCGGCAGCCAATCAGCGGCGGCGGTGGGGACAGACCCGAGGGGGGGGGCGCGCCCCCGCTCCCGCCCGGGCCCGTCTTCGCCGCCGCCGCCCCGTCGGGCCTCGATTCCCCAGTCGCCGGATCGGACCCCTGGAGAGTATCAGGTGTTCCCGGGACGGTTCCCCGGCTGAATATCAGAATAATGGGACGTGCCAGAGACAAGACGACGTATTAATCCTGATGAAGCGGCGTGTCAAGCTAATTAGAGCAGTAATTATAAAGGTGATAATGAATGATTTAGAGTTCTCCGAGTTTTATTTTAGTAGTAATTACAATTTCCAGGGTCCTATGAGGCACATCCCGACATCACACCTCCCGTCCTGCAGTAGCCCCTAGACCCAACCAGCCCCGAAAATATCATCCGTGACCGTAGACCTCGGGGGCACAGGGCAACGGGGCGTAGCAGTGGGGACGCAGGGAAAGATTAAGGCAGGATGAGTGCATGAAGGATTTGGAGGCGGGGTGCTGGTGTTCAGCGACAGCAATAGGTACTGCCTTAGGTGTGGGGCCGCTGGCATCCCTGCTCTGCGCACGACGGCTGCCCCGGTGATGGGAGCCCACCGTCAGCCTTGGAGCAAGGTGCAGGGATGGAGGACACGAAGGTCCCTTCTAAACCCGCTCATCATCCTGCCTGCCCCGTAAGCGGAAGTGCGCCGTCCAGCCCTGCACAGTGCTGCTGTGCCGGTGTGGTGGCAGCGCGGGTGTTCCTCCACCACGCTTTCCACCGCGTTTTGTTTCCTGGGTAAACCGTCCTGCTCAGAGGTACAGACGGGTGAAGGGAGTGAATGGGAAGCACAAAGGACGCGAGGGACCATGTTCAGCTGGGAACTCGTTGCGGACAGTTGGAGCCGATGTGAGAGGCCGCAGCCCCGGGACAGAGGTGAGGGATGAGAAGCTGCACCCCGACATGAGAGATGTCGATATGTAGAGTGCCGCGGCCTTCGGCTCCGCATCCGACGGCTTGGGGCCGGCCTTCCCTCATGAAGAGGGGGGGCAAGGAGTTTCTGTGCCATCGCTGGTAAAAATCGAGGTGCTTCCCTGGGATTCACCGGTCACCGGTGGCGTACCCGAAGATCACCGGACCTCTCTGGGTACGGCGGAGGGGGCAGGTCCCGGCCTCACTGCCGCACTTCGCAGATGGTTTTTCAACGTCAGGAAAGCCTGCCCACGGGTAGGCCGTTTCTACCAAGCACCTCCCGCTCCATCCCAATGGGCACGCATCGCCATTCGCCGCCCCATGGGCAGCCGGGGCCAGGCAGTTGTATGGTTTGCCGCCGGGCTTTAGGCACCGGTGCTGTGCCCGCAGGCCGGTGAGGGAGCAGAGGCGGAGGGCCCGAAAGAGGTGCAGGGCCGCCCGTGTCCGCTGGGCGGCGGTGGCGGCCGCCCCTGGTGTCCCCGACGGGCGCCCAGCGCGGACGGGGTTGGAGGCAACGTGGACGCCACAGCCCCGGTGTGAGCAGGGTTGGCAGCACGGCGGGGTGGTGACCTCCTGTCAGCACGTTCCTACAGATCGGGGCATTTGAAGGAACAAGGAGAAATAAAGGAGACAGAAGAGGGGAAACTGAGGCATAAGCTGAAAGAACAGGAGAAAGGGAAAAATATTTAAATATCTGCACAGGCAGGTTTTTTGCAGCAGGGAAGAAGCCCGCGGGGCCTGTGTTTATCTTGCTGTCTTGGTTTGCAATTTACCAAAACTATGTCCTAATTATCCCTGGGGGAATGCGGGATCCGGGGTAATATGTTACACTAGCATAATCCTTTAACACACAATACACCTCCCAGTCCCGGAATCGGGATTTAGGGCTTAAAGTCATGTTCCTGAAGAGTGAACACCTTTCATTTCCTTCCTCTTATTTTCTAATCCTCGACTCCATTGTGAAGAAATATTTAGGGGAAAGCGGCGGCGAGTCCCGCCCTAGCCTGGGCTGCCGCTCTACACCCGGCCGGGCTCTGCTGAGCCCAGAGCCCCCGCAGCTTCGGCCTGTCCAGCTCCTCCGTGGTCACCGTCGGCCCGTTCGGATTCCCAGAGCGCTGATCAGCCCTACGCGGGGGCATCTCACGCAAAAGGCCTTCCACCTCCTGCTGCCACCCTCTGAGGGCGAGATGACCAGCAGGACGCCCCTTGTACTTGTTGAGGCCAGGGGTGGATCATGACAGCTGCCCCCTGTGTCCCCTAAGACCCTGGGTGGGTGACCCCTCCCTTTCCCATCTATCCCACCCGTCTGACTGCGGGCAAAGCCACGGAGCTCCCCCTCCAATAAATCAGCAACAGCTGAATCAAAGCGATGAGCGTAGATGCCACTCAGAAGAGTCGGACAGGGCTCCGCTCGTTAATTAGCAGGCAGCTAATTAGAGCGGCACTTAGAGCGCTAATCAATGGCCCGATGGAGGCTGGGAGCAGCGAGCGGCAGGGACGGGGTATCATGTGCCGGTTCGACAGCCGGTCCTTGCCTGGGGGGCCGTCCCGGCCGAGGCACCACGGACCGGACCGGACCCGACCCAAGCTCTGGCCAGCGGGGTCCCGCAACTGCCACCTTGGCCCTCAACCGGAAGCCCACGCCCCATGGAGGGGACCCCGAGGAGTGGGGTGTGAGGCTCTGGGGGTCCCTCTGCCAAACATCTCGGGGTTGGCATGGTGCAGCATTGCGGCCCCGGGATGGGTTACTTCCTACTCGAATTTTGGTGCGCAGTCGTGTTGGCTCACTGGNGCTAGAGGGGGCCGGGAGGGGCCGAGCCCGTTGTACTGTGAAATTTAACAGTCTGAACATCCCTTTATTAAAAGCTGCTGCTTGACATTTACACTGTGCCAACAGACTCGCCGTCTAATCCAGGCGAAAATATATTGTACCTCGGAGTGACTGGGGCCGTTGCAAGAGACGCTACAGAACGCTTCCAAGCGGGAACAAAACGGAACGGAGCAGCGCGGAACCAGGCGTGGAGCAAGCGCGGCCACGGTCCGATCGTCCCAGCCAGGCCCGCTGGCCGGGCAATGGCTCTCCGTTGCCTTCTGCCATTCCCTTCCTAAAAGGAAAAAAAAAAAAAAGAAAAGAAAAAAAAATTAAAAAGGAAAAAAAAGCGAAGTAAGTTAACTTTGTGTTCCAAAAAATTAATCTCAACGTTTAGTGCTACTGTTTTTCTTTAGTCAAATGTTTTCCCCGATGCAGGCTGAGGACATGATCAGAA
>VZRN01005936.1:0-32500 GCA_013397935.1 Dasyornis broadbenti | reverse complement strand
CTCTTCAGCAGAGCTGTGAAGGCAGAAGGACACACAAACATCTCACCCTGACCAGCCAGGTAGCACTATGGCCCTTGTTGTGGCCACAGCCGCTCCCCATAGCTGGGGATGCCCAGAGACCCCTCTGCCACTTCAGGTCCTGCATCCCACAGAAATCACATACTGGAAATGAGAATGGTATATTTTTCACATGCAGAGGAGGCATGGAGATAATAAAACCATGGTGTATGCACATCTGTCGAGCTCTTACTCTATTTCAGTAGGGCAAGATAGGAAAAACTACTTTCTCTTACTCCAGTGAAATACCATTTCCTGTGCTAGCACAGAAATAAGCCAGCCCAGAAGGCAGAGTAACACCTTCCCACAAAAAGATTTACCATCCTTGCACTTTGGTTTCTTCTTGTGTTCAAACTACAATGCCCTTGCTACTGCAATAAGTTTCCAGCTCAAACCGCCCCTTGCAAAGAGCACAGCAGAGCTCTGAGCATCACTCCACTCTTCTGGTTTTACCACTAACACAAGATGCTGTCTTCCCAAAGTCTCTTCACTTAGAAAGAACTTTTCTAGCTACGGTGAACTTTAGAGAAGTCCTGTATTTTCCTCTACTCATAGAACCAGAAAAAAAGATGGAGCTGGAGACAGGGCTTTTGGGGATGAGAGAGTCTGAGGTTCTGTGGCTTGGTGGTGAGTGATCACTCCAAACATATGCTCTTACTCAGGCCCAGCTCTCTGCCTCACCAAAATGCACAGAGCAGTAGGTGTTAGCCATAGCAAGGGGGTTCTCAGGCACCCTGGCACCAGGAGATCAGGTTTGCTGGGAAGAGGCTTGGCACAGAAACCTGTTGTACTGCTGGTTCTGCTTCTCCCCAGCAGCTGGTCCTTTGTTCACAGGGTTCTCGTCTCCCCTGTCCATGCCAAAGACCTGGGGCTGTAACCCAGCTTCCAGGGAAATCTGAGGCAGCCAGCATAAATGCACATCAGACTGGAGGAAATCCTAATCCAGGGACACCCTCATCCCACTGCTGCTGCTGGAGGGCTCAAGCACTGTACTTGAAGCCAGAGCTGAAGGCAGGGCTCGGGAAGAAGAACAGATGGGTGAGGGAGAGAGGAGAAGCATAAAATTGATCGATGTCATTTTGTGTTCCCTTGAACACTGTAAACTAAAACATATTGCAACCTTTGCCCAGGGGACAACAGGGACAAGCAGGGTGGCACACTTCTTACAGCCCTGAAATGGAAAGAGGAGCAGAGGAAAAGAACAGTTGTGCCAGCCCAGTGTAGTGTGCGGAAGAGCTTCAAGGCCCTTTGACTAACACACCAGGGTCAAAGTCTTCATCCTCAAATGCCTCTTTCTACAGACCAATAAATGCCATTCCCTGGACCAGGTAGGTAGACTAGCAGGTTTCTCAATCAAGTAAGAGCTAACAAGGCTTCAAATCTCTCACCACCCAACATCCCCTGCTTTCTAAGAAGAGTGGTCTCCCTATGTGCAGTACAAATCTCCTATAGCCACACGCACAGAAATGCACCACATCCATCTTGCGAGCAGGAAGCAAGGGTTGAGCAGAACCCCTGCCTCTCTGCTAAAGCAGGTTCTCTGACAGGTACCCCTCTAATGCAGGATAGCAGGCACCATGATGGAACCAAAGCACAGTTTCTGACTACAGTCAGATGAATTAATCTGACACCATCTGGCAGCAGTTCTTCATTTCTGACAATATTTAAAACATAATTTGAGCACAGGCAGTGATAAATAGGTCTCAGATCTCACCTGACCTTGGTAACCTCTTGACCTAGGCATATCAAGTCATTTATCTGAAGCTGTAGATTCCAAT
The DNA here is from genome assembly GCA_013397935.1 of Dasyornis broadbenti. Taxonomy (NCBI): domain Eukaryota; kingdom Metazoa; phylum Chordata; class Aves; order Passeriformes; family Dasyornithidae; genus Dasyornis; species Dasyornis broadbenti. The sequence goes on along the minus strand of VZRN01005936.1, from coordinate 30,665 downwards.
ATTTTGTTGCTATATCTAATCTAAATAGACTGGTAATACTAGACTGATCCCATTGAAGCAATGACATCTATGTCTGTCTTTCATCAAATACATGATGTAAGTTGATCATGTTTAAGCATGTTCTCCCAGCTGGAATCTGTAACAGAAAAAAGCCATGATGCATTAGTGTTCCCAAGCATCTAATGATGGAGTGGCAAGGGGCATTTTATTATTACTGTTACAATTTTTTTCATTTAAAATATTAGTTTTCATTCTCCCACTCTGAACATTCCTTGTGATGGCTTTAGCATGTGTACATATATCTAGGCATGTATATACACATATAGATGCGTGAGTTTCAATATAAATAAATAATCCCTTTAGACAGAACAGCATGACAGCAAAAGCTTTCAGACGAAAACATGGTGTGAAAATGTAGCATGTCTCTTCTCTTTATGTTCTATGGCAAATGCAAAGGAAATTTATTGCTTCAAATACATGCAATCATTTTTATCTGATTACCTGTAGATGCTCTATATGGCTCTGTGTATGAGACAGTACATTCTCTGTCTCCTGCAGACATCCCTGTTTATTATAAGCACATTTCCATTCTTTCACATATCTTTATGAATTTGAAGGAGCTGCTTAGAATTTGTCACTTATTTTTAACAATATAATTTTCTTTGGAAGGAACATTCCTGCTAAGCTTGACATGTGATATTTAATCACATATTGACCACTCAGGATTATTTTAATGCTTCCTGTCAGCTCCAGTACAGCAGGCAGAGTTCAAGCAACACATTTGCCTGGAGTTCAGTATTCATTTAAATCAAATTTGTCAGCTTTCAATTTTTTAAAATGTAATATTTTATTTTTATTAAATGCAAGTTAATAATGCCTTGTCAGGCCAAGGGCATATTTTAATGTGAACTCAGATATTAAGTGAAATTGGAGCTAGCACCCTGCTAATAGACTCGTATAATCATCTTAATGCCAGCATCTCAACCTAACACAAATATGAGCTGGCTTTGTGTTCAGTTGTCTCAGGGAACCTTTCCAGATGCATAAAACACACCCACATACTCACACACACAGGCACACACATATCCTTTAAATGCATGTGCTCCTGGCATGGGTGCCTATGACTCTTGTGTATATTACTTAAAGATTTCCACGTGATCTTTTTTGCTCTTCATAAGGCATCTTACTTTACTGGTGACACAACAGCCTCAGTTATTAATGCTATTTTCAGCTTCATCTTTCATTTTCCATGATGCTATCTATAGTGACTTGATTTGGGTTTTATCCTGACAATAGTTATGTGTGCAAGTGTACACCCCCTACAACAGCTTTTCTACAGATAGGTACAGACATGCCCACCATACATTCAACCTTGTGTATGTCTGGGTGCATCAATATTAAACACATGCATGCACTCATGTATATAAAACATTTTTGCCTTGCAAGCGTGTAGAGAGTTCATGTGCTCACACTATACACTGTATGATACGCACCCGCAAATGACCAGTGATTGTCTGCAATATTTATCTTTACTTGAGTGAAGAATTATCCGTCTTCTTGTTCACAAAGACAAATGTAGCAGTGAGCAGCCATTGCAATTTAGAAGGTGGGAGATGGATGGAGGGAGATCTAGCCTTCTAAACATACTGTAAACCACAGCACCGTAAAGTAACATAGTGTCACAGAAGGTGATAAAGCACTGCATCTTTACCAAGCATTTCCCAGCAGCAGGACAAAGCCAGGACCCAGGTCCCCACACTGTAACTGTGGGCTCCAGAACCGTTCAACTGCTGTGCCATGCCGGGGTTGGCTAATGGCACCTTATGTCTTGCACCTCTTAAATCAGTGGCTCTGAAGGGGTGCGGGTCAGCTGTGGCAGAGCCATCCCTGTCTGACAGCTGTGCTGCTGTGGTGGCGGCAGGGCCGTGTCCTGCGTGGCCCGGGTGCACAGGTGTCCCCGTCCCTGGCTGCCCGTGCACTGACACTAATTGGCACCCTTGTCAGCAGGCTCGGTGGAGGAGCCGAGGAGCCAGCAGGAGCACAGAGGGACACACTCCTTTCACCAGGGCACCAACGTCCCGGGCCAGGCCTGGAGCCCATTATCCCATGCAGCAGAAACCCGTGCTCTGCCTCCTGGGAAAGCCGTGCTCCAGCACTTCCCACAGCCGTGAAAGCAATTACAGCACAGGGTAAAAATGTGAAGGGAGGGAGGGAGATGCACTGAGGTTAAGCAATGTTTTCCAGTGACACCTCAGAGGAGACAATGCAGCACCACTATAGAGAGAGAATGCAGGACTGTTGGGAGGGTCAGGGCCATGGAGGCAGGAATTTTTATTTTAAAAGCACTCAGAGGATGTTCCAAGGCAGATCCAGGCATCCAAGACACTTGTGTCCAAGGCTGGCCTCATGGGCTGAAGAGGGATTTGGAAGGGTTTTAAAAACAAAGAATTTGGTTTTTCCACAGGTTTACATAAACTTCTGAACATGTCTCCCCTGCCTCTGAGAAAGGAGATCTAGTGTCATTTCCCCAGGCAGCTCTGGAGAGCTGTCTTGAGTTTTTAACCTGTCTCTGATAGAAAGTGTGAAAGAGAAGGAGTCATAAGATCCATTCTCTCCCATGAAGAAAGTTTTCCCCCTGGGCCCCCAGGAGCCCCCCAGAGCAAAGCAGCACTATTGTCCCCTCACTACTCAACTGAGCAGGAGGGCAAAGCAGCCCCAGTCCCAGGGGTGAGAGAGGGACAAGTCAAGTATATTTGAAATGGAGACATTTTCCTTTCCTATGCTCACTTCCACCACACAAACACACAGCAGCAAACAAGGGTATTGAGCTTTCCTTCCCAGCTTTCTCTCCTCTGCCAAGGGCAGCAGCACAGATGCTCTGTGCATATTCTGGGGTGTCCCACATCTGTGCTGGAACGAGTATGGTCATACTTCCCACAGGCTTCACTGGAAGCCAGGGCTATAGGCAAAACCACTACCAGCAGGGAGCTCAGCTATCTGGGGGTTAAAGGTGCATCTTAGGCACCATCTCCTCACACTTTACCTTTAATTGCATCCATTTTAAAAATTCCCCACAGGGCATGCTGAAAACCTGCAAGCAATATCTAACTCTCAGCACGAGCCCAGACAGCTTCTGTGGCCCTGGCTTTCCCCCGTTTAGGGGTATTTCAGCTGTCATTGCTTCCAGCACCCTGGGCTAACCTTGCCACCCCCTGCATGGGAGGAGGAAACACCTCTGGCAGGCTTTAATGCCCTCCAGTGGGTTTTCCAGCAGGTCTGATGTCCAGAGTGGTGTGAGGACCCCTTTTCCAAGCCCACGTCCATCATGGCCAGTGTCTGGGAATCACAGGCTGGATACCTATTGGTGCTGGGGGTGGACAGGGATAGGCCAACACAGAGCCCACCTCATGACCCTCTCAGAGACAGAAACTGGCATCCTGCATCCTCAAGAGGGAAAAGAAAGGGTGTTGAAAATTTGCAGCAGGGTACAAAGCTTTTATTCTGCCTCCACTCTTTGACTGGTACCTGAGGACAGCAATGCCTTGGGTGGACTTGGACTGGGCTGCAGCCAAACCTGTGCCCACAAGCTCCAGGGCAGGCCCGGAAGGGCAGTGGGGCTCCTGCAGCTGCCACTGCCAGTGGGGCTGTGCTTAGGCACATGTGATGATGCTCCAGTAACAGCTTCTCAGGCTTCACTGCTCTCTGAAAGCCAAAAATGAAAGCCCTTTGCAGAGTAAAGAAGAAGCTGCACCTCTTGTCATGCAGCTCAGCTCTGTCTACCACCAGGGAAAGCACTTTCCACCATGCCCTTCCATGGAAAGAGAAGAAAAACCCCTAGAAGACTCTTGTACGTTTCCTGACTGCTGCACTCTCTGGAGACTTTTCTAAGCAAGGAAGACATTGCAACTGTATTTCCAGGCCTTGCCTACACCTCCTTGACATCCATCCTGCTGTACTGGAGCAGTGCTTTCCATCACTGAATGCACATCTCTCTTATCCCACTCTGATGCCCCAGGTTGATCCCAGTGCAGACCAGTCAGCGCTAATGCTGTTACATCATTATAACACTGGTATAACAGATAATCAGGCCAAAGAGGTTCACATCCATCTATATGTTCATTCAGACTGTCCAGACATAGTAAGTCATGATCAAAAATGCAATAATGTGGCAATAAGGCATGTATATTAATTATAACTCCAGTTCAGCTAGTTTACATAAGAGTAATTAAAATCACAATTGACCTTTTGTAGAAATATAGGGCTATGCTTAATTCTAGCCACTAGCATTCAAGACATTTATTTAAATGGTATTCCTAATTCCTAATTACATCTTTTTTGAAAATAATTTTTAAGGGAAACTGAAAGTTACTTTTATCTTATGTGTTTGAGTAAAGGAAAAACTTGCTCTTTATACAAACACACTCAAATTCTCAGGAAAATGGTCTAATATGCAACAGCAGATTAAAAAATATATATTTATTCTAAAACTACTTGAGTTTTCATCTGTAAAGCAGTTGTATTTACCCTTTATCCAAGAACAATCAAATAATATCCAGTCATGTGAGATGCTCATCTATTTACTTCTCAGTTCTTCTGTACTATTTATTGTTTCTTGCATCAGTCAGAGAACTCCCATTCTTTAATGACAAACATGTATTTCATATCATATCACTACCTTTCATGATTCCAGACATCCTGGGCTAAAGGCCTCTCTTCAGCACCCTACAAGGCAGCAGTAGCCTCAGGGGTCAGGGAGAGGCAACAAAAGCATCATCGAGAAAAACTTCTGCAGGAGGAAAACAGGGAATAGTGCCCTCAGTTTTAGCTGCCTTTGAAGTCCATAGGTCATATTGCAAGTCCTTCCCCTTGCCAGGATTTTCTTGTCTTTTCTGACAAGAAAATAATATCAGTTTTGAGAGGATGGTTTGGAGGGGTCTGTTGGAGAGCAGGAATGTTTCATATGAGCAGAGACAGCTGGGGCAAGCCCACCATTTGCAAACGTGCCTGTGGTTATGCTTTCAATAGGTGGCACTTATGAATAATAATACGTATAATCTATCTTGTGCCCAGGCAGGAGAGAAAACATAAGTGGACAAGCCTGAAGGCATGGTCGTCTATTAAAGGTTGCTTGGGAATTCTCTGCAGAGTTAGGGCAAAACTGTGCTGCTAAACATGGCTGGGGGATTTGCATGTTTAAGAAAAGAGGACTAATTGAAAATCTCTCTCTTCTGGATGAGTGATTTACATTTCTTACAGATCAAATTACAGAAGGTGAAATACAGTTTTGCCCTTTTGTTGTTTATTTGATTGCAAGCTTTCATTGCTAACTTTCCTTTTTATTAAAGAGATTCAATGCCGACTTTCAGAAAAAAGCCCTAATTCCCAAGCCATGATAAACACCTAAAGTCTAAACCCTGCAGAAATTCACAATCCTGCTTTATTTCTGTGGCCATTTGTAGACATCTTGAATTAAGCACCCAAGGCTCAGGATCTAAGTAATTAAATATAAAAATAATAAGAAATTGCAAAAATCCACACACACTCTCTTCTGCCTATCACTGCAAATGTAATCCAAGCGTATTCCCATCAGCAGCAAGGACAGTATATCATAAGGGAAAGACATATTTGATTTTAAAGTAGTCCAAGAAATAATGAGGTATCTTGGACTTTTCCCAGAGAAATACCCATCAGGATGACCTTTAATTTTCATTTGTTTATATAATGCCTCAACTGCTTTCTTTTAAAAGAAAGAAAAGAAAATTGTATTATTTTAAAAAACAAAATGAATGTCTAATTCTGGTGAATCCACTTCCTTTGCATTGCAAACCAGCAGTCACTGTCCCAGTCCCCAGGGACCATAGGAAATTACTTCTGCCGCCAGTGAGGTAACCCAGCCCAGGAAAGGGCTTCCACCAGCTCAGAAACAAGGCTGCTATGGAGCTGAGGAAGGAGCCTCAGAAAACCTAGCATCTTACCTGTGAGCCAGGGAAGAGGAGCAGATGAGGAGGAGCTCTTCCATGAGATAGCAACTTGCTTTCAGCAGGAGAAGGGCTATAGCTGGGGCCTCCACTAACAGGATGCTCATTAGAAATGTGACGCTAAGAGTACTTCCACCAGGATGAGATTTCTGGATGCATAGCTCAGCTGATGGGTCACTCCAGTAGTGACAGCACCTTGGTGAGCAACAGGAGCTCAAGTCACCTCTGGGGCAGGAGACCCACACTCACCACTTTTTTATCACACCTCAAACAACTGAGCAGAAGAGTATCAGAGTGCTGGTATTTTAAATGAAGATTAAAGACTGTACGAGGAGCAGAGAACCTCACCATCTCAATGTCAATAATAGGTGTGGGGAAGGGGGGAGGGTGGCTGCAAATCACAGATAGTGGTTTTCTAAGTCCATATACAAAAGAGGGAGAGCACAGTGAAAATTGGAGAAAACAACATTCAAGCATAAAGCATCAAATATTTCAACTTTAGTACTGCTCTTGGCCAAACAAAAAGATCTGTTGGCATGGGGAGAAAACACATCTCTGGATTTTGATAAAGCTATGGGAGGTTATTTGGAGGATGAATTCCCTGGGCCAGTTAAAAGTGGCCGTGCTTTGCTGAAATAAATTCCATCCTGGGATTTAGTACAGCAAGTTCTCCAAAGATGCCGTGGCGGATGAGCTGGCAGCACAGGGGTTTCCCACACTCTATCTCTGGGTGTTCCAGGAAAGCAAAATTAAGTGCTGGGAAGAAGTGGGAATGCAAGAGGAATCCAATATCAGCCTTTCTGCTGGCTTCACTGCTGCTAATCGTCTCTGTACATGTGAACTGGGTGTAAAATGTTCCCACATCAGAACTGTAGCTGTGCCTAGGTGTAAATTACTACACAAGGTTCAAGGCAGCTCTCAGCCATGTCCAAGCTGCCTAATTAGCAGTTGTTAGTGTGGCGGAGCTATAAAGTGCTAATATTCAAATGTTATGACTGTGATGCCTCTTGCCAAAATCCATAAAGTGTTTGGAAGCTGGTTAGTGTTGCTGACTAAACTCTCTCTTCCCTCTCAAGCAGAGGATCAAAGGCAGCCATGCTAATTAACCTCTCCTTTTAGTGCATCTATGGTGAAAATGTAATGCTGCACCAGGGCTGGTGCTACAGCAGTGCCTGGCCCTGGCAGGAGATGCTGCAGAGCTGCAAGAGCAGGGCTTTTGCTTTCTGTCTCAGACAAGGCAGCGCGCCCTCATTTGGGTATTGCTGTTCTGGGTGGCAAAGATGAAAAACCAAATATTTTTTGTAGGACTGTTATTTTAAAACTAAGCCCTTCGACTCACAGTCAACCTCTAAAACACGGCCTACAGGACTGGAGAAAAGCTCTCATGTAACATATAGTACTTGACATTGCCTATGGCTAAATATAGGGAACAAGATGTTCTCTGTGGCCATACCAAGCTTCCTTAGTCATATACACTTTAATCTAAGCCCTGCTACAGGGAGAGATCCCTGGCCCCATTCTCCCTTCTGAGCAACAACAGCAGGGCCAGTACAATGTGCGTCCACTGAAGCATGGCCAACGCGACACCAAGGCTCAGCTCTGTGCAGATCAACCCAGTCAGGCAGGAGTATGCCCTTGGTGCAGCTAATTTCAGAGTTATTTTCTATGGTTAGCATCAAAGACGTTTTCTATTGCATGCCTGTATGAAATTACGGCTCACTAATTTCATAAATGGCAGAGCGCATGTCTGACCCTCTTCTCCCCCAAATCCTCTGAAATCTCTGTGTTGTACCCAGCCAGCACAGCCCATGGCACAGAGACATCCCTACCCCGGCCACAGCGTCTTCTGGAGGAGAGGCCACAGGAAAGGAGCTGCTTGAGGACCCTCACTATGGGCCTATCTTCTTCAGGGAGGTGATCCCAGGAACCCAGATAGGGCCTGTGAATCCACAGCGATTCAGTCTAACCCACCCACAATGATGTTAACACCAAATGCCCTGAGCTTGCGGCCACCTGCAGAAGTTGGTGCCATCATCCCTGCTTTGTCACTGGAACAGGGAACCCCCAGAGGTAGGACAGCTTTCCCCAGGTACAACAGCAGCACACCTAGGCAAAACAGCTCCATTTCTTCAATCTGTGAAGCACACAACCTCCTTCAGTCAGCCAAATTCTCAGGAGAGAAGATCCTCATCTTACATCATCTTTACAGCACTTTTCAAATCCCCAAAGACTCATGCTTGAAATACATGCAGTAAGTTGACTAATAGACCTGAATTTGCCAACACAGCTTGATCCAAGTCCACATACATGATGAGAAACCTCACTGAACTCCAGGTTTGCCCTCACATGAAGGTGGGTTGAGGCTATGGTGGGGAGAAGGGCCATGCTCACCCAATTCAGTCCTCTGCCCATGGCAGCCAAGAGATCTCAGATGTCAGGTTCAGCAGATGAGAGCATGGGGACAGGTGGATAGGGCTGGAAACCTCACATAACTCTCTGAAAAAAATCCTATTTAAAAAAGTGATTTTTCTCAGCAAAAAGAAAAAAAAGAAATCTCATCAAAAGTAGCAGAACCTGTCAGCAAGATGGGCATTAGCAGACCTGGGCTCAGTCACACAGTGTGCAACGGAAGTCCCTGCAACTGAGAAGCAAATGGGTGTCTGCAGTACAGCATAAATTAATACAGCAGCTGCTGCTTTTGCAGGGAAATCAAACCCCAGCCATCCCCTTTCAGAAACAGAAACTTCACAGATACACTATATTTAATTACTAAATATTTTGAATTTTCAACATGAGAAATATTACCTAGCACTAGTTGCATTATTTGTTTCTTAGGGAAGGGATTAACATTCCTGGGTCTCAGAAAAGATACATATACCACCAAAGCAAATATGATTATTTCTTTATTTTCACAGGTCCTCATGCAGGCAACTGCAGGTCTTGGAGATACTCTGACACAGGCCTGGAATGTACAGCACTCCTTCATTAGCACTTCAAGCGTTCAGAATCTGGGGAAGCACTCCAGTCTCAGAGGCAGATTCTTCATCAGTTTACATCATGTAAGTGTGAGGATATTCCTGATTTATGCTAGCAGGGCTAAAAGTAGCACCTGTTCCCATGTATTTATTTATGTCGTATATAAAAGATTTATAATTTTTTTAAAGAGAGACAGAAATTATTGTTTCATTTATACCAGCATAACTCTGGAATAGCAAAACTGACTCCAGATAGTTGGAATGCCTTAGGGAGCAGATCTAGCCCAGTGGCTTTATTTCTGGAGATCTGCTCTACCTCCAGATTTTAAAAATGGTATATTCATGCTCTGAGGCAAACCTCATTTTCCAGCTCAAACATTTTATGCAATATTTTAGTAGGCTGTTTCATACTGCTGTACAGTCTCCAATTTTAAGTATTATCAATAATGTATTCTTCCATGTAACCTCTTTAACACTCACAATAGAATAAAATAAAAACACATCAACAAAAAATTGTCTCTGCTTCGCAATGCTATGTGAATGTTAAATTTCCCATTTCACAATGCAGCCATCACTATAAACTCTGAGGGCGGATTAACGCTCTTCTGGTACTTCACTGTATCAGAACACGGATTTGCAGACAACAGCTGCAGCAAATTCCCTTGACTGAGAAGAATTACAAGTATTATCACCTAGATCATTAAACTGGGTTCATAGATTGCAGAATGTCTTCAATCAATTCATCTAAGATAACTTGAAGCCAGCTGGACCCCCTCAGTGAGAACTTGACTAAATTGGCCAATAAGTGGCTGGAAAAGGTGCATGCGATTTGATAAAATTACAGACTGCAGAAGTGATTACAGTTTGGAGAACCACAGAGGGTAGCCTCCAGGTCAGCCCTTTTGGAGAGGGCTAAGTTAATGTCCACTATTAAGTGCTGCTGTGAAAAATGTTGGCCCACTTGGTGCTCAGATGTAAAGTGTATCCAGGTCATTTCTCAGCTGATGGAGGGAGAGATGTGCACATTTATCACTGCTCTGGCCTCATTTCTGCCTTGGTAATAGTCGTACACTAACAACTGCTGGCAGTTTCATGGTTTTCTGGGTACCCTTCATTTTATTGGCATAACTAAAATATTATCTGAGCAAAGCAATCCATCTGCTAAAGAAAAACACTTTCCTTCAATTACATCCCCCGAGTCTTTTCTTAAGAAAGGTTAAAGCACCAGGAAGTTGAAAAATATATATTAGTTTGTTTTTATTTTTTCCAATCTACTGCAAATATGCTTGCTTGTTACTGGATAAGTGGTAGGTCTACATATTTACCACCACAAAATATTAGAGAATATGCCAAGCTTTAAGAAAAGGGTCAACTCACAATATCAGATTAGCATTTAAGTACAAAGCATTATTTAAAAGCAATTACCTATCTTTCTCTTCCTGCACTCCCACAAAAAAAAAGGCTAGAAAAGATTGCATAAGTAATTTCTCCATGATTTCATATTTAATAATGAAATAGATTGGGTCATTTGCAGAAAAGCAGTATTTTTTAAAATGGAGCTACAGAGTGCAAAGAAACCATTGCATTACCCAATTGTGTTAAACATCATGGAAAAGCAGAGCTTGATCCTGCGCGAGCTCAGCAGGCGGGGCTCCCATTGACCTTGGCGAGGGGCTACCACGCGCGGGTGCCTCCCAGGCATTAACCCTTTTGTTAGACCCCACCCCAAGAAAGGGCTTGCAATCACTTCTGCACCGATAGAGTGTACCTGCTGTGATTCCATGTTGCTGAGGCTGCATATTTTTCATGGATTGGATAATTTTCATGGGTTTTGTTTTGTTATTTTTAAATCCCTACCTTTTACAGAGCTAGCTCCAAGACTCAAATATATAATGCAGATATTCAGAAGTAGCTTGATCTCATTTCAAGGATTTTTTTGCTGATGGCTAAGTTGTTATAATAGTAAATGGTGTAACATACAATCAAAAGCCTAGGGGTTGCATAGTTAGCTTGATGCACACGAAACACAAATTAATGAAATGTGAAAGGACAAGTTACATCTTACCATTAAACAGGGAAAGATGGGGTTCTGACACAATGATTTCAGGCTGCAAGTATTAGGTCAGAAAGGAATTCTACTTAAAAAAGGTAAAAAATACATACTTTCTTAAAATTATTTCCTTTCATATGTCAGAACTGTCAGAATCCAGTTTTATCTCACCCATAGACAGAAATTTTTGGTTGCTGTATCTCCTACCGTGTAACAGATGTTTCTTCCCAAGTAACCACTCAGATGCCAGCACACTGCACCACAAAGCACAGTCACCTAGGGCTCAGGCAAAGGTAGGCTCAGTGGAGAACCGGTCTGCAGTTTTTGAAAAAAAAACATCTATTTGAGGGAGTTTTCATAAGAAAGGAAGTTCAGGTTTAGTCTTTCCCTAACTGTGGGGAGAAAATGCACATTTCCCAATGTTTCTGGTGAAAGCAGTCCACTTTGGTCATGTAAAAATAGCCTTTCATTTCAAAATGTAAGGTAGAGAGTCATAAGACAATTGAAAAAGGGTCAAAACAAAGCAGGATGTCTCCAGATTGTCCAGATGACCATCTGGCAGTCATTCCACCTCCACCCCAGGTTTTGATCTGCCCGAGATTTTGTGGAATAGACTGATTTTAGCCTGAAGTGTTTTGGGATTTGTGACCCTGTCCTGTCCACTTGGAAGTACCACTTGGTGGAATCAAGCTGCATGGCTGGGAGGATGACTGGCCACAGCTTCTCCTGCTCCCTGGGATCTCCTTCGCCCATAATGAGTTTTCTCTTTCCCCTGTCCATGCAAATGTGCTTATTCCCTTCTGCATTCAGGACACTTCTGCATTCCAAGCTTCTGCGTGAAAACATGGTGCCCATCATTGGCACAGAGATGTCATGGATGTTTCAATTCCTGGTCCTGTCTCTCCAGACAGGTATTTCAGTTAAATGGGTAGCACTGTTCTTATGTCCTTGGTGCTAAAAAACACATTCTGCTTTCTTGCTGTTTTAAACAGGAGAGTACAAGGGCTTTAGCTGCACTGAGTATCCACACTCAGTGTGTGCACTAGCACAGGCAAAGCACTCTCCCCACTTAACTCTCCAGTGTTGCCTTGCTAGTTAAGCCCTGATGTCAAAAGCCCTCTCTAGGCAAGTTACAACATTTTAAGCACTGTCCTCACTTGGCAGAAGGATGCTGCCTGCCAAGATTTACCTTTCAATACAGGATGGACACCCGGAGGGCTGCTTGTTCTCTGCTCCCAGCTCTGCAAGAATGGCCCTGCACGGCCAGGGTCAAACTGAAACTGTGACTTCGATGCCACCATGCACTCAGTGCGACCTTGAATGCGACATCTCCATCCACCAGCAAGTGACCGGCCTGGCCTGCCACCTACCATGGGAGGAAAATGGAAACTAATTGAGTTGTACATGACTTAATCACATTAGCATCCCTAGTGCTGCCATTTCCCTTGTCCCCACAAGCTCGTGCCGTGTTTGTGGTGACTGGTGCGCCCGCACACCCTGGGGCACCAGGTTTCAGACATGCATTGAACTGTCGCTTGCAAATTTAGAAATCTATTTTTAAAGCAAACTAAGCAAACAATGGTGCTTTCTCTGCCTGTCATAAAGATCATTAAAGGAACAGTTGCTGGCAGGGATTTCAGTGGCAAACAGGCCAGGCTTGGCAGAGCAGGACCTTTGCTCCAGCTCACTGCTTTCACGCTGAACTGAAGCAACAGCCCTTGATAGCCCATCATATCCTGCTGGCTTTTCATCAAGAACCACCAATCAGCAGATCAGCATGGGCTGACCCCCAAAAAAACTGCCTAAGAGTTTCACCTTCATAGGGAAAAGCCTTCCAGGTCAGTCCTGCCACCCCAGAAGGAGACAGTGATGAAGCCGCTGCCTGCTGTGACATTTTGGTACCACCCTGTGACATCCTTGGTCTTCTCTTTGTGCAGACTGGAGCCTTGCAGCCTCACTGCTGCAGCTCTAGAGTCATGCTACAGGCACTGGAGGATTCACCATTTTCCTGAGGCAAATCTGGCCCCCAGAACCACTTGACCACCTGAGGATGGCAGTCCCACTGAACAGCAAGTCCACGTGATCACAAGCAAAATCTCAAGAGCTTATTCAAGAAGACAAATACAAACCCCTTTCAGACTTATTTTTCTTTACCATTAAGATATTTAAGACCATCTCACTTCTCTACTCCAGACTTTCAATGATTAAGGACTGCAAAGCTGACTACCCATTGCTGCTCAGGCTAACACATGCTCTGCTACATGTGCCCCTTTTTGGATGCCTCCATAGTGCAGTCTCTCTGCCTGGAAATGCAGGAAGCCAGGGCAGCAGGACCAGTGCCTGCTCCCACACAAGGGGCTGCAGCATTTGGGATGGAAGCTAAGCTGGGACTGCCAGGGCAGGGAGCCCTTCCTGGCAATGCAGAGGGTGGTTAGAGGAGGGAGACAGAGAGGAGCCCACAACTTCCCAGATGTTGCATTCTCTCTGGTGCAGCTCAGTTGCTCCAGACACCCAGCCCAACATTTTCCATTTGGCCACAGCAATCACTGCAGGGTAGGGTCCAGCAGAGAAGAGCCACTGCTGAGATCCCGGTGCTAAACTAGAGAACAGGAGAGTGGGAACAGGCAGATCCTATGGCTGAGCTACCAGCAAGGAAGTATTTCATCTACCCTACATGTAAGGGCCAGACCCACACACTTTACTCAACCAAACAATGGAAGTATCTGGATCCACTTTAGCAAGTTCCAAACACGTTGCACCCTATCAGCATCTTTGAGGGATCTATTAGTTTTAATTATCAGTAGACACAGAAGTAACTGAGATAACCTTTCCTTCCTTCTGTCTTTCAGCACTAAGGAGGTGGTGTAGAGAGGAGGCTATTTATATATGGAGGAGAAAACTTTATTTTTTTTTACTTTGAAAAAGCCTAGTATTGACTTCCATTTATCTTCCAATAAGTCCTTGTCCAAGGCAGCTTGGAATGTAATCTGTTCCAAGGGCAGGTGCTCCTTAATGAGAACTGAAATTTCCACGGTTTTTTACTCCATTCATTAAAAGAGAAAGAGAAGGAGAGAAAAAAAGAAGAGAGTTAGAAAATGGCATGAAAGCATATTATCAGTAAATTGTTTCCACTGTGTTTGTGACTCTTCTTAATGTTTTATGAATATGCTAAAAATTTGCTCAGGCATTTTTCCTTGGGCACTCTAGTTAATTACTTATTCAGAGAGCTTCTACTCTGTTCCTTGCAAAATGTGTTGTGCATTAATTCTGATTATGTACAAAAACCCACCTGCAAGGAAAAACTCTGAATCAGTAATGCTGATAAAATGAGCAGCTCTCCTGGGGCTTTACTGAGAAACAGGATACTGGACAGAATTAAAATCTTGTAGCTAAGGCTATTCATAATGTCATTAACATAAAGGCAATTAAATGAGTTTTTAACCTACAACCCTTTATTGTTATTAATGAACATTAGAAAAACACAGGAGATAAAATTGGTAATTATCTCTGCACCAAGCTATGCAATAATGTGTTTAAATATAAAAAGAAAACAAATGATTATTGTTAGTATTTTCAGTAGCAGAAGCCCCAAGGAGCAGCTCAGTCACATTTAATCACATGGTACTACACCAAGAGGGTTAATTAAACGAGGGCTTTACCTTCAGCATGCTTGGCTATTCTGTTTAATATGGAATCAACAAACAGAAGCACCAATCTGCAAAATATTCCAGGCAGTGCCTTTACCATCAGGTGAGCCACCTTTACAAAAACTGAGAGGGCTTTCATTCCCTCCAGGACAAGGAGGTGCAATCCTCTGATCAAGTTTTTATTGTCACGTGCTTTAAAAAACCAGTTACTGAAACAACTATATAAATCCTGGTTCATAGCCCAAGACTTACCATTTTGTAAAAAAAAGAATTTGGGGATTCAAAAAAAGATGAACATTTGCAGTAGATGGTAGATATGTTGCAGCACTACAGTGCAGTGAAAGAGACTCCAGTTCCATTTTGTAATGCAAACTATTGTACCCTCTACTTAAGCAGTCATAAATTAGAATATCTTCTACAGGGGAAATGCACCAAAGCTCAGTGAAGCAGCCTGCATCTAGACTTGAACTTAATAATTTGATTAAAGTTTTATGATGTAAACCTCCAGAATAACTTTAGCATCTCTCTTTTATAATAGTTCTTTTAATGTATTTACATTGTTTTGGGGGTTCAGAAATCTATTTTCTGGGCAATGTATAGCTAAACAAATGACAGTTAATAATTTTATCTTCCATGTCAGCAGACAAAGCTTTCCTAAGGACTGTGTCCCTCCAGACAGAGCTTGGGAGGAAGGAGCTGAAGGCACCTAAAGCCTGCACAGGATCCAGCACTGGTTTCATGGACCAGCATGTATTATTGCTGCAAGACTCCCATGTCCAGGTGCTGTAAGGACCTGCCCTGTCCAACATCCCTGTGCCCCCTGCATCCAGGGGGGCGGGATCTGTAGAGAACCCTTCCCAGCAGCAGGAGAGAGGATGCAGGAGTGAAGGGGAAACAAAAGAAAGAAAACTCAAAGGGTGGTTGGCTGATGTGCTGAACTTAGGCATAACTGAGGGCAGTACACCAGCAAGGGCTGCATACGTGGATGCAATGGAGGCCTGATTAAAATATAGCTATACAGCTACTTTTTACCTGGAAGATATTCTTTCTGGGACTGCTGAAGAGATGTGAGAAAGTGTAAAGGATTTAGTCAAGAGGAAAAATTACCAAGGTGCTCCCTTGCTATTTGGGAAATCTGACTAGTGAGACAGCAGAGGAAGCATTAAGAAAAGACAAATATCTAAAGGGTGAACAATTAGCAGCACAGTTTACAACAGCAGATATCATCAGACAAACCAGCTGCTTCTTTTAGCAGACATGCAGCAAGAAAGTAGATAACGTGATGACTCATATCCAAAGGAGCCTGCAAAAACTCCCTTCCACAGCAAGTGCTGGCAAAGCTCAGAGCTGGATCTCACAAGAAGCAGAATCACTTACCAGGCTTAGACAGGACTCGAGCCTAAGGAAAAAGCCAGATGCACTGAGAAGATAGGAGCAGAGGGGTAGATAGAGGAGGAAGCATCAGAAGTAGTGTTTTGAAATATAAAAATCAGATGGGACCTACTGAGGGTTGATAGCTGGAAGGGTGCAGAGCCCAAAGCAGGAGAGGAAAAGCTGCTTTATGGAGTCAGGCAACTGGAAACGGGTCAGACACACCCACAGGTACTTTTGATGTAACAGCTGAGCTGCTCCCAAGCCCTTTTTAAACACACACAGCCTTCTCCAGCACCACCTGCATTAACAACAATGTGTGGGATCACTGGCACCAAAACACCATGCTGTTAAACAGCAAGTCATGGACAAAGGTGGTATTATAACCAACAGCTGCTTCAGACAACTTAACAGCTCTAAATACCTGAAAGGTTTTCCCCAACAACTCCAGATTTCTCTTCCTCCTGATGTGGAAGCTGATTTCTCATGCTTGTGTAAGCCTGCTATTCACTAGTGTAATAAGAAAAGACCCAGGCTATTCAAGTGCTGTGTAGATGCAGGAATGAGGTGCATACTAACCAGCTCCTCCAAGTCAAATAAGCATAGCTGGTTTAGTTTCTTTTGAACTGGGAGATGTTGTAGGAAGCCATTAAGCTAGGTGAGCTGTGGCAGAGGAGCTGTGGTAGAGGTGAGATGGCCTCCAGTGCTTTGTATAGCAGCATGCAGTCCTGGCAGTGACGAGCAGTGGCACCAGGGACAAGCAGAGTGTCACTTCCATCCCCAAGACACAGCATGGGCAATGCTGCAAACACACAGCCATGTCTGACACATCCCATCACCTGGCAGCCTGTAAGCATACAAGAAGGCTCCAGCCCCAAGGGTCTCTGCACCATCGTGCTGAGAGGAGGCAACACACACAGACATGGCACACGGAAGATCAGCAGGACTACCACCCTTCACCTGTACATTAAAACAAACCAACCCAAAACACAAATTAAATTTGGTGAGGACAAGTGCAAGATAACCCCCATTTGAAGAAAAATTTCATTACATATACCTTGAGGAAGTTTAAAATTGCTGCAACCACTTGTTGTGTTGGACATCTTCATCCAAGGCAGTCATCCAACACAGCAGTGATAGGAAAATGCAATGATATCCCAAGACAAAAAGGAGTACTCAAAGCGTCCCCAAGTTTCTGACATCAGCAACACCCAGGTCAGTACAAGCATTCCAACTGTGCTCAGCTGAAACTCATAAACCTCGGAATAACCTGCTCACAGTGGGGATCAGCTCACTGGAACCATCCGCCAGGGCATCTGGCCACAGTCACCACAGTGAAGGAAGCACACAGGAATCAGTCTCTTCCAGCACAAAAAAATCCCATCTTCTTTATAAGCTAAGGCATGAAAGAAGTACACCAAGTCTATATTTTATTTATAGTATTTTAGTGGATAAATGACACTCTTGCTACTTTTTTTTGCCACCTATCAAGTGTTTACAGTGACAACAGCCTGTTGTCTGTCATTCAGAAGGCTGGCACCTGTCTGCATGACTCAATATTCCTGAAGTACTAGATTTCTGTAAGAAAAGAAAAATCAATAACTGTGACAAGTGCTATCTATTAGAGTCCAAGATTAGAGAGCAAACGATTACACAATGTCATTTGTTTAATATAACAAGACTATAAATGAAAACTCTATCAATTGATCTTTGGAGGATAAAACATCCTTTTAAAGGCAAGATGACCATAGACCAGATCTACTTGACTTCCCAGGGCCAAAACGGTCAACACCAGCTGAAGCTCAGGGTTCCTATCCTGTCAGTTGACAGTCCCCTTTGAGATCAATAGCTTCCACTACACACAGGCCATGGCAACAGCAGCCATCAGTACCAGCTCCCCATTCCAGGGCAGAGTCAGAAAAGTATTTTGCTGCACAGCTGTGCTTTTTCTTCATTGGATTTCCCAGAGCAGAGCAACATATGCATACAAAATACATCATATATATTGAAATCTCTATTTCAACATTTATAATATATGCTTATAGTCAACATAACAGCATTTCTAAGCACTCAGTGAACATGGACAAATTTCAAAGGAAATTTGGCTGGCTTCAAGAGCCCAGCCATCCTCTGCTCTCCAGCTCCCTTCCCACCCCTGGTCTCTTTCATTGTTTGGCTTTATGGCCTTGTGCCACTTGGGCTGATGTTTCACTTCTAAATGGCATTTCAGCTTTGGCCCCCCTCACTGCCCAGCACCCTCTCCCGGATTAGCTCTTGGGTGCCATATGGTACAAATGGCCTGCCACACACTCGCTCAGTCAGCATTTAAAAACCTGCCAAAATGCTGCCTCCGCTGGCAGCCTGCCTGGTGGCTCTGTGGGCTGCGAAGGGAGTGTGACGCTGCCTGGAAATAATTGAAATGGGGCTGTGCCAGGTCACACGCAGCAGCCCTGGGAGCAGTGCTCCCCTTTCCCATCCACTCCCCCCATGGCACAGTCAGACATTCCTGCACACAAATCCCCTTTGCCATTGTACCACTTCCCCAACTGCCTTGCTGATGCAATAAAAAATGGCACTTGTTTATTTTGGCTGTTTTCTGTTTCATTCAGAGTATGGGTCCAGGAGAGTAGGACACAGGCCCATGGACTACTCCCCAGACAGTGCCACAGGAAGCCATCCCCAGCTCCTGGCCACAGTGGGGCACCCAGGTGTGCAAGGATAGCTACGGAATGTGATATGGAGGAAAGGCAGGGCAGCAGGACCACTGGGAGCTTGCTGATGTTTCCTCATCTTGCCATAAGGTCCTTTCCTAAAGTATATATATTCTTCCTCCCACAGTGGCATGTGCAGGAGGGTTGATCTGTCCAAGAGCATCACTCCCAGAGATTCAGTCTGGAGAAACTGAAGAGAAGGGAGCCTTGTGGAAACTCAGTAGAATTTTTGCCCCTGGTCTCAGAGGAGACCAAAATTGCATGAAAAATGGTCAACTACAGCAGCACACCTCTTCCAGTGCTCTCTCCAACACAGACATTTTATCCCTCCTCTCCCACTCTCTTGCAGTTTGACCAAGCCTCTTGCTTTCCCTCATCCTACAGCAGTTTCTCCTCTACCAATCTGATCTGACTTTTACCTAATTTTTTTCCATCCAAGAAAGGAGACTTTCCACTTTCTTGTTATACTAGAAGCAGATTCATTCAAATGTCTGGATCATCTCATATCAAGCATCATCTTTTGGGTTTGATCCCTATTAGATATGTATCAGATTTTGTTTCAAGGTTTTGGCTGAGACCTTCTCAGGGACCTCTCCAGCTGTAGGGCTTTTCCCTAGGAGTGGTCCACCCCATCCAAAATCCTACTGCTAGTGCTGTGAAATTGTTTTCCTCCAATGCAGTTTCACAAAAAATGCAATAATTACTGAATAGTCTGAATTGGAAGGGACCCAGAAGGATCATTGAGTCCAACTCTTAAGTTAATGGCCCATACGAAATACCCACACCAGTGGAGGTGATCTACCATCCCGTGCAGGAGCCATGCAGTGGCCATAGCACAGATGGGCAGTGTGCCAGAAGCTGGTGGCGAGGCTCAGAGGAGGAGTACTTGGAGCACATTGGGTCCACCAAGGTCCTGGACGCACCAACTTCCTGAGTGGTGGAAATTGTGGACATGTTCAGCAGCACCTGGAAAAAGTCCCGCCATGGAAAACCTGAGATAGGCAAGAAATTATGTTGGCTGAACCACTCACCTAAAATTCAGTCATCCATCTCCTCGGGGCCACTTGTGAAGTGAGGTGCCTCTAGCATCTGCAAACTACTGATAACAAAGGGTCAGGCATCCAACTTCACTTGCAGCTGAAGAGAGGGAGAAAACTTGCAACTCCTCTGTCGCTTGCTATTGGGCAAATAGGTCAGCAGTTTCTAAGATGATGCTGCTCCTTCAAGACATCATTTTGTGTATTTGTAACTCATTAACACCAGATAACTTCCAGTAGAGCATCAAACTTGCAGGAGCCTTCAGTCTTCCTAGACTGGACTTCAAAGCTGTAACATTACCTATACGTATTTGTGCATTATTTAGCTCTTGTTAGACTAAGCTTTGCCCTTCAGTTGCAGTGGGGAGTGGGTAGAAGAAAGGCAATACTGGAATAAAAAAAAAACCAAAACTATAAAAGAAATGCAGGATGAAAACACCTTTGACAATGACTGGTGGGCTACATTGGTAGTTCCTATGCAGTGGGGAAGAAAGTAGCAGTGCCACAGTTTTAATGTATTCTGGTGAAATACTTCTACGATGTGCCTACACAAAGCTTCAGATGAAACAGTCTCTTTATAAGCTTTTGCTAGCTAGGAGGGAAGTGGCTTTGCCATTACCTCTGTTTGTGAAATGAAAGCAGTACTCAGTCCTGGTGTTCCTGGATGGAGGTGCTGATCATCACAGTGACAGCCAAACTAGCTTTGCCTGTTTGTTGTTTACCTTATGCTAAGAGTAAGGAACTCCTTTGTTGTCATTGCATCGTGTGATGTGGTAAAACACAATCCATGCCCAATGTGCAAAGGAATTTCAAGCCAGCAATATTTATTATACACGCATAGACAGCACATATTGCTGCTTTGCTGTCAGTGCTACTTGCAGTGCTTTAGTGAAAATAAAAGGGCATTTGTATCTTGAGTGCCACAATATGCTGTGACAACATGAGTATTGCAAGGGCTGTTATACAGTTAGGTGTCATACCACACACACAGGGTTGAGAAGGAAGGTTCCACCATGGTTTCCCGGAAAGACTCAAAGTGCATGAAAGAAACCCTTAAAAGTGACATTTGTAACCTGCTGTAAGGGAAGTGCTCCTATGCCCAAATGCTGCCCTGGGCATTCCCGCTGTTGGCAGCAAGGAGCTGCTGTTCCTGGGAAGCCTCACTGCCTGCACAGGTGGCTGGGGTGCACTTGAGTGGAATTCGGCCATACATGAAGCTCACTAAGAAACACCAGGAGCCTGGTATTTCACATGTTGAACAACTTTTTAACTGGATAAAGGATCCTAGGTGAACAGCACAGTCTGAAACGGTCTGAGGAGATTAAAATCTTTCATAACCAATCAGCTCTACCTAGAAGGTTTCTAGGGACTGTTATATGTGGTGCAGCATAAGATCCTCTGTTTTCCCAAACTAAGCCAAGAAATAAACAATATACAACTGCTGGACCAAGCAGCTTTAAGAATGATACTCACTGCCGTTTCCCGGCCTCTAACATGGCAACTTACCTACCAAATAGTTATCCCTCTCACAAAGTTCAAAACACATAAAATTCCCCATCAAACTCAACAGTTGTTTTAAAACTCATCCTATGTTCACAGTCAGAACTTGCAAAGAAAGGAAAAAACTCACCTGATACCTGTCTTTCTTTAGCCTCTGATCTTGAGCTTGAGGAAGCTGTGAACACAACTGCGCTTGGGAATAAGACCCTAGCAAGGCTAGGGAAAGCATTTTTGTGTTAATATTATGTAATTTACCCTCACCACAACCTCTGTATCAAAGCCACCTCCCCTCCCTGCCGCATGGGCAGCGCTTACACTGGAGGGTGTCTCCTGCTCTTCTTCCTGAAATCACAGAACTCCAGGTCCAAGGGACATTTAGAAGGGAAATATGGCAGACACACAGATAGCAGCTGCAGGATCCCAAACTCTCTGGAGCTCATCACCAAGTTTGTGGTGTTTTTCCCATGATATTAAGATGTTCCTCTCTGTAGTGAGGCAGAGTGCTGGCATGTACAAATGACAGAAATGTCTCCAAAGCAGGCACTACCCACCTTTAATTCTCAAGCCTGCAGTCTCTCAAGCCCTGCTCATGGGAGGCACATATGCCCACAGTCACCTTGAAGCCCCCACTCAGTGCCCTGACTTCAATACTTTTCAGAAATTGTAAAATATCCTCTTGCAGATCCTCTGGCTAACAGGCTAGTAGAGAAGGGAAGTTGGATCGGAGCTGTCTCCCTCCCACAGAGCAGTTGTCAGAGCTTCAGACACCTGAAAGGTGAGAACAAAAGGGATTCACATTTTAAAAAGACCAAGTAATTTCAGCTACTACTAGTTTATTGATTCCTAAATCAATGAACTCAACTAAATAAACTGGGACTTATCAGATTCAAGCAGAACATGGCACTCTGCGCTCTGAAGCAAAGTGAAAGCTGCTTTCTGTGATACATCCAATGCAGGAGCTGCCACCAGCTTTGCGCTTTCCTAACGTGTGCTATCTTAAGAAGAAAAACACTATTTTCCCTTGTCTGCATGTCCATCTCTGTTAATTGGTGACAAGCACAACCAGTCCCCCTAGCAGCCCCTCTGAGATGCAGAGCACAGTGGTGCTCCCACAATGTTATTCTGTGAGTCAGCCTCAACGGGAAGCATAAACCTGTACCAAGAAAACTTTTTAGTGGTAAAGCCAATTTTTACTGTCTTGTTTGATCCCAGCTACAGGGTGCTACTGATGATAGCTATTTGTATTGCAACTATATTTTAGGCTGCTTCCTTCTCACTGAATATATTCCACAGAGCTGTTCTTTGCAGTCAAAAAACACAGACAAACATGGATTACAATGAGAATATTTGAATGAGCTTTGATGAGGCTGTGGAACTAGAAAACACCATTGTAACAGCTGGGATCCCTGCACTGAAAGGACACACTGTTAACTGAAGTAAATATGTTGCTATGAATTTTTGACTTAATTGACAGAACATTTTATAGTGTGAACTTCAAAATCTCATTAGGAATGAATCAGAATGCAGCTATGTGCCTGTAACATTTTCAATGCCAACATATAGTCAGGCCTACTTGGAGCTGATACCATTTCTTGATCAAGCAGCTGAGAGATTCCAGTGTAATTCAATGCAATCAATTATAATGCTTCATGCCAATATGTAAAACTGAAGTGTATTAAAAGAAATACCATCTCCAAATTGTGGCCTGACAGACAAATCCCAGCATTTTTAGTGGGTCTTAATTCACAGCCATCCTTGACATGCCTAAGCTAAAGAAATAAAGGCGTTTTGCTGCTAACGTGTAGGTGTGAGGTGCCCAGGAGGCCGGCCAGGTTGGACAGGAGGATCTCTCTGTGACTGAAGGGCTGTGTCAGTAACTCCTTCTGCCCCATGAAGACACTACATTTGGGCACTTGACTACATTACCCCTGTCATATTCATTCTTATTATGGAGGTACGACTTAATTCTCATCAGCTTCAGTGATAATATTACAAAACTAAGCATAATTAAAAGATCTTCCAGACATTTAATGCCTGCCTGTCCCTGCTCAATGTGTGGCCACACATTGCTGACATAGCAGCACCCATAAATCTCCCAGTCAAGGCTCATGGCCACCCTACACACAAGGTACCGCCCCTGCTGACTGCCCCAACTCCCAGCTCCACTCCCTGCCCTGGCAAAGGCAGGCTGGGCTGTCGAGATGCACAGCTATGGCAGCCTGCTGAGGAGTGGGCTTCAGGCTCGGACCAGCCTGCTCTCCTCAGGAAAGGGTGGTCTCCTAAGCCAGAAGAACCTTGGAAAGCTGGAGTTTGGAGGTACTACATTTACAAAAGTCAATTAACCAGGAACACCTAGCATATGTACCCTCATCTGAAAGTTAGCTACCAGTAGTTTCAACAATATGACCAATGAGGGTTTGGTTGTATCTTTTGTGAGAGAATTAGGAGGTAAGAAATTCCATCACATATGGTTGGTTCCCTCGTTTATTGAAAGAGCTGTCAAAAGAAGTTACTGAATTATTTGAAACAAACTCAAACTGTTCACCAGTATCTCAGGCCCCCTGCTTAACTAATTGATTATATGTGGAGAACTGACCTTTTGATGCTTGGGAGACCTGTGAGCTGGCATGGTCTCCCTTATGCAGTATCCCAAGAAAGCAGGACTGAGGCCAACAGCAGCAACACACCACATATCCCTGCTTTCCCCCTCCCAGCTGGGGCTTCATGGGTCACACAACCCTGGCTGGATCTCACAGTGACCCCCAAAAGCAAAGGGTCCAAAAATATTGGTTCACGTCGCCAGGTTTATTGTTTCCTTCTGAGTTAAAGGGATGTCTGGGAGCTGAGGCAACCCTGTATTATCTGCTTAGCCCACAAGTACACAAATTAAAATACCTGACAGACTGCTAATGAGCTGATGTTCGAATGACTGGATAGTCTGTTATCATTTGGCCATTCACAGTTTCCTCACAGCCCATCTGTGAGCCAGGAGCAGCTACAGTCTTCCTCCATTTACACCTTTTGCCATTATCGGCCTTTGGGAAAGACCTTTAGCAATTAAAGTTTGTATCAAACATATTGTCATCTTTCCCACCCTGTTACTAGCCCCTCTGTGCTACTACAAAAGCTCTGCTTAACAGGAGGCTGGAGCCATAGTTATTTTGTACACACTCCTGTACCTGAGCCCTATGTTTGTGCTCCAGCCTGGCAGCTTGGCTCACATATCACATCAGAGACTCAACACTGCCCTGGCAGCTCAAGGCTTTCTTCCTGAGAAGAGCTCACCAAACTAAATCCTAACACGTTTGGGCCACTTTCTGATAGACTTCCTGGTATTAGCCCAAGTTTATACCCATGTACACTTCATTTTGAGGGCAAAACCACAAGATAATCAATTTGGGCTATTGGAAAGGAAGTGTCCTGCCTGCAGGCAGTGCAGGTCTCAAAGGACCAGGATTGTTAGGGGGAAAGATGCAAACTGAGGACAAGTGCTGGATTCTCCTACTTTCTCTGCTAAAGTACCAAGATCCCATGGAGAGCTGCTGCTGGCATTGGAGTTGGCCAGCACATGGGGAAATATGCAGGGTAGAACTTCCACAGAGGTCCCTGTGCCACTGCAACATGTGTATACATCAGCTGTCTCATGCTTATCCATCAGCTGGGAGGCAAAACTGTGCCTTCAACCAGCTGCACGTGAAAAATTCCCAGTGATAAGAAGATCTGATTCACTGTGGTTTCCTGCAGGCACAGCAGTCCTCAGGTTGCAATTCTGTCCACCTAAATATAAGGTGAAAACAGGAAAGTAAACAGATTAAGAGGAGACTGGGAGTGCATGTTATATAGCAGTACTGTATGGGGGCAACTTGTTTGGCTTCTTTGACTAATGACTTTCCTTACACAATCACTCACACTGGGCAAACAAGTCATAAAAACAAGAGATCAAGCCCTGATGAACAAATTCCCTTTTGTTCCTTCAACTTAGAAAACTCGGTCGTTGTGGTGGAAGGTGCTTCCAGGCAGCTCAAACTTGCATAAGAGGCAGAGAAGCGCAGACATCCCTGACCTTGTTTGGCAGTATTACAAAAGGTCGTATTTTCAGATGGTTGATCTGATCTCAAAATATCCTCCAGTGTAATGAGTACAAACAAGCCTTTCATCTGTCTGTCTCAACCGTGTATCTATTTGCCGTCTCTGGTTTTTAATGCAGGGAACAGCCTTGTGATGGTTGCAGAAAGCAGAAGGAAGCTGAGCAGTGCAGCGCCTCTGCACCAATGGGTTACCAGTGTTGCTGGACCAAAACCACAAACCAGTGCTCTCCTCAGCCAGAGGGTACAGCAAGAACCACTGCCAGCTCTTCTGTGCACCTCCAAATGACTGCCTGGTCCATGAGGGCCAGGCATAGCCCTGATAAGAGAGGAGGGTCTGTGACATTGCTCTGACCTGGGAATATGCAGGCTGTGGCCTGCAAAGTTCATTGAGGGAGATGAGAGGATAAATTCTCTGCCATCACAAAGAACTCCATAGAGAGCCAAAGCAGGGTTCGTTGCTTTGGCATCTCTTCTAGCTTTCCCAGTAGCCTGAGTACCACAGAGCATGCCTGTGGCAGTGCCAGAGCTGCCAGCACCATGCTACTGCATGCAGCAGAGCGGATGGATGGTGGTACTGCTGGAGCCAGCACTGTCCTGCCAGCTGCCAGGATCTCCTGGGCAGCACCAGTGCTGCTGCTGAGGCAAAAGCAGCCACTCACTGGGCTGGGACAGGCTGGGGAAGAGGGACAGGCTGAGGGCCCCAGAACGAGTGGGCAGTTTCCATCCTCCCAACACACATACCTCTGCTGGGGTATGGTATGCCAGCCTGGAGGTGCACAGCCTCTGCTCCATAGCTCGACATCCCCAAACCAACACACCTCACCAGCCCTTCAGAGCTGTTGCCTTCAACAGAGCCAAGAGAAGTTGTTTGGCAAGCAGCAAAACAGGCAGACCAGTGAGGGGCTGACCCACAGAACCTCCTGGAAATATTTTGTGTCCTCAGCATTTAACAGGGAAACCTCAATAAGCACAAAACATTTGTTCCTTATAAGAATACACTGAAATATTCACTTTCTTTGTGATAAATAGATTATAGGGTTTTTCCCTGTCTTCTTTTCTCTCTCATTATCATTTAACTAGTTCTCAAATATCAAGTTACCAAGACTCCATTTGAATGTTGCAGTTTTCATGTTGTGAATCTTGGGTTAAACAATTCTTTCTCAAATAAATACTCCTTTTTCAGTTTCCACTGATGCTTTTGTTGTTCACAGTAATCAAGTTCCCAGTTGGCTAACCTCTCACCTAACACAACATCTTCATCTTTCATTTGAACAAAATTTATCATCCACATGCAAAGACAGAAAATGTGTGAATGTCTAAAGCTTATGTAAATTAAGAGGCTCTGCACACTGGTCCTAAAAATAGTAGATAATAACAAGCACTTCTTCAGCATACTATAATTATGGGCCTGCTGTCATGTCTTGCATTGTCTATAAGGTCACAGTTGTATTATACAAAATTTACAGTATATTATCAGTTAAAAACACAATAATTAGCAAGCCCACATCTTCCATCTTCAGCACCAGTGATGAATGTTCACAAAAAGCAGGGAAAAAACAGGCATGTTGTTTGCTTTATGTGGACAATACACACTTAAATTTAATCATCAATGTCTGCTATCCAGCGGGCAATATTCTTTCGCTATTATAACACTATTTGCCAAGATCAGACTACACCCTTGGGGTGAATTTGTCCTTAATGAAGGGACAAGGAGCCAAATCTCTCACTATCATATCACTGACATACACTTAGACATATTTCTTTAAACTATATAATTCTGTGTGGTTTATTCTAGGATAATGTCTGGGTGAATATCTCAGGCATTATTTTGAGCATTATAATAAAAATTTAAACTTAACATTCCAATTTTTTAACTCACGAATTATGTGTATTGAGAGAATCTCTCCCATAATGTGAGTAATTTTTTTGCTTTCCTGAACAACTGAATTTGAAGAAAGATGAGGGAGATTGCACCCAGACCACAAGTACCATAGCTTCTAGCAAAGGAGGTTACTTGTCTACCACATCGTCCCATCCAGCCACTTTAGATTTCCCTGGTTGTAGTGGCCAAACAGCAGGTGTGGCTTTTCTGACCTCACCAGCTACCCTATCACCTGTGGTCATTTACAGAACAGATCATCTAAAAAAATCTTAGCAAGAGGTTAGAACTAGTGTCCTTTACTCCTTGATGACCAGAAAAGAAAAAAACCTTGGGAAAAGTTTGTCATTTTCTCAGTGAAGCAAAGAAGAGAGGACAGAAAACTCTCTGTTGGAAATGAGCAAATAAAGCATTTCCAGACTGTGTATCTTTTGATTGCTTTTAAGTACCATTAAATATGAAATACCAAACTGTTTCGTTTCAACTTTTTCAGCAAATAAGGTCTAGGAAATTCACAATCAGGAACTGACCAAAACATTATCCAGTGCAATTAAGAATTTTGCTATGGGTGAAATAATTTGCTAATTCCATTCACATCCTTTGCCCTGAACCCCTCTGCAGTCACTGTGGCAGGCATTACAAGTGCTGTGGGGAGCCAGCAGCTGCCAGGAGAGCCAGAGGAGATCAAGCTCCTGCAGGCACCAACACCGTCTTTGATGCCATGCCAGTGAACCTAAGGTCCCGCTTGTAACAACACTGCCTCTGATTTCTAGGCCTGCCCTAAATTGCCTTTCTCCTGCCATATGTCACTCTCCCCAGGTCGTGCTCTGACAGGCTGAGCAGAACTGGAGCTGGCAGCCAGGTGGGCAGCAGAACTCAGCACCAGCACAGAATGGGAGAGGATCCCTGCAGAGCCCTTGGGTACCAGCTGACAGGGCACTCACATCCCAAATAAGACAAACCATATCTAGGGCCACATTAGGAGTGTGGTCAATGAGACCTCAACCAGTCCCGTGGCAGAAGGCTGAAAGAGAAAAAGGGTTTGCAACTGAGTGTTTTGTAAGCCTTGCCAGCAAGATTGGTGGTGAAGTCAGCACCCAACATCCCATAGAGCTGGGAGATGATGTAGAACAGCCAGAAAGCATCACATCATCAGTATTGAAAAAGCATGCGCCCTAAATATGCTTTGGGCTGGCACTAAGGCTCAGAGCAATGCTGAAGGACAGAGCAGGTCATGCATAGGAACCTCAACCAAAATTTGCCTAAGCCTCAGCAATAACCTTCACACAAAAAAAACATCTTAGTCAAGAAAAAAAACCCACACTGAACAGGAAAATGCACATTCTTAAGATTTCTTTGAGAATTCCCTCAGTTTTGTATGTCCCATATGAGAAATTATTTAAAGGACAAGTCTACCTGTGCAGCTCCTGGTGCTTCAGATGGCACAACCTGCATGCAGAACCCGGTCTGAGAAGACAGAGCACCTTCCTGCACCTCTCCTTCATCCAGCCCTGCCACAAATGCCTGCTCAGGAAGTGCCAGGCTCTGCAAGAAAAGGCACAGCACCACCAGTGCCTTCTGGGACCCCACCAACACTAGGTGGGGTCTGCTTTGGTGCAGCCACAGACATATGGATCTGGATGCTTACTGTTGTGGTTTGACCCTGGACAAATGCCAGGTACCCATAAATTTACACCCCCACACCCAGGGCTCATGAGTTGAGATAAGGAAACCTGGGAGAAGACGCACTCAAATAGGCAAAACAGGACTAACTTAGGTTGCAAAGTGATCGAATTTATTACTAATAGAGTCAGAAGAGTAAATGAGAAGTAAAATAAACCCTTCAAAGCCACCGTTTCTCCACTCACCCCCCTCCCTCCTTCCCAGCAGCTGCACAGGGGAACAAGGCATGGGGCGGGGGAGGGGTAAGTCAGTTCATCACCCAGATCTTCTTCCCCTGCCTGGGGGAGAGGCTCTTTTCCTCTGCATAGCCATGGGTCTCACATGCGGCAGCCCACCCAACACTGCTGCACGTGATGCTGGCCTCCACACAGGCAAGCAGTCTCCCCAAAACTGCTACGGCGTGGGGTCCATCTTCCATGGGGTACAGACCTCTGAGCCAGACCGTTTCCATCTCAGGAGCAAGCCTTCTTCTCTTTACTGGACTTCTGCTGGACCACTCTCTCGCTCTCTCTCTGGCACCCACCCACTCCATGTGGGGCACTCAGTTCAGTCTCAGGGTGCAAGTCAAGGCCTGTTTCTCCACTAGGACTCCCTCTGGACCACGGCCTCCTCCAGGCATCCACTCACTCCGGCATAGGCGAGTGGATCTCAGCATTTCCCGTGGGCCCCATGGGCTGCAGGGGCACCCCCTGCTTCACCATGGGCCTCACCACGGCCTGCAAAGGCTGGAGAGCTCCGGCGCCTGGAGCTTCCCCTCCCCCTCTTTCTCCACTGACCTTGGTCTCTCCATGTTGTTTTCCCTCACATACTCTCACCTCCTCTTCCTCTGGCTAAGGAAAAGTGCGTGCACCCATTGTTTTGATTTCTTCTTAAATATGTTTTTCACAGAGGTGTAACCAACATCTCTAATTGGCTCAGCCTTGGCCAGCAACATGTCCATCATTGTTGTGGTGTGTTCTTTTCCCCCTTTGTATTTGGTTTAGCCCAACCTGTCAATTTACTGTTTCCCCTTCCTTTTACATGCCCTGTGTTAATTGTCAATCCTCTATGTACCCCACCCAATTCTCCTCCCCTTTCCAGAAACTTCTCCCTTCCCGGTTATTCCATTGGCCCATTTGAACTTTTCCCCTCCCTGAGCTTTCCCCTACTGGTTTATTGTACCCAACCCCACCTATGAGCCCTGCCCTTTTCCTCACCTATTGGTCTAAGATTGTTCCCACCCCCGTTTAAAAACTTGTGTAATCCCCTCACTCGTGGTGTTTGGTCTCTGATGCACCTCAGGATAATAAATTTCCTTAGATATTACGGTGGAGCCCCCTCCTTCCTCCTTGCTCCCACTGGCACCTAGCTTAACACCTGCATCAGTGCCCTGCCTCACACAGTGGGACCATGTTCTCAAATGAGGCATTTAAGAAGTTCATGGAGAATAAAGCTTTGGCCAACCTCATGCCTGGGGTGGCCACTTGCATTCCTCCCTTCTGTTGCTCCAATGTTCTTTTTAGAGTCTGATGTGTCCTTTCAATAATCGCTTGGCCAGCTGGGGAGTGGGGAATTCCAGTGACGTGGGAAACGCCCCACTGTTGCATGAAGTCCTGGAAGGTTTTGGATGAATAAGCAGGTCCATTGTCTGTTTTAATCTGCTGCAGGACTCCCAGCGTGGCGAAGGCTTGAATTAGATGTTTCTGTGCATTGGTGGTCTTTTCTCCTGCATGGGCAAAGGCACAGACTGCTCCCGAGAAGGTGTCA
>VZRN01005915.1:246-10864 GCA_013397935.1 Dasyornis broadbenti | reverse complement strand
GTCCCGCCCCCATCCCGGTCCGTCCCGGTGTGTCCCGTCTCACTCGTGCCCCGGCGCGGTCCCGCAGGCAGCGGCCGGAGCGAGCCCCGGGCCGTGGTGGGGCGCGTCGGGGGCAGCGCGGTGCTGGGCTGCGGGCTCCTGGGCGCACACGAGGCGCGCCCGCCGCTCTACGTGATCGAGTGGGTCCGCTTCGGCTTCGTCCTCCCCATCTTCATCAAGTTCGGGCTCTACTCGCCGCGCGTGGACCCCGAGTACGCGGGTGAGTCCCGGGAACGGCGGGCGGGGGGGCCCGGCGGGCCCCACCGGGGGGCCCNGAGGTCCCCACGGGGTGCCCCGTGTCCCCAGCTCGCTGTGGTTGGGTCCTACCGGGAGCTGCTGCTGTTGGACCACCTTAATCCCTCTCCCTGGGAAGTAGGGGGCTCTCCCAGGGGTCTCAGGGGGCAGGAGGGGACGGTGAGGACCAGGGTGGTCCCTGGAGCAGGTGAGTCCCAGGGATGGTAGGAGGGATGGGGATCCCCAGCCGGCAGAGGGGGCGCAGATCCCTGCCCAGCCTGGCAGTAGGAGGGATCCCCACAGATCAAAAGGTGGGAGAAGCCCCCCAGCCCATCCCCTGGGGGCTGCTGCAGCATCTCTTGCACGACGGGACGGCCGAGTGCCCGGCACTGCCCTGGCCGTGTCACCCCGGGCCGGTGCCACCCGGGTGCCCCGTGCCGGGGGATGCGGGCGCTGCCTCGGCCCGTGCGGGTCGCCTGAAGGTTGAGGCTGGGGAGGGGATTTCAGGGTAGCTGCTAATTGGAGCAAAGCTGGGCTGGGGACGGGCTGGGCGTGGGAGGGGGATATTTGCTGCTTTAGCGGGTATTTAAAGTGAGCGGCGGCAGAGCCGGAGGGATCCCTGCGAGCAGGGAGGGGAAGGCCACGGCAGTGTCCCTTGGGATGGGGAGGGCTGGCAGCCCGTGGGTGAGTTGGGCTGAGCTCCACCCCGGCGTTGTGTGCCAGCCACACACTGAAATCCCTGCTCCGACCCTTCCTCGGGGGGCTGGATCATGTCCGGATCAGGACCCCATCCCTGCTGTCAAAGCTGTCCCCCGCCTAAAAATCCCCTGGTTTGGGACAGCCCCACTCCTGCTGCCCCTTCCCGGGCTGCAGGGAGGGCACGGATTTTGGGAGACGCCTGGGGCCGTTTCCACCAGCTCCGAGTTGGCTCTGTGGGACAACGAAGCCCGCGGGCAGGACGAGCCACCTGCTCTCCCGGGAGGCCGGGCTGGGCTCCTGTTACCTGAGCGCCGAGGGGCCCCGGGGCCGCCGCATCTCCGGTTACCCGGGAAGGGGCTGGCGGTGTCCCGCCCGGGCTGCCCGCAGCCCCCCCGTGTCCCCTCGGCACCGGGGGCTGCGGGAGCAGATTGGGATCAGCGCTGGGGGAAGGGGCTGGTGGCTGGAATGAGGGCGAGGTGGGTGGGCAGGGGGGCTGGGGCCGTCGCCATGGCAGCGGGGCGGCTGGTTTTCCATCCGCCGGCAAGGGATGGGTGCGGGGAGGGGCGGGGGCGGTGGGTGCAGGGCGACGGCAGCCCCCTGTCCCCGGCCCTTCCCTGGTGGATCGGATCAGGTGTCACCCAGAGGGGCCACTGCTGTCACCAGTGTCCTCCTGGGGAGATTTGGGGTGTCCCGAGGACAGGGTGGGCTGCAGCCGCCTCTATGACAGCGCTTGGGGGGACAGGGTCGGCTCTCCCCTGGGTGCCACCAGCCCCCACGGTGTCATGGGCCACTGTCCCCTGCCCTGGAGCGGGGCCGGTGGTCCCTGGCCGGGGCTGGGTCCCCTCTAGCCGGCAGTGGCCGCGTGGTGGGGGCTGCAGCCCCCTTTGTGTCCCGCTGAATGTCGGTTGCCAGGCGCGGGGGGATGCTGGGCCACAGGGTTTTGTTTTTGCAGGGTGGTGGAGGAGGAGGAGGGGGCTGGGGCCGGCACAGGGGGATTAGGGGGAGGCTGAGGGGCGTCCCCAGGCCACTCTGATCCCTTCCAAAGGGACCTTTGTTCGGGAGCCGGCTGCTCCCGCCGCGCCTGGGGCTGGGGGCTGGCAGCTGCTGGCGGGGCCGGGCTTCCCAAAGCTTCCCAGAGCTGTCCCACTTCCCAGGGCCCGGCGTGGGAGCCAGGTCTGGGGTGAGGGTTGGCGGACCCTTCATCCACAGCTGTCGGGTGAAGGCAAAGGTGTGGGAGACACGGCTGGAAGCAGCTCTGGGCGCTGTGGGAAGGCTTTGCACGTGTTTGTGTGCGGGGTTCGCACGGCTCGGGGGGGATCCTGTCCCTCAGCCTCGGCGCCCAAACCCGCCTGCCCGGCTCCTGCCACTCCTCCTCATCCTCATCCTTGTCGGGCTCGTCTGGCGGGACACGGAATCCCAACCCCGCTGCCAGCGGCGCCCGTGCCGTGCCCGACCGCGACTCCGGTGCCTCGGGCAGTGCGTGGGGACAATTCGTGACACGGGGCAGAGTTGACAGTGGGGTTCCCCAAAACTTCGTCCGTTGGGAGGCTCTCGGTCCTGGGATGCTGATGGAGCATCCTGGGCTGCTCTGGCCAGGGCTGTGTTCCTCCCGTGGCGTCCCGGGAGCCAAGGCCACACCTGGCATGGGCCTGGGGGTGCCGGGGTGATGGATGCCCAGGGAAGAGGGTGCTCCGGGCAGGAGGTGCCTGGGGAAGGGGATGCTCCGGACAGTGGGTTCCCGGGGCAGGGGTGCCCGGGTAGGGGGTGCTCGGGCCGATGGGTGCCGGTGCGTTCGTTGGGCGTCGCTGGCCGCGCACCCCGGCCTGGGTTGAGCCAATTGCCCGCTGCACCCTGAGCCGATTATGGCTCTGATAATAGCCCGGGGGATTAACGGGCTGCGCCCGCTCTCGCTGCGGCCCTTATCCCTCTCCTCATCAAAGAGGCCGCGGGGCGTGGGGCTGGTGCGGCGTGCGGACCCCACGGCCTGGGAGAGTCCCCCGTCACCGTGTCCCTCCCGGGGGGCTGCAGGGCTCGTCCCTGCGGGGCGGGCCGGTGGTCACCGTGACCGCCCCGTGCCGCGGGGAGCGGGGCCGGTGCGGGGGTGCTGGGGCTTAGCAGGGCTCCTAAGGGTGAGAGCGCCGGGGGGGGCTCCCGGGGAGACGGAGCCGGGGGGGAAGGGTCCCTGGGAAGGGGGAAAAGGGGTCGGGGGAGGGATGTGCAGCTGGAGGGGTAGTGGGACCACTCCGGCCCGGCTGCGGGGAGTGATGCTCGCAGTGCGTGGAGCCGCCGTGCAGGGGGTCTCCGCCGAGGCCACCCTGCGCGGGGGCGGGTGACAGAGCCACTGTCACCTCCTCTCTGTGTCACCGATGTGTGTAGTGCTGAATGTCGCTGTCACCAAGCTCTGGCACCGCCGTTCCCAGCCCCCCGTGGTGCCAGCGTGGCCGGGCGCCCTGCGGAGGGGGTGGCCCGGGATGGGAGTGGCCCTGGGGAGACGGTGGCCAGAGGAGGAGGTGGCCCTGGGGTAGAGGATAGCCCCGGGAGGGGTGACTCGGGGAAGGAGTGGCCCCGGGGAGAGGGTGGCCCGGGGCCGTGGCTGTCCCTGAGCCGCTGCCGGGCGCGCAGGTCGCGTGCGGCTGGAGGAAGGTGCCTCGCTGCGCCTGGACCTGCTGCGCGCCGAGGACCAGGGCTGGTACGAGTGCCGGGTGCTCTTCCTCGACCGGCACAGCACCGACGCCGACTTCCAGAACGGCACTTGGATCCACCTCACCGTCAACGGTACCGGCCCGGCCCGCCCCTGCCTGTTCCGCCCACATCTGCCAGGGCGGGCACTTGGCTTCCGCACCTGGTTGAGCCAGAGCGGGGGGCGAGGGTTTGGATCTGGATTTTCCTTCCAGCACCTCCCACCTTCCTGGAGACCCCCCCTGCATTCGTGGAGGTGCGGGACCAGGCAGCGTTGAGCCTCACCTGCAGGGCTGTCGGCAACCCCCAGCCTGTTGTCATCTGGAAGAGGAGTGACCTGCCTGTCCAGAGCGGGGCCACCGTGCAGGTGAGGACAGCAAACCACTGGTCACTCCTCTGTGGGGTGTGGCTGGGGCCTCGTGCTTGCCTGTCCCCTCAGTGGTGGCACCTGCCTGCTGCCACCACCCTGCTCAAGGGGCACGTCGCTGTCCCTGGGTGGCCATGCCGCAGCTGGTGCCATTGCAGGTGAGGAACGGGACGCTGAGCATCGCCGCCGTGGAACGCGCCAGCGCGGGCACCTACACGTGCCACGCGTCCAGCAAGGAGGGCACTGTCACCCACACCACCCGCGTGCTCGTGCAGGGTAAGGGTGGCTGGGGTCACGGAGGGAGCCATGGCGTGGTTGGTTTTAGGAGCAGTTGGTGCCCTCCCTTGTCCCCAGCCCTCACTGTCCCCTCCGCCCCCATCCCAGGGCCACCCATCATCGTGGTGCCACCCCAGAACGTCACCGTCAACATCTCCCAAGATGCCTTTCTGGCGTGCCAGGCTGAGGCGTACCCGGGCAACCTCACCTACACCTGGTTCCAGGGTAGCAGCAACGTCTTCCACCTCAGGTATGGCAGGAACGGGGATGGCACTGGGGCTGCCGTGCCCTGCACACCTGGCCCCGAGCACCAGGGACAGGCTGGGTGTGTGCTGGGGGTAAATCCATCACCCCAGGGCAGCGGGGATGGTCCCAGCTGTGTCACTCACTGCTGTCCCCTCCCCTCCCAGCCACCTCCAGGCTCGCGTCCGGGTCCTGGTGGATGGGAGCCTCCTGCTGCAGCGAACGACCCCGGACGACGCCGGGAAATACACCTGCACCCCCAGCAACGGGCTCTGGAAGCCGCCTTCCGCCTCGGCCTTCGTCACAGTGCTCTGTAAGACCCCACCCCGCACCCCCAGGTCGTGGGGGGCTCTGGTGGGAACAGGGGTCCCCATGGGGCACCGTTTGTCCCTGCAGACCCGGCACAGGTGACCACCATGCTCCCGGAGACCCACCTGCCCAAGGGCATGCGGGGCGTGATCCGCTGCCCCTCCAGAGCCAACCCACCCCTGCTCTCCGTCACCTGGACCAGGGATGGGCGCCCGCTGGAGCTGGACAAGGTACGGCCACTCCCACCCCGCTACCCTTCCCACTCCCCCCAAATCCCTCCTCCTGACCCCCATCCCTCACAGCTCCCCGGCTGGTCCGTGCGGCCCGACGGCTCCATCGTCATCGCCACAGGCAACGACGACGCGCTGGGGCTGTACCGCTGCACGCCCTACAACAGCTACGGCACCGCCGGCGAGTCCCGGCCCACGCGCGTCCTGCTGAAGGTGAGCAGTCCCACGGGGTCCCCTCCCTGGCTCCGCACCCCCTGCTGAGCCCCCCATGCTGCCCCTCTGCCTTGCAGGACCCTCCTGCCTTCACGGTGCGGCCCAAGGAGGAATATTTCCAGGAGGTGGGCCGGGAGCTGGTGATTCCCTGCGTGGCTCACGGGGATCCCCCGCCCACCATCACCTGGCTGAAGGTAGGGGCTGCTGCCCTGGGGGCCGAGACACACAGAGACAGAGGCTGCTTTTGGCTCTGGGGCATCTCTCCTGGGGTGCTGTCCCTGTCCCTACATCACTCCTGGGGCTGTCCTTGTCTCCACATCACTACTGGGGCAGTATCCCTGTCCAATCACTCGCAAGGCAGTGTCCCTTTCCTGCATCACTCCCAAGGCAATGTTGTTATCCCCGCATCACTCCCAAGGCAATGTTGTTATCCCCACATCCGTCACTCCCAAGGCGGTGTCTCCATCCCCACACCATTCGCAAGGCAGTGTCCCACGTCCCCACAGCATTCCCAAGGCAGTGTCCCATGTCCCCATCACTCCCAAGGGAGTGTCTGTTTCTTGCATCACTCCTGGGGCAGTGTCCCTGTCCCCGTGGATGCTGTGGGGTCCCATCACCTGGTTCCTGCAGAAGGGCCTCAAGGCCCTTTTCTTGGTTGCCCTCAAAAAACCAGCAAAACCCCGCCCCTTGGTTTCCAAAGCAGCCCCAGGGTGGGGGTCATGTCCCTCTTTTCATGTCTCCTTGTTCCCAGTGTGGTGGTGTCACCGCCCTGGTTTCGGTGGGCTGTTGGTGGCCCCCCCTCAGCGTGTCCATACCCCACAGGTGGGCAGCGTGGGGAAAAGCAGTACCCAGGTGGATGGGAATAGCAGCCTCATCCTCCACCCCCTCATCAAGGAGCAGCACGGGGTCTGGGAGTGCACGGCCACCAACCAGGTGGCCAGTGTCACCACTGCCACTTCTGTCCACGTGCTGGGTGAGCCTCTGGTCACTGGTGGGCTGGGATGGTCCCGGAGTGGGCAATACAAACCCCCCCGTGCTGGCAGGGCTGGTCCGAGCCCCGCAGCGTGACACTGCTGCCCACCAGGTACCAGTCCCCACGCTGTCACCAATGTCTCTGTGCTCCCGCTGCTGCTGGCAGCCAACATCTCCTGGGAGCCTGGCTTTGACGGAGGCTACTTCCAGAGGTTCAGCGTCTGGTACACCCCGCTGTGAGTGCCCACCCCCTGTGTCCCCCCAGGGCCCTCGGCTCTGGGCTCACGTGTCCCTCGTGTCCCCAGGGCACGGTACCCGCCGCGGGCGCACCACGACTGGGTGTCGCTGTCGGTGCCGGCGGGGGCTCAGCACCTTCTGGTGGAGAACCTGCAGCCGGACACCAGTTACCAGTTCAGCGTCCTGGCCCAGAACAAGCTGGGCAGTGGCCCCTTCAGCCAGATCGTCACCTCTGTGCCCAGGGGTAAGGGTGGCTCCCCAGAACACCCCTGGTGTCCTCAAGCACTCAGGAGGCTCCTATTCCCACCTCCGCTTTCTCCGCAGGCTTCCCAGTGACCACAGTGCCTCCGGAGCCGCCGGCCATGACCGTGCGCGTCTTCCTGTCCCCGCCGCGGGCTCTGACGGCCAACGAGACCATGCGGGGGGTGCTGCTGCGCTGGGAGCCCCCCACCCACGCCTCGGTCGCCCTAAGTGGCTACGCGCTGGAGCTGCGGCAGGACAAGGGCGGCTGGGAGGTGCTGGAGCGCTCCATCCCTGGCACCGACACCCAGGTGCTGGTGCCAGGGCTCATCAAGGTGAGGTCTGGCTGCGGGCTGGGGTGGGTCAGGGTTTGGTGGCCACTGTGGCTGTGTGGCTCACGGCGCTGTGTCCCCCAGGACGCCTTCTATGAGTTCCGACTGGTGGCCTTTGCTGGCAGCTACATCAGCGACCCCAGCAACACAGTGAACGTCTCCACAGCAGGTAGGGCTGTGCTGCCACCCTTGGGGACAGAAGCCAGAGGTGTGAAGCACCCAAATTCCCAAAAGAGAACCCCCTTCCTGCTGCTCCCACCCCCACGTTCCTGCATCTAAACCAGAAGGGACAGAGCAGAACCCCCAGGGCTGAAGTTGAGGGGGCTTGGCTTAGCTTTGTCCTCATGGCCCAGAGCATCTCCTCTCCTGGTGCCCGTGGCGAGGGGCGCACATCCCTCCAAGGGCACAGCAGCCCTGGGGGGGTGAGAGCTGAGACTTTGCTGTGTCCCCGTGATGCTGGTGACACACAGTGACACGAGGGGGGCTGTGCCTCTCTGACAGTGTCCCCTGTGTGTGGCAGGGATGGAGGTGTACCCGTCCCGCACGCAGCTGCCCGAGCTGCTGCCGCAGCCGGTGCTGGCGGGGGTCATCGGGGGGATCTGCTTCCTTAGCGTGGCCGTCATCTTCAGCACCATGGCCGCCTGCATCATGAACCGGCGTCGCGCCGCGCGCGTCCGCAAGCGCCACCAAGGTATGGGCAGGGAGCAGAGCCCCAGGGAGGGGACAGAGGCCAGGCCAGCCCAGGGTGGGGGCCCAGTGGGTGCCGCAATCTCCTCCTCATCACGTTTTGAGTTGCTCGCTGTGTGATCCCCCTGTGTTCTCATGGCCTTCCAGATCCACCACTCGTCTTCTCCCCCAGCAAGAAGCTTCCACTTCCACAGTAAGTCACGCCACGCCATTGCCACGCTCCCTCCTTGTCCTACCGTGCCATGGCCACGCTCCCTTCCTGTCCTGCTATGCCATTGCCACTCTCCCTCTCTGTCCCACTCCCTTCCTTTCCAACTCCCCCCATGCCATGCTCCCTTCTTTGTCCCACTCCTGCCGTGCCACGCCCCTCTCCATCCCACTGCCTTCCTGCCCCTCTCCTGCCATGCCATGTTCCCCCTCATCACTCTCTATCTCTGTCCTCTTGCCATGCCACTCATGCGGCTTCCACTCCCCCACATCCTGCTCCCTCCCTGTCCCACTCTCCATGTCATACTCCCCTCCATCTCTCTCCCTCCCTGTCCCACTCCTGGCCATGCCACATTCCCCTCTCCATTCCACGCTCTCCCCATCCCACTGCGCTCCCATCACCCCCCTGCTGCACAGAGGGCACAGGGACAAGCTGGGGACGGCCACCCCCTGCTGCTGCTGACCAAGGCCGTTAGGAGCAGGGTGCTGGGGCCAGGGCTCCCTGCAGGCAGTTTTGGTCAGGGACAGCACAGGAGCTGACTGTGAGTGCCTGGGGAGTGTCTGGGGTGCTGCAGCCGCTGCCTCTCCCTTGCAGCAATGCTCGTGGCCCTGGTAGCCCCAACACCACGGTGAAGCTGAAGCTGCAGCCGTCGCCATACCGGAGCCTGCACCGGACGCTGCTGTGGGGCGAGAAGGCCGGCACCAGCCTGGGGCTGAGCATCGCTGGCTCCCGCTACCCCGGCTACGAGAGCCACGGCCGGGAGCACATCCCGCTGGAGCGCATCTGCCGTGGCCCCGACGGCCGCTTCGTGGTGGAGACTGACCCGCAGGCAGAGCCAGACCCTCCGCAGGAACCCCCAGAGCCCTACCACCAGCTGCCCGCCGAGGAGGAGGAGGACGAGGAGGAAGAGGAAGAGGATGAGCCCGTGTGGCACAGGGGGGTCTCGCTGCGCCCCCAGCCTGTGGGGCAGCCCCGCCGGGGTGCCCGGGCCTCCAGCCACCGCCACGGCTGCTACTTTGGCTATGGCAGCAGCAGCCCCGTGGATGAGGCCGTGGCGTTGAGCATCACCGACGTCAGCCCCGTGGCCTCTGCTGCCACCCTGCCTTACAGCGCTGCCCAGGAGCCCCCCGGGCCCCGGCACGGCCCCCTCTGGGACTCGCCGCCCTGCCAGGCCTCCCCCGGGCCGGCCCCCGGCCCGCCGGCCATCAGCAGCATCCTCCAGTACCTCAGCCTGCCCTTCTTCAAGGAGATGTGTGTGGATGGTGACTGGCCCCCCCCAGAGGAGCCGCCNCGCCAGTGGAGCGGACGCTGTGCCCGGACTGCATTGACCCAAGTGCCAACACCACCTCCCCCCCTGCCACCACCACCTTCCTGGAGCCCCCACGGCTGCCCGTGGGCCCCCCAAAGGCCTCGCTGCCTGGCTCCCCGGCCTGGCCCTGCTCCCCCAGCCCCGGGCCACCCCCCCAGCCGGCCCCTCATCTCCGGACTGAGGCCCCGGGGCGGCCACCGGACGCTGTGCCCCCGGAGAAGCTCCCTCGGGGCAGCCTGACCAGCCAGAGCAGCGGCCGGGGCAGCGGCTCCTTCCTGCGGCCCCCCTCGCTTGCACCATCCCTGGGGGGCACCTTCCTGAGCACCCCCCTCGGGGACGGGGGCAGCTGGCACAGCGGGGGCTCGGCAGCGGAGGAGGGACGGGGCAGGATGGATCCTGGCGCCGGGAAGAGGTGAGCCGTGGGCAGAGCGCCGGGATGATCTCCCGGAGCGTGCCGGGGCAGCTCCCAGCCGGTCCCGAGGGCTGGGATGGGGCTGGGATTGCGCGGAGCTGCCTCACTGCCTCCCAGCCCTGCAGCGCCCTGGGGATATCCCCCCACTGTCCCTGTCCCGAGGGACCACTCCAGTTCTCCCCCGGTGTCCCTGTTCATTCCCTGTTCTGTCTCCACATCCCTTAGGGTGGTGACCCTGGTGCTCATCCCTGGGATCTGACACCTTGGGATCTGCCCCTGACGCCCATCCCTGGGGACTTTGGCTTGGGGTCTCTCCTGACTCTCATCCTTGGGGTCTGATGCCCGTCCCTGGGATCTGACACCTCAGGGAATGCCTTGACCTCCATCCGCGGGATTTCACATCCATCTCCGGGATCTCACTGCCATCCCCGGGGACTCACGCCCTCGGTCCGTGCCCCTCGCCCCCTCCCCGCAGGAGGAACACCTCGGTGGACGAGAACTACGAGTGGGACGCGGAGTTCGCGCTGGAGTCGGAGCTCCTGGAGGCGCTGCAGCTTTACCGGGGCGCGGCCCCGGCCCGGCCCGGCTCCTCCATCGCTCTGCGGGACCTGCAGCGGCACAGTGAGTGCGGCCCCCCTGCGCCCCCCACCCCCGTGCCCAGGGCCCCGTGGCCGCCCCGGCGGGTGCCGCGGCGGGGCCGGACGCTGCCTGTCTCCCCGCAGAGCCCTGCTCGGCCCCGGTGAGCTCGGTGTCGGCGGAGGCGTTGGGGACGGGGGTTCCCCCGGAGCGCGGCCAGACCCCCCGCCCCGAGGGGCCGGGGGCGCGGCGCCGCAGGGAGGGGGCCCAGCAGCGGCGGCAGCGGGTGGGCGCCCGCGGGTGCTGCTCCGAGCGCTTCGAGCTGGCCACCCTACTCTAGGGACCGCCGGGACCCC